>JANFOE010000585.1:0-425157 GCA_025667525.1 Glebionis coronaria
TGCCCATTGGTTTGGGGATGATAGGCGGTGGAAAGACGGTGATTGACACCATACTTAGCCATGACTCTTGCAAATTGATCATTGCAAAAATGAGTCCCGCGGTCACTGATAATAGCACGATGAACGCCGAATCGAGCGAACAGCGATTTCAAAAAGTTACAAACCACCCTTGCATCATTAATAGGTAAAGCTTTGGCTTCAACCCACTTTGAAACGTAGTCAACGGAAACAAGGATGTATTTGTTTCCTTTAGATGAAGGGAATGGCCCCATAAAGTCGATACCCCAAACATCAAAGATTTCACACTCTTGAATGAAATTCTGAGGCATCTCGTCTTTATGTGTGATCGTGCCTTGTTTTTGGCAAGCATCACATCATTTAACCATCTCGTGAGCATCACGGTAGATGGTGGGCCAATAAAATCCTGAATCAAACACTTTTTTGGCGGTGTAGTTGGGACCAAAGTGACCACCAGTGGGTCCTTTGTGGCAAGCATCAAGGATTGCGAAAGCTGCCGGTCCATCAACACATCGGCGAATAATCAAGTCGGCACATTGTTTGAAAAGACACGGGTCATCCCAAAAGTAAGTCTTGATGTCTTTGAAGAACTTTTTCTTTTGCTGGGATGTTAACCCGTCAACGAGGATTCCACCCGCCAAGTAGTTTGCAATGTCCGCAAACCACGGGGTTTCGTCAGCAGTCGAGTTAATAGACATTAAGGTCTCCAGGGGAAAAGAATCATTGATTTCTTTGTTCGGATGATCCCCCTGGTAAGGATCCTCAAGTCTACTGAGATGATCCGCGGCTAGGTTTTCTGCTCCTTTTTTATCGCGAATTTCGATTTTAAATTCCTGGAGCAGCAAAACCCAGCGAAGAAGTCTTGGTTTGGAGTCTTGCTTTGTCAACAAGTACTTCAACGCGGAATGATCGGTATACACAATTGTGGTGGAAAGGACAAGATAGGGGCGGAATTTTTCAAAGGCATAGACAACAGCTAAAAGCTCTTTTTCGGTTGTCGTATAACGCAATTGTGCCCCCGTCATTGTCTTGCTAGCGTAATGGATCGGTTGGAAGTGTTTGTTCACTCTTTGTCCCAGAACCGCTCCAATAGCAAAATCACTAGCATCGCACATCAACTCAAAAGGCAGCTCCCAATTAGGGGTAACTAAGACGGGTGCCTTAGTAAGCTTATTCTTAAGCGAGTTGAAGGCTTCAAGACACTCTTTGGAGAAGATAAAAGGAGTATCTTTTTCCAAGAGGTGGGTCATCGGGCGAGCGATTTGAGAAAAATCTTTGATGAATCGACGGTAGAAACCCGCATGACCCAGAAAACTTCTCACACCCTTCACAGTTGAAGGTGGAGGCAACTTGGCGATAACATCGACTTTAGCACGGTCTACTTCAAGACCGGCTTTGGAAATTTTGTGTCCCAGCACGATGCCTTCTTTTACCATAAAGTGGCATTTTTCCCAATTCAGAACAAGGCGAGTGTCTTCGCACCTCTGTAGCATACGTTCCAAATTGGCAAGGCAAGAAGAGAAGGAATCCCCGAAGACCGAGAAATCATCCATGAAGACTTCCATGGTTTGTTCAACCATGTCATGGAAGATAGCTAACATGCACCTTTGGAAAGTCCTGGGCGCATTACATAAGCCAAAAGGCATTCGTTTGTAAGCAAATGTGCCATAGGGACAAGTGAATGTCGTCTTCTCTTGATCTTGGGGATCGATGGGTATTTGGAAATAACCCGAGAAACCATCAAGAAAGCAGTAATATTCATTACCCGCTAAACATTCAAGCATTTGGTCCATAAAAGGTAGAGGGAAATGATCCTTTCTCGTGGCATCATTGAGTTTGCGGTAGTCTATACAAACTCTCCACCCAGTAACGAGACGAGTGGAAATCAACTCGTTGTGTTCATTGGGAACAACGGTTATTCCGCCCTTCTTGGGCACACAATGGATTGGACTAACCCATGGTGAATCCGAAATAGAGTAAATCATACCCGCATCAAGAAGTTTGATAACCTCTGTTTTGATGACTTCATGGATTTATGGATTCACCCTTCGTTGGCTTTGAATAGTGGGCTTATAGTCGTCTTCCATGAGAATTTTGTGCGTGCAGAAGTGAGGATCAATTCCACGAATATCCGAAATCTTCCAAGCAATAGCCTTTTTATGATCTTTCAACACAGCGACAAGTCGGGCTTTCTCTTCATTCTTCAAATCCTTAGCAATGATGACTGGCGACTTCTTCTCTTCGTCAAGGTATACATATTCAAGATGGGGCGGCAACTCCTTAAGCTCTAAATTCGGAGGATTTTCGACGGGAGGCGTTTTCAAAGTCGGAGTATCGATAGCAATGACCGTGGGAGATGGAGGAGAAGGATTGTCTTCGGTGAGAAGATTGTCAAAGAAATTCATATCTTCATCCCCATCGATGGGAGAAGCATCAGTAGATAAGGTCACATCTCCCATGGTATCTTCAAGATTGTTCCAAAATAAATCACTATCTCCAAATAGAGACAACGATGAATCAATAGAGGACACGGTCTCAACATTGGGAAGAGAGGTAGGAATACTTTTGCAAGCATCATTAAAGTGTTCTTCACAAGCCTCATCAAGAACGTCAATACAATTAACGCTCTCATATGAATAAGGCTGTTTAGACAACTTTCCCATGTTGAAGACTACTTTATCGTCACCCACTCTCATGATAAGCTCACTGGCTTCAACATCAATAGAGTGCGACCGGTCCTAAGGAATGGACGACCAACAATCAGTGGTACACGGGGGTCCATCTCGTAGTCGACGACAACAAAATCAGCAGGGAAGGTGAATTTGTCGACTCCTACAATGACGTCTTCGGCTATCCCCACTGGATAAGCAACCGTATGGTTAGCTAATTCCAAAGTCATTTTGGTGGGGACTAGCTCCGGGAGAGATAATTGCTTCCAAACGCTTAGAGGCATTAAATTAATACTGGCACCTAGATCGGCTAGGGCCATGCAATTCTCTACTCCCGGGAAAATGCAAGGGATAAGAAAACGACCCGGATCACCAAGCTTGGTTGGCAATTTCCTTAAGAGCACTGCAGAGCAATTCTCATTAAGTTGGGTGTTGGCAATATCGAGGAGCTTTTCCTTGTCGCTCAGAAGATCTTTAAACATTTTCGCGTATTTGGGCATGTGAGCGAGAGCCTCAGCGAAGGAGATATTGAAATTCAGTTGTTTAAACATCTTAAGAAAGTTAGAAACCTGAATATCGTCCTTGCTTTTGAGCTTCCCTTTCCTCAACCTAGATGGATAAGGTATATTGGAAGAAGAGGAAGGCTTAGGAAGAATAGGATCACTCACATCCTTGGGTGGAGGAGGGGTAGAAAGAAGAGGTGGAGAAATTGGGGAAGGAGAAGGGTAAGGAATAGGAGCAGGTGACTCGTTCTCCTTGGTCACAACCACCGGTGGAGGTATAGGAAGCTCGGGTTCCTTGGTACCTTTGCCACTTCGAGTGGTGATTACTTTCATCTCCCCTCTTGGATTCGCAACGGTGTTACTCGGAAGAGTACCCGAAGAAGAGGGTTGATTACTGTGGAAGAAACTAGCCATCATGTTTCTTAAATCATTTGTTTGACTATCCATAGTGTTCTTCATATCAGCTCTTAGATCATTCCCTTGTTTCATCAGATCTGCTTTCAAGTTGCGCACTTCCTGTTGGAGATTATCCACGATCACATCGTTAGTCCTCATGTAGGTTCCAATGTCTTGATGTGATGCGGGGGTTTGGTTGGAAGGAGCAGTGTATGCGGGTGGTTGATAAGCAGGTTGCTGGTAAACTTGGGTGTTTCGTTGAGGTGGTTGTTGCTGCTTGTGAGGAGGGATGTATGGTGTACGAGTTTGTTGTTGTTGAGGAGGGCGGTTGAGGTTTTGTTGTTTGTTTTGGTTGTTAGGATTAAAACTAGGTGGTGAGAGATAGTTGTTGGAACGGTAGCTAAGCAACTTGCGGTCACCTTGAGGTTTTGCTTGATAAGCAGGTTGAGTATAGGTGCCATATGCTGCATTCACATTCTCTGCAGGGTAATCTTGGGTGGCGGTACAAGTGGTGTAAGAATGAGGACCCCCGCATATCTTGCAAGGTTGGCTGACAGCGTTCACTTGAGCTTTTTGGCGTTGTTGCTGTTGTTGTTGCTGACGGTGTGGGTGACAAGCGATTCAAGAAGCGTAGTGATTTTGTCCAATCGCTTGTCGCTGTCATTAGTGCTAGCACTAGCGACATTGGTCCGAACACTCTTGGTTTGCACACGAGATTTATTCTCAATGATGTCCCAAGCAGCATTGGAAGTCTTAGCCAATAGATTACCCCCCGAGGCACTGTTCAGTGAATCTTGGTCACTCATGCTTAAACCATTGTAAAAAGTGTTAATTTGATGTACTTTGGTAAAACCATGTTGTGGGCATTTTCTTAAAAGATCTTTAAAACGATCCCAAGATTCACTGAACGACTCATCGTACTTTTGTTCAAAATTTATGATCTCATTCCGCAAAGCGGTAGTACGAGAGGGTGGGAAAAAGTAATTGATGAAATTTGTTTCCAAATCCGTCCACGAGAGAATACTCTGTGGTGGTTCCTTAGCAAGCCAATGACGGGCTTGTCCCTCTAAAGAAAAGGGAAAAAGTTGTAACCTTATAACCTCTTGTGGAACACCATTGAATTTGACCGTGTTGGTGAGTTGCAAGAATCTCTTGATATGGTCGTGTGGATCATCAATGGTACGTCCCAAGAATGGTTGAGCGGAGACCATCTGGATAAAGCCTGATTTTAGCTCAAAGTTGTTGGCGGCAATTGGTGGTATAACAATTGGATCCGTGTTGCCATCGACATGAGCTTGCAGCAATTCAATCATCGGGCGATTATCCGGAAGGGGCTCATTGTTGTTGTTATTGTTCATGTTGTTGAAAGGTGGGTTGTTGTTGTTATTATTGTTTGGAGGTGGTACACCGGCCATGTCTAAGTGATCGAGAGGCTCGGGCTCTTGATAAGACGTGGATCGAGTGCGCATACACCTGCAAAAGAACGAACAAAGAAAAGCAAACTAAAAATATTTTTGGTTTTTATGTTTTTTAATTTTTTTGTGTTTTGGAAAATTTTATATTTTTTAGGATTTTTTTGAAAATTTTTGATGAAAAAGTAACGTTCACAGGGAACGGATCCTAAAATCCAAGTTCTCACAAAAAACTTTTGATCTTAACGAGAAGAGCCGGCAGCGGCGCCATTTGATACATTGATTTTTGTATGGTTCTAATTCTCTCACAGTCCTCTCGAATTGATCTCGGTCTTAAGTGGAATGATTTGTTCTTGGTTAATAAAAAGAGTTTGGTTTGTTTATCTCTTTTAAAACTAATGACAAGAAATTAAGTGTCGAAGAGTAAATTTAAAGCTTTAAATGATTCAAGTAAAAATACGAGTTTAAAAATAAATGCTTGAAAACTCAAAGTTTATATTAGAAAAATTAAGGAACATTCAATAAAAACTAACACTTGGAAAACTTTGTGAAAAATAAGAACTAGTTGAAAAAGACTAAAAGAAAGTAAGATCGGAACAAAACAAAACAAGTATATCGGAATAACCAAAAATGGGTGTAATCGGAATGTTATTCCGATTGATTGATCGGAATATGTTACAAAAAGGACCAATCGGAATGATCAAAAGCAAATCAATCGGAATGTTTGAATTAAGCTACAATCGGAATAAGCAGAAATCGTGCCAATCGGAATATCTAAAACTTGCATCAATCGGAATATATGAAAATGGACCAATCGGAATATAGGAAGAATAAAGCAATCGGAATACACTAATACCCACCGTCGGAATATGAGACTATCACCAATCTGAATATCAAAACCCTTTCCCGATCGGTCGATCGGAATAAAGGGGGGGGGGGCTTTGGTCGGAAAACTCAATCGGAAAAGGGCTTTCCCTTTCCGAAATTGGTGCTAAACCGAGGCTAAAAGCAAGGAGATAAGCTTATTGAATAAGCTAACTCCCTAACAAACTCGAATCTAACAATAAGCTGATCAAATAAGCAATAAAATCAACTTTTCTAACTTTTAATAAGCAAACTTATTAATCTACTCAATAAAGAAATGAAATTTTGATAAAAACTTTATAAAGTAAATAAGCAAAACAACAAATAAGCCAATAAGAACAAGGATCTCAAAGCTTATTTATGTAAAAACTTAAGGAAACATAAAAAGTAAACAACTTTTTAAGCACAAATCATAGATGAACAACACGGATCATACGAGATTTGTACCAAAATCAATAAAAGTAAAAGAAAGGAAGGATGAGAGTAAAGATTAAAAGATAAAAACTTGAACTTGATTAATGAAAAAGTAATACAAAGTTTTGATCTTGAATGGAAAAAGATGAAATCTAGTGAGAGAAAGTTCTAAACTTTCTCTCTCTAAAACTAGAAACTACCTAAAGACTAAGTGTGTGAAAATTTGTGAAGTAAGGGCTTTATATAGGCGTGTGTATGGTGGTGATGGGCTTTTGATTGGGCTTTGATTTGGGCTTCTTTTTTCTTCTTTCGTCTTAAGTCTTCACGCATCTTTAAATAACGTTTCCACTTTGGATTTGAGAAGTGTCGGTGAATAATTCCAACTCGTCTTATAATCTATTGTTTTATAGACTCGAGTTCTTCGACATATATGAATCTTCCATCTTTGGCTCTATTCTTCGATAAATCTTCAAATAGGCACAATGACTTCAAATCTTCTGCATTTCTTGGACAATAGACTTCGTCTTGAGTCTTTTTCCTCGATAAAACCCGTGCAATCCCATGTTTTCTTCAATATTCATCCGGTCGACTCTGAAAACACAATAAACACAAAAACCACGCATAATTCCAAACAAATGATATTAAATACGTGTTTTGGTCTCGTTTTAGCCGGAATTAAGTGATAAAAGGATGGGTGTTTTCACACCTATCATTAATTTAAGACGTAAACCCTAATTCTTCCTAAAATTGAGTGAGTTCATAATTTAACAATAAAATAATGATTATAAATAATACTTGAGAATAAAATAATTACCTCAAATTGACGGATTGTCACAACACATGCTTTGGAAACATTACCCCACTAGCAATCCCATCATATATATATATATAACCTTTTAAAAGAACTCATTTTCTAAACTCTTACTTCTATCTCTCTCGTTAAAACACAGCAAGGAGAAACCCATTTGTTTGACCCAAAAACAGTGACCCAAAATATGGTTTTGACTCGATGAACACCACACTCGATTAGAGCCTCACATTAATCTCGACAAAGCTCACTACAAAGATCACAACAAAACTCATCACCACAAACTGTCACAAACTCACAACAACATGCTACATACGCTGGTACTTTATTCACAACTCAGAACTCGATCTTGACAAGTACTCATTTAACTCGACACACACCAAAAGACCTACTAACGTGAGTTTTAAAGAAGTTGCTCAAAAGCAGTAACTGAAACCCATTTCAAACGCATATTTGGAACCTTTTTGTGAAGTTGTAACATCAAGATTAAAAGCTTTGAAATTTTCAAAACGTAATATGTGGTGACATATGGGTGCATGACAAGAATGCAGAAAAGAGAAAATGAAGGTGAAATGGTAGCTCGAAGTAACATGTCAAGCTCGTGTATGTGGTGGTGTTAAAAGCTTGCAACCCAAACCTCCGAAAATAGAAAACCCACGTCGGAAATGAGAACACTCGCGTACACAAACCCGTACTCACTTCACGAATAGAAGCTAGAAATCAACATGAGCTAAACCTTTCGAACCGAAGCAACAAACCCACTAGACTAGTACTCCGTATCCACAAAACCCATACACTCTTCGCGTATATGAAATGTTCGAACGAACGTTGTTTAGTAGAAAATTTTGAATGTTTGTGTTGGTGAAAAGGAGAAGTTTTGGTCATTTGAGGTGCACATTTTAAGAGTATTTGGTAGCCATTTTGTGTGGAATTAAACTTGTTATAATGGAGATTGAAGTATGGGAAATATAGGTTGAAGGTGGCGTTTTTGCTTGGCTGTGGGGAAGAAGGCAACTGGTGTGTGTATTTATTTATAGATGAGGGACAGAGATGGGTATAGGTATAAGGGGATAAAAGGGTGTATTTGGTGTGAAGTGGGGGACCAAAGATCGTCCCAGTGAGGAAAGGGAGGGGAGGACATGAACCATATCAAGGTTATAGGGAAGACAGGTAGAAGTTTAAAATTAAAAATTTGTGCAAATGTGTAATTCGGTGTGTGTGTGTGTGTGTGTGTGTGTGTGTGTGTGTGTGTGTGTGTGTGTGTGTGTGTGTGTGTGTTGTGCGTGTGTTTTGAAGCCACAAGGTGTGTGTGAGTTGATAAGATTAGGGTAAGTGGACAAGAGTATGGTGTAGTGAATAAAGTTGGTCTAGCCAAAGGTATTAAGAAATGAAAATTTGATCAAATCTTCACGCGATGAAGGACAACACACAATTGACATGTATGACTGACTGGTTAGTAACTAATCATGTTTGATTAAATTATTTAACTACGGTTATATTTTTCTAAATATGGTATTGCGTCAAATAATTAGACGAATCCTAATTATTTTTATGAAAAGTAAAGCGATAAATAATGATTTGCTAAAATAATTAATAAAACTAATTATAACAATAATTTAGAAAATAATTATTCGCACAATATTAATTCGTACAGATACTTAGACATCAGTTAAAATGCAGATAATTTGCGCAACGCGACACAAATAAATCCTACATGGATTATGCACACGTAGTGAAAATAAAATGCAGAAACGTTAAAATATTGATCGTAAAAATATTACACAACCAATAGTGAAACACTCGCAGTGTTCAAAACAACGCAGATTGAGCACAGTCAAGACATAATACACCTCAGCAGATGTTATTTCACAAAATAAGGGAACGTAGATGATTAGCAATTAAATATCTCGTGACATTTAACTATAAAGGTTTAACTTTTACTGTGTCGATACGCAGACTATGCGTTTTTTTTCAGATTTTACAAAATATGTCCAGTTTTGAAAACCAACAAGTTTGGTAAGCTCAAAAAATGAAATTTGAATAATAACTAATATAATTTATTATAATTTAAAGCACAAAAAATTCTCTGGTGTTACATTGTTCATTAAATGGAATTGAAGCATGTATTAAAGTTCCATCAAGAGCACCAACCGCTCTCTATTTTAAGAAAATAGAATGTTATGATTCAACCAAAAACATACAAATGAGAATACATGGTAGAATATAGTAATCACCTTAAAAATACGGCGTTCTCTCCTATTATTTCCCGGAACATCTGGGTTTAATTTAGCTGATGTTAGTTGTATAACTTCTTGAGCAAACACCAACATTTGATCCAATACTTCATGGAAACACTTATGTATTGTTTGTTTAGAGTGTTGAAACCTATACTTCAAAACTAAAAAACGTAGGTTGTGTCTGATTGCCATTAGGAAAATAGCCATTTTCTCTTCTACCGATACATGTTTACTATCTTTTAACCAACCTTTTATTTTAAAATAAGTGCATAGTCGAACAAATGAATCATGAGACATGCGTAATAACTCCGTACATTGTAAGTTATTTCCTTCTAAAAGCTCCTAAGTGTATTGATACCCGGTCGTTACCGATGTATTATCTCTTTTCTATTTCAATGTTTTGCGACCAAAGTACTTGAATAGAAGTAAACAAGAAAAATGAAGCAAAGTCTTTCTTGAAATCCCATTTAAACATGTAGAAATAATCCATACAACAATACTTAAGATTAAAACTATAAAAATGATACAACAAATTATGCATTTAAGATAATAAATACTTCCAAATGACATTAAATAATTGAACATTAAAAAGTACAAGATTACAAACTGATGAAACACCATATAGTTCAAAATAGCAAAACATCATATAGTTCAAATGATAAGACTTGCTGAGCAGCTACTAATAACAAAAAATATAAGGTTTTTCAAGCAGCTACGAAATGACATAACAAATAAGTTCACATTTAAATAAGATCCAATTTTTTTCGCAACCATTTGAATGTATCCTTTTAACACGCTTGGGTTTGATGGTAAGGTCATCCAAGTGTCTCTATAGTTGCCTCCTGGTTGACTAAAGATAAAAAACACCGCTAAATAAAGTGGATCACTAGATTCTAACTCGAGGATCTTTAGCTTTTCATGACATTCATCTATAGAAAGCCCTTTATTGTTAGAAAACCCACCTTTGGTCAAGTTAAGAATTGCTTGTTTCATATCCTCCTCAAACTCGGAAACACTAGCTTTAGCTTTTTTCTTTGGCCTATTTTGACTAGGTGACTTAGGAGGAGGAACCGGAGAACCACCTTCAAAACCGTTTTCATATCTGGTTTCAAATTCAGCATCATGGCCCTCCTCGTTTGTAGGTGGAGGAACCGAAGAACCACATTCATCAATAGGAGCACCTTCAATTTGAAGTACTTGGTTAACGGGATTATGGGAAGACTATGGTGGTGTTCGATTCCGTTTCCCAAAATCTTGACGCTTTAGACCATTAGCAGCACTGATGAGACTGCAATTATACATAGTCTCATCGTCCAAATCGGGTTTAAAACGCTTATAATATCATTAAAATACCCAAAAATATGCCTGTGTTGTTCATTGTGTATATTAGGTACGGATATCGTGAAATCAACAAAATATCACAAGAATCAATCAAAAACGAACACGGGAAACGAAGGCACATAAAGAACTGGACCTGAATCATAATTTTCCAAAGAAGTCCTTGAAGTTTGAAGATTTGTGAAGATTGGTCCCTCAACTTTAGAAGACTTGGCAATTTATACCCTTGCAAAACTCATTAATTTCATTTGGGTCTCTAAATTATCAAGACAATACAAGATTGGCCCTTGAAGATTGCTCAAATAACACTTAAAGCCCTTGGAACAAGTTTGGAAAAACTTTTGGTGGCCAAATTAGAAAAACCAAAACTTCAATATAAAAGGAAATAGGCTTTATGGCTGTTAAACTTGTTATGAACAAGTTTTGGGAATACAGGCACTAAACTGGCCAGACATATAAACTTCAACCACCAACCACCACCCTCTACATCACACTCCCACGCCACCTCACCATTCAGTCAAACCCCTTCTCCACCACTCCTACAACCCCACGTCACCCCTCCCACTAACTTAATACTCCTTTTTCAAATTACTGTTACTAAACCCATTTTCCCTCTAAACACATTTTTTTCCCTAAAAACAGATTAAAACACCACCCCCAATCCCTTATAACCCCTAATCCGTATGTCACTCAAAACAAAGGGGTTTTGCTTATAATACTCGAGATCCCTAATTAACATCACTCTAATCCTATCCTAAAACCCAAAAACCTGTCACCCTCACTCACATGTTTACTCCACCCCTCCCCTGCCCCACTTTGAGCTCCATGACAAAAGACAGCAGGCAAATCAACGATTCAGTTTTAATACTTGCTCCCAAAGATGTAATAGATGGTCAAGATCATGCAAACACAGTTTTACACACCTCAACAATCACATGGGCTTCGTGTTGACTGATTTTCAAATCAAGACTTAAGGGAAAATTTGTAACATTAATAGCTAGGGTTTCATGTAACTTTTCTGATTTCTAGATTGTTCTAAGCCTAGTATAAAAGGTGTCGACTTGTGACCCTTTTCTTTGGTTCCAACTTTTTGTAAACCTAAATTTCTGAATAGTTACAGTTTGTTTTAGCCTTGTAATATGTTGTTTTCCAACTATTTTCATTGTATTTGTCCTTTATTTATCTAACAAAGTCTCTTTTCTCAAATTAATTTTGGCTAAGGAGATTTTGGGACCCAAAGTTTTTTAATTTGATCATATGAATTTGGACTGACAATCCAAATTCTTATGAAAGTTACAAAGTTTTCTTACTTTTTTGTTGGTTACTATAAGTTACTTTGCAAAATCTTTGGTTCAAAAATTATTTTGGTTAAAAAAATATGATTTTAGTGAATCCTGTTTAACCTTGTGCTTACTGTCCAAAAGCCTTTAACTAAAACCAACTGACAATTGGTGTTGGTTAAAGATTTTAAGACATCATCCATTACTCTTAGTAGATGTTAAGCTTGTGTGTTGGTTTATGATTTTGGTAGATTTGAATAAATAAGCCCAAGGTTTGATTGTGGTAGTCTCCTTGGGCTTGGACTGTTGTAGTCCATTCTCTTAGCATCAACTCGCCATACATCTCCTTATTTCAGAATCCTTGAAGATTTTCTAGTGGTGTGTTTGTTGGCTTGACCAAGTCAACAAGTGGTAATCCTTTTATTCTCTCTATTTACTGTTTATTTTGGGATTCTTGATGTTGCTTTGTTTTATTTTTGTGTTTATGATTCTTGGTTTATTATGTATTTTCATAATGTTTCATGAATGTTAGTTTAGGTTTGATTGATACTGTGTTGATTAAGTGCAAAAAAACCTTTTGAAAATTTTAGGTTTCTGAAACATTAAGTGCGTCTGGATCATGGGTGTGTGAAGGCTGTGAGTGACAGTTAAGACTCAATCTTGCCCCCTGCACATTCGTTTTTAGTGATAGTAAGTGTCTCTAGGATTTGCTTCAAGTTGTATAACAGAAATTTGAGTTTGTTTAGTGTTGTGTTCATTTTCTATTTAAACAAGCATGCTCATATAGTGGCTTGTGTAGTTCATTGTTAAGATTAGGTGCTTGAATCTTTGTGTAATGCTAGTCTATAGGTAGGTTTAGGTTTGAAGTAGGTCTGGTTGTGTTTGGTTTAGGTCTATGTCAGGTTTTGGTGCAACAAAGATCACCAAGTGGTCAAGTGAACCTGGAAGTCTTTTTCTGCCTTGACCATATGCATCAGCAAGTTCAAATGGGATGTCTTTTGTATTTATTGGCTTGAATCTTGGTTTACGATTAGTTTTTTTGGGTAATTTAGGTCTAGGTATCTGGTTATAAAGTTTGGGGTGCATTTGGGTAGCTAAAAACCAACTCATAGCTCACTGATTAAGCAGACACCACCAGACCCATCATTTTAGCATTGCAGTAACTGGTTTCATCGATTTGTGTGCATTATTTGTGCTTGGTCTATTTATTTCTTGATTACTATTGACTCCCCACACTCCACTAAGTGTGGGGGTTCCTTTGTCTTCCAAAGAAACCAAGTAACAAAGCTTTTACAAGCAAAAACGTGCCCAGACCCTTATTTCTGTTAAGAGCAGTGGGAAAATCTTCCCACTGCTAGCACACGTGTTCCCACTGCTTCACTACTTGACAAACACTGTCCAAGTGTCACCACCAGTTACTAAGTTTTTTGTCTTTAGTGACCTTTATTAGGTATTTTTTAGTGATTTCAATTTTCCCTGCTTTGTAATTTTATTTTTTAATTTTTCATAAAGTTTGTTTTTAATTTACTGTTCATTTGCTATTTTTTATATTTAATTCAACTTAAATTAGTTTATTTAAATATTGGTTTTGTCTTTTAGTTCCAAAAATCTTTATTTTTCAGTTTTAAAAATTTTCATAGATTCAGAATATTATTTTAAGATTTCAGTTTAAAAAATTTCACTGTTCACTCTTTTTGTTATTTTTTTAGATTTAATTTTAGTATAAATAGTTTTAAATTCAAACTGTTTTGTCTCTAGTGTAAAAATTTACTTTTTTCAAACTTTTTAGTTTTTCTACTGTTTAGTAATATAAAATAGGATTTTTGAAATAGTAAGTTTATTTTTAGCATTATTTTATTATTTTTAAATCATTATTTTATTTTAAAAATTATTTTTAGCATTTAAAAAAATAGAAAAATAGTTTTTAAAATTTAGGAAAAATACTTTTTAGTCTTTAAATAATATAAGTGAGTTATTATTTTAATAAAATAATATTTGGGCTTTTTCTTAATTATATTTAATTTTAGGGCTTTAATTAGCATTTAAAATTGAATATTTAATTAACAAAAGGTTTTAAAATTTATTTCGTCGCGTTTTACGTAATTACGTTCGCGTTTTACATCATACTTCGTAGTTTAATCGTAGTCGTAGCTCGTCTTTTATTTTTCTCTCTTCTAAACCAAAAATGACACTAATTCAAACTTTTATTTTATATAATTGGCACACAACTACTACACCTCCTTCGAGAACGAACTTGGACTTTTCGTCTTCTCGGTTTTCCTAAACCGTGTCGATTAATACTTGCCGCTCATACGCGTTTTTCCTAAAACGTGTACGATTTTACTACAATCAAATTTTAGCGCCGCTGCCGGGGAGGTGTTTTTTAGTTTCCATTATTATTATCGTGTTTGTGTGAGTAGTGCGTTTTTGCTTTTCAATTTTTGGAAAGCGTATATAACGTACATACTTATTTTTGTTATTTTTCTCTATTATACTATAGAATCCAAATAAATCGTGTTTAATTTTCCTAAATTAAACACAAAACAATCATTTTACTATATTGTAGATATATTAGTTTTCGTTTTTTTGTGAATATTATTAAAATATTGTATTTAGGTATCATAATAAATATACAATATCTCCAAAAGCGTGAAAACGCAACCTTAATTGGGATTTCATCACTCAATTATTGTATTCAAATCTAAATCAAAAGTTTAAAGGCAAAATAGATAAATACTTTCGTGAGGCTTAATTTTGATTAACACAAACTAAAAGGTGGGTATAAGGCGGTTGTATTTTACGACCTAAGGTAAAAAGTCTCTTAAGTGCTTAGCGCCGCCTCGTTTCCCCCGCTTGCTCGTGCGTGTTTTGAGAAAGAGGGCTAATCGAGTGTTTGCCGCCCAAGTATTATCTACGTATACTATATTTGCTTGTTTTCAAGATTAAACCCTCTTGAACGTTTTGGTGTTCCACCAACGTTCTAAAGTCATCGAAGGCGTTCACCCCACGTGATCGTTTTCATTCCTTGAGGCCCCTTTAATCGACAAATCGATTCAAGGAGAGATTTGTAGATTTTAGTCTACATAATACAACAACAATCCAAAAAAATTAAAAAACAATCAAAAATCAAAAAAAAAAATTTGAAAAAAGCCGCAAAAAGAATTTCCTTTGCTACCCCCATTCTAGGCGTAGTGCATGCGCACTCGATCGAAGTATTATTCTAATTCTAGCGACTCTTCGAATCGACGCAATCGTAATCGAAGGAATCGACGACGTAGACGATATTTAGAAACCGACGTTCCTAATATCGTTGTTGAAGAGATCGTAGACGAGATGGTCGACAATCGTTCGATGATGGAATTGCTCCAAGCGCCCACCGAGGGTTATGGAGACGCGATTGTAATTCCCGCTATCGAAGCGGAGAATTTTGAGATTAAGAGCAGAATGCTTTCGTTAATCCAAGCTACGAAGTTTCGAGGTCGTGAAGTGATGAGATGGCATTTATACATGATCTCATCGTTATTTTCGGGCTTTAAATGCATAAAAAATGTCATAAAATACCATATATATGCTTGTGTTTGTTTACTTGTGTATTTTAGGTATGGATATCGTGAAAAAGACAAAAGATCACAAGTTACAAGGAAAAACGGACACGAGAAACGAAGCCGTACAAAGAACCGGGCCCTAATCATGGAATTCTCAACAAATACCCTTGAAGACTTGAAGACAAACTAGATTGATCCTCATTCATTGAATAATTGACACTTAAAACCCTTGTATATTAATAATTACAAGTTTGGTCCCTTAAGATTGACAAAATTACACAAAAGGTCCCTCAACTTTGAAGAAATGGCAAGATTAGTCCCTCAACAAATCAAAATTGCCAATAATGGTCCCTCATGAAGTCAAAGATACAATGAAGACCTTTGAAGATCAACAATGTCCAAGATCAGCCCTTGAATTATCCAAAAATGGCAAAAATAACCCTTGAAATCCTTTTTCCAAAGTTTTGTGCCAAAACTGCCAAGTGGTGAAAGTATTTAACAAAGGAAATGCGTTTTCTTGGCTGAAATACCTTATTTACCAAAAATCCCAAAGAACAAGGACCAAAGGTGTCTATTTCAAACTTTCTAATCTGAAAATGCGCCAAACACCTTTCTTTCCCCCAATTTCGGATCAAATACACTACTATTCACTTTATCACCACCCAGAATTTACTCCACTTAAACATGGGGTAATTTTCAATTACCTTTGCACATGAGTGATTCACATGTGCAGAAACCCATCCCAACACTAAAAACCTTATTCCCACACACCATGGACCCCACCCCCAATTCCCGTTTAGCCAATCACATGACAACTTATCCTCCAAGTTATCTGACGTGTCCAAATCAACAGCCTAGGATCCTTGCTTCATTCCAAAGCTAAAATGAACAGCCTTGATCAAATTGGACGGCTCAAATGAAGAAAACGTCTAGAAGGACTTAAGGGCATTTAGGGAATTTTACATCTAGGGTTTGTGAATAGTGTTTAGCCAGGCATTTGCCTATAAAAGGAGACCTCAACATGTGAGAGTCCCTTTGTTCCAGTTTTAGGCTATCAATCTTTGTAATTCCTTTTTAAGTAATAAAATTTGATTTTCATAATTTTGAGAAATCTTGTTCTTGGTTATTAAAAGTTGGTGTTAGAATAGCCTAATTCTGAGTTCCATTTATATGTTTGAAGGTTTTTGAGGTAAGGTTTTAGTTGATAAAGCTTGGGTTTCAAAAATCAGAAAGTGCTTGTTTATTTGATCTCACCTTATTGTTTGTTAATCTTAGCAGCATTGGAAGCTGGTACTTGTTCTGCTAATACCTCAGCTCAAACAATCCAGGGCCTGGATGTAGGTCTTGGAGGTTTGCACCCTTCTCCTTTTTCAATTTCTCTTTTATTTTCTGAATTTTTGGTGAATTTGCATGTTTATGGTTGAATCTGTGTTATTGTGGTTGATTATTGTTGATTTGGCTTGGATTGATGTTATTGAGATGTTATTGATCTGATTTGTGGGTTAGAACTGGATAATCCTTTGAAAATTTGTGAAAATAGGTTTTTAAGGGGTGTTTGGGTCAACTGCATAATTTGGATTTGTGGTTATTTAAGTGTTGGTATTGTGTTGTTTATTGCTGGTATCTGCTTATTTGGTGCTATTGCTCATCTGTTTGCAGGTTTTGAGGTTTGAAACACCTCAAATCCATAAAAGGGCTTTAAAATCTTTGTTACTTGGTGAAATTGGTTGAAATTTAGAGGACACCTAGATCTAATCATAGACTAGGGTTAACAAGTGTTAAATCTAGGTTAATTACACCAGGGAAAGATATTTGAGTGCTTGAATTTGGATCTGTGGTCAATTAGATCAGCAACTTTCTGCATATTGTTCTTATTCATATCAGTGACTGTTTTTGGTGATTTTTGCTTGATTCTTGTGTGTAACTTGTTGTTTATTGTGTTTATATTGACTCTCAATAAACCAAAGCTTATTGAGGTGCCTTTTGTTCCATCAAACAGCAACAAGCAAGGCTTGAAATCAAGCCAAAACTTTACTGCATATCAAGCAGTGGGAACTCCTTTCCCTTGCTAGTTACCACTGATAGTGCAATTTTGGTATCAGCTTATCAATAAGCTATAATAGCTTATTCCAACCTGTAACAACTTTGTTTTTGTAATAGGTGCTCATATTTTGACCCATTTGTTCATACTGGAGCATTTGGGTGGTTGACTTTTAGGTTTGACTAGAGAACCAACTTCTTTGACTTTTACATAAGTTCATTTGTGCTTATTCTAGCTTATTGGTTGTGCTTATTAGATTTTTGTTGATTGATTTTGCTTATTGAGTCCATTTGAAAGCTTTTGCAAGTTGAATCAAGTCCCGAGGTGCATTATTTCTCAAAAACGACTATTTTGTCGTTTTGTGGATTTTTGCTTTTCTATTTTCTGGTTTATTGAGTGTGCTTATTGGAAATTTCTTTTGACAGATCTCTTAAGCATCCTAAAAGAGGGTTGTGTGTCAAATTAGAGCTTATGGCATTAGCTTATGGCTTAATGGGCTGAAAAGCCCAATAAGAATAAGCTTTGTGTTCAATAAGCTGTGATAAGCTCACATTCAGCTTTTGGGCCTTTAGAGTTTTGTTCTTAGAATTGAATTTTAAGTCAGATAGGGCTTTTCCAAGTCAATTGGGCCAAGTTTGACTTTTTAGGCCCAAAAGCCCATTTGTGTTGACTGAATTTGGATTTGGCCCATTTGAGGGCCCATTAGGGGTATTTTGGTAATTTCACTTTGATTTTCTAAATATTTAGGTTAAAATAAGCTAGTTTGCAAGTTTTTAGAATTTTTTTATAATTTTTGGATTTTTAATATTATTTTATTATTATTTTATTATTATTTTTAAAATTTCACTTTTTCCAACTTTTTACATTTTTCTTAGGTTAATTACATTAAAATAGGAATTTAGCAACTTTTAGAATAATTTTATCACTTATAGATTAATTTTTATAATTATTTTAAGTTTTAATAGTTTTTAAATCATTTTAAATAGTTTTTATTAGTTTTAAAATTTTTAAAAACTAGTTTTTAATCATTTTAGGTCATTTAGAGGTTTACCAATTTAAAAATCTTTATTTGGGCTTTTTGATAATTTATTTGATTTTTAGGGCTTTATTTAGCATTTAAAAATTTAATATTTAATTATTTAAAAGGTTTGAAAAAGTTTTGATCATTGGTAAACTCTTAGTTTATTATTTTTGATTTTTGGTGAATTTTTGGTAATTTTTAGAATTTATTTTTATTTTTGTGGTTTTTAAGGTTCTACGTTTTAACTTTCTAGTAGTGATTCTTTGTTAATTTTTATTTTTAAGTTTTCGTCATCTTCTTTTCTAATCCCCTTCTAAACCAAATATTAATCACAAATCTTGAACATCTTAGTCACACACATATACCTCCTTGGGAAACGAACTTTCACACCATTAAGGGTCATTAACATTTGATTTTTCCTAAAGTCATTTGTTTGATACTTTCCACTTTTACGCCTTTTTCCTAAGAGGTGTAATTTACCACAATCACTTTGGCGCCGCTGCCGGGGAGGTGTGTCGTGATTAATTTGCATTGTTGTTTTTAATATTAACCAAATAGTATTTGTATTAGTAGAACTCTACTAATACATATTATCGGTGTTCTTGGTTTTTCTTGTACAAATATTATTACTATATTGTATTAAGTATCACAATAAATTTACAATATCTCCAAAAGTGTGAAAACACAACCTTAATGGGATTTCATCACTCAATTATTGTATTCGAATCTCAAACAAAAAGAAAAAGGCAAAAATAGATAAATACTTTCGTGAAGCTCGATTTTGAAAGATACAAACTATAAGGTGTGTATAAGGCGGGTATTATAAAATATACCCTAAGGAAAAAGGCTCTTAAGTGCTTCGCGCCGCCTCGTTTCCCCGCTTGCTTGTGAGTATTTTGAGATTGAAGGCTAATCGAGGGTTTTGCCGCCCAAAGTATTATTACGTGTACTATATTTGCTTGGTTTCTTTGTGATTAAAACCTCTTGAACAATTTGGTTTTCACCAAAGTTCTAAAGTCATTGGAAGACGTTCACTCCACGTGATCGTTTTCATTGCTTTGAGGCTTCTTTAATCAAGAGTTTGATTCGAGGAGAGATTTTGTAGATTGTTGTCTACGAAGATACACCAAAATCCAAAAAAATTAAAATATCATCAAAAACACCAAAAAAATTGAAAATCCACAAAACACCCAAAAAGAATCTTCTTTGCTCACCTCCCATTCTCCGTGAAGTTAATGATCACTCGTAATCAAGCAAAACGAGCTCGTAAACGTCTTCAAAAGCAAGCCAATCAAGTGACGTTGATTGTTGAAGAACCTCCAATTGTTGAATCTATTGTAGAACAAGAAGTCGTCATGGCTAATCGTACTATGATGGAGTTGCTACAAGCACCCACCGAGGGTTTTGGAGAGGCTACTGTAATTCCCGCCATCCTTGCGGAGAATTTCGAAATTAAGATGGGTTTAATGTCGATGTTGCAAGCAAATAAGTTTAGAGGTCACGAGAAAGACAACCTGCATTACCATATTAGGAATTTTAACCGTCTCACCGCCACTAGCAAATTTAAGGATGTTCCACATGACGCCATTAAGATGATGTTGTTTTCATACTCGTTGGATGGACCCGCAAAAATTTGGCTCGAGAAAGAACCGCCAAATTCGATTTTGACATGGGCCGATCTCGTTTCTAAGTTTGTGAACAAGTTTTTTCCACCATCTAAAACAACACACTTGAAAAATGAGATTTCACGATTTGTGCAAAGAAATAATGAAAGTTTTTCAATGGCATGGGAACGATTTAAAGAAATGTTACATGAATGTCCATACCATGATTTTACGGAATTGCCAAGTGGATACTTTTTATAATGGGCTTAATGATCATGAACGAGATTATTTGAACGCCACCGCGAGTGGTAATTTTTTGTGCAAGACGACAAATGAGGCTTTACAAATCATTGAGAATAGATCTAAGGTTTATAACCCTCGTAACACACCGAGTGTTGCCAATATGGGTTCGTCATCTTCGTCACAATCGTCTCGTAGCATTAATGCCTTACATGATGAAGCTAATGAGGAAAATCGGTTTTTTGATAGATTTGCTAATCTAATGTCCCATTGGAAGGCTCAAGAAGCTTCCAATTCCGCTTCGGTTAAAGCGGTTGCTAAGAGTTGTTTATCTTGTGGGGGAGCTCATGATATTTCCGAGTGCATTACCGCGGATGGTAACACTTCGAGTGCTTATGTAGCAACGGGAACTTACAACCAAAACGGTCAAGGTTCCCGCCAAAATCAAGCTCCACCAAACCAAAATGTTAACAATTATCGAAACAACAACCAAGGTAATTACCAAGGCAACACACGCAATTACAACAAAGGGAATTATCAAAGTGGGAATGGACAAATTTCTAATCAAAACCAAAACCGTGATTTTCAAAACACTACACAAGGTTTTCAAAATGCTCACACTAAAAATTTGCAAGGAGAATTTTTGGATTATGCAAAAGCAAATGATGCTAAATTTGATAACATGCAACGTGAGATGATTAGCTTAAGGTCCGAGTTGAAAAACGAACTTAAAAATGAACTTGCTAATGAACTTAAAACTCATGCAAACAAAATGGAAGGAAATGTCCAACGTCTTCAACAAAACCAACAAAAGATGGAATTAGGACAACGTGAGATTAAGCAAGAGTTATTAAAAGCGGATGCTAGGCAATCAAAATTTGAGGACCGAATGGCTAAGATGTTTGAAGCAATCATGTGTAAACCCTCTTCCTCGGGTGGTCTTCCTAGTGATACCATTGCAAACCCGAAGGGAGAAATGAAGGTTATTACTACACGAAGTGGTAAAACTTTCAAGGAACCAATCTCTCGTCCAAGTACTTCTACGGAGAAGGAAATCGAGAAAGAACCCGAGGTGATGGTCGAAAAGGAGCACATTACAATCCCACGAAGTACCGCTCATACCACACCTACGGTTGAACCAATATCAATTGTGGAACCCGATTTCCAAGGCCGTTGCCTAATGACCAACCCACACCACCTTTACCCTACCCTTCGAGACGTAACAAAGAAAAGGCACAAGAACAGAACAATTATCAATTTGAGCTATTTATGAAAATGTTTCGTGATATGCATTTTAACATAAGTTTTGCCGACGCTCTTATCATGATGCCTCGATTCGCCGCAAACTTCAAAAGTATGCTAAACAACAAAGAGAAGTTACAACAATCGTCTAGTTGTTCATCGGTTTTTCTTAGCCGCATACCACAAAAAGTCAATGATCCTGGTAAATTTTTGATTCCGTGTGCAATTCAAGATATGGAGGAATGCTACGCCTTGGCCGATCTTGGTGCTAGTATTAATTTAATGCCTCTCGAGATTTTCAAATCACTTTCACTTTCGGCTCTTACTCCTTCGAACATGTCTATCGAGATGGCCGATCATTCTACAATTTTAGCATGTGGAGTAGCCGAGGACGTTTTCGTTAAAGTCGGAAAGTTTTACTATCCCGTTGACTTTATCGTTGTAGACATTCCTATCGATCGAAAAGTTCCTCTCATTTTGGGTCGTTCATTTTTGGATACATCAAGAGCACTTATCGATGTTCATGCTCGAAAAATCACCCTTCGTTTCAATGAAGAAGAACTTGTCATCAATGCAACACAAAACTCCAATCTTTCTCATGTCTATTCTATTGCAACTTTAAACCATGGTGATTCAACCAATGTCGTTTGCAAAGAATTTTCACCAAGAGTTTTAGGAAATGTCGCCAAAAACAATTTACCATTTCCTCCGTCGGTGGAGGTTATGAGTGTAAAGCCTACAAAGAAGAAACCATCAATACTTGAATCGAAAAATCCTTCACCTCACCTCAAACATTCATTCTTGAAAAGTTTTGATAAATTTCCGGTTTCTACGGAAGATCTTTCGGATGATGAATATGTAGACCCCGATGGGGAGGTTTTCTTCGTCGATAAACGTTTTGAGAACTTGCCACCACCAAAACCAAAACGGTTTCAAAATGTGAGAATTTTTAGTGTGACTAACATCGTCTTAGAAACACCGAATATTTTCGACATAATCAAAAAGAGTTTTCATAAGGAGAGTCAAAAGATTAAAAAGGAAAAGATCTTAAATGTGATTTAATTGATTTTTCTACAAATCTAACTCCGTCATGACCACGTGTTTTGAGTGCTACAAGCTCGCCTACTCCTTTTGACGATGCTTTGTGTGGTTCTAGTATGGGGGAAGCCCCTTATGTTCCCTCATCCTTGTCCACCGGGGACGAGATATTCGATCCCGGAATTTCATGTAAAGGGAAATCTCGGTCTTCCACCGATGCAATAAGTGGAAAATCTTTCTATTTGCTTGGTGCGAGTCTACCTCGAGTAGCTCAAAAGATTGTCATACCCATTGTCCCACCCTTCTACTTCTCATCTCTTTTCTTTAAACTCTTTGAGTTTATGGCACATGTTGAAGTGGCGTTAATTTGTTTTTCCAATGAAAACGAGAACGCCATTTTCGACACCGATATTTTGCATCATTTAAGGACTTAGTCCTTTATACCGGTTGTTTTTGGGCCTTGTTTATCATGTAAGCCCCACCAAAAATTGACCACACCAAGTTAATCCCTAAATGTTCACATTTATGGGGATCGAGTCGAGCTCATGACTCGGTAATAAAAAACGAGGTGCCTCGTGGGGGAGATCCCAAGCTTATCTTTTATGCTCACTATTCACTAATAAGGGGACTTGTACCCTTTCAACTCGTTGTCTCGTGGTTATTTGTGATTGTGTTATCTAGATCATCATCATCATCTACGATTGAAGACTCTCGTGTTCGTTTACGTGAGCCTCCATCGTTCGTTTGAAGAAGTTTTTCACGAATCCATGACATATCCTTTATTGTTCTAACAATTATCTTTTAGCATACTTAATAAACGGCTTTAGATATATTGTTGATCACCCTTTCCATGCTAGATCCTAAGCATTCGATTCTTCGTCTCTAGTATGGGGGTGCTCCACCTTTAGACTCGAAACATTGAGGACAATGTTTACTTTTAGTATGGGGGGTGAATAGGTACTTGCTTTGCTACGCCCTCACGCTTTCCAACTTTCAATGTTTTGTTTTGCTAATAAGGCTAAAAATGGCCAAATTTTAAAATTTTTCTTAGTTTTCATAAGTGTTTTTAAGACACGAATGTATATTTTCCGATGGGTAGAATAAGAGTTAATTTTTGACTTGATGGGCATTTGGAGCCGTTTACATTCCTTAACCCGCTCAATTCAAGTTTTGCTAGACTTTTATATAGGGAGCTTTAAAGCGCGAAAGTCTTAATTCATTCGGGTTAAGAACAAGAACTTTTCGCAAGTTCCTATAATTGATTCTAGAAAGTCACTTATCAAGGGAACTATAAAACGCATTCTCTAAACTAGAAGATCCTCACAAAGATGTCTTCGAGAACAAGGAAATTACCGAAACATTTCCTCTTGAGACTCTCGGTGTAGTGAATTCTAAAGACACCACCCAATGGTTAGCCGACATTTCAAATTACCATGCGGGGAATTTCATAATCAAGGGTATGATGACACAACAAAAGAGAAAATTCTTTCGTGAGGTCAAGTTCTATTTTTGGGACGACCCTTATCTCTTTCGGGTTTGTGCGGATTAACTCGTTCGACGTTGTATTTTTGGTGCTGAAGCTTCTAACATCCTTAGAGCTTGTCACGAGGGACCCACGGGTGTTCACCACGGTGCTAATCTCACGGCTAAGAAAGTGTTCGATGTCGGCTTCTTTTGGCCTACTATCTATCGTGATGCACACGCACTTGTGAAGTCGTGTGATTCGTGCCAACGTCAAGGAAAATCGTCTCAACGTGATGAAATGCCGTAAAATATAATTCAGGTGTGTGAGATTTTCGACATTTGGGGCATAGACTTTATGGGGCCGTTCCCATCGTCTCATGGTAACAAGTATATCCTCGTCGCCGTCGACTACCTTTCTAAGTGGGTGGAAGCTAAGGCTTTACCTACTAATGATGCTCGTGTGGTAGTGAAGTTTTTGAAGCAACTATTCTCTCGGTTTGGAACCCCTCGTGCTATTATAAGCGATCGTGGGACCCATTTTTGTAATGACCAATTCGAGAAGGTCTTAAAGAAATATGGAGTTACTCATCGTCTTTCTATGGCTTATCACCCGCAAACGAGTGGGCAAGTCGAGGTTTCAAACCGAGCTTTGAAGTTCTAGAGAGGTCGATTGGAGAAAACCGTGCTTCATGGTCCGACAAACTCGATGACGCTATATGGGCCTTTAGGACCGCTTATAAGACACCTATCGGTTGTACTCCATATAAGTTAGTTTATGGAAAGAATTGTCATTTGCCCATTAAATTGGAGCATAAGGCATATCGGGCCCTTGAGCATGCACATTTTGATTTAAAGACAGCGGGAGATCACTGGAAAATACAATTGAATGAATTGGATGAATTAAGATATAATGCTTATGAAAATTCATTGATTTTCAAAGAATAGACTAAAAAGTTTCATGATGCGCAAAGATTAAAAACCGGGTTTTTAACGTTGGTGATCAAGTGTTACTTTTTAACTCTCAATTAAAGATATTTTTGGGTAAATTGAAATCTCGTTGGTCGGGTCCTTTCACCATAACAAAAGTGTTTCCTTATGGGACCATCGAGCTAGCTCAAAATGATGGTCCTACTTTTAAGGTGAATGGATATAGGCTTAAGCACTACTTTGGTGGGGAAGTTCCTTCATTGGACGACCTCGACCAAGTCACCTTCCCCAATGATAATTAGCATTGAGGGAATCGAGTCGAGCTCATGAATCGGTTATAAAAAAATGAGGTGCCTCGTGGGGGAGATCCCATGCTTATCCTTTTTATGCTTTATAATAAATAATGAGATAGGATTTGTGCCCTTCCAACTCGTTGTCTCGTGGTTGTTTGTGAATGTGTTATCTAGATCATCATCATCACTACGATTGAAGACTCTCGTGTTCGTTTACGTGAGCCTTGATCGTTTGCTTGAAGAAGTTTTTCACGAATCCATGACATATCCTTTATTGTTCTAAGAATTATCTTTTTGCGTAATTAATAAACGGCTTTAGATATATTGTTGATCACCCTTTCCATGCTAGATCCTAAGAATTCGACTCTTCGTCTCTTGTATGGGGGTGCTGCACCTTTAGACTCGAAACATTGAGGATAATGTTTAATTTTAGTATGGGGGGTGAATAGATACTTGCTTTGCTACGCCCTCACTTTTTCCAACTTTCAATGTTTTGTTTTGTTTTGATGCTAATAAGGCTAAAAATGGCCCAATTTTAAAAAAAATTCTTAGTTTTCATAAGTGTTTTTAAGACACGAATGTATATTTTCCGATGGGTAGAATAAGAGATAATTTTTGACTTGATGGCCATTTGGAGCCCTTTACATTCCTTAACCCACTCGAATCAAGTTTTGCTAGAATTTTATATAGAGAACTTTAAAACGCGAAAGTCTTAGCTCATTCGGGTTAAGAACAAGAACTTTTCGCAAGTTCCTATAATTGATCCTAGAAAGTCACTTATCAAGGGAACTATAACACGCATTCTCTAAACTTGAAAAAGTCCAAGAAAGTGCAAGATCCTATAGGTGGCTTGAAAACCCAAAACTTCGATTTGATATAGTCTTAATGAAAGCTAATCCAAATTTGGCTTAATTTTGACTTGCATGGCTAAGTATTCACGAGTCTCTTTAATTAGAGGTCTTTATATAGTGAAGAACGAGAAATGATAGAGTTAGACAAGTGATCATGCTAAACGTAGAACACGAAAGTGTTCTTTCAAAAACTCATATGTTTTTAATTGTGGCTTTTTCTTCCCATAAGATCAATGCATTAGGAATAAATCATAATTGCAATAAGTAAGGTCGTACGATTTGAAAGGTTGCTTAGCCTCTAGCGCAAGATCGTTTAAAAGTTGCTCGGGGTTGAATAGAGTTCATAGCCAAGGCATAACTTATTGAAGCGAGACGCGAAGATTGGCGATTATCCAAAAAGGACCTAACAAGGCACGAGGAGCTCTATTTTTGCTAAAGATCCAAAGATGATGTGAAGTATCATTATTCCTAAATCAATATGAAGGATCGAGACACACAACGAGAAGCAATAACTCCCCTAAAGATCATGGAGAAAGTCTATCCAAAAAGACCCTAACAAGGTATGAGGATAAATATATCCAAGTCCGAAAAGGAGGCGGATCGTTGTATATCAAAATCCAAAGTAAAGATTGAAGAAAAATGATGAAGTCGTGGTCCAATATGAAGAATCTCTCAAAAACGTCAAGTGAAGAAATTCCAAATATATGAAGAGAAGACCATAATTTTATGAACGTCTTCCCAAGATTTGAAGTATGAAGTACATGCCAAATATCGGTCCGAGAAAGGTCTCAAATCGTGAAACGAGTTATGCCAAGATATGAACTTAAGGAGATACACGAGAAGCCGTTTTAATAGATTTTGTCCTTCGGCTAACTATTGATCAAATCGTGCTACTTTGCTTTTGGACTAATAACTACTCAAATAAGTCAATATGAATCACTTGTGATCCATGAAAAATAGATAAAAAATGCTAGTAACCCATTTCCTTTTATAATAACTAGGATTGCGGGGAGAAAAAGTATTACACAATTTGGACGTATGAGTAGTGTTAGCATTGTGACTTGTACCAACAATGATCTCGTTTTTGCACTTAGCATGGAATGTATGACAATCAAGGATGACGAAGTTTACTCTAAGGGACTTTTACTTGTTTCTATTCTTTGACCCTAAAAGTCACTTTTTGTGATGAAAATCATACATTATGTCTTTTCACATCTTCGTAGTATGTTGCAAGTCTTTTACTCTTCAATAAAGGTTAATAAAAATGAACTTTGGTGATGCTTTGATACTTTATTCTAGCATTGCGTGAGGGCACGACAATGGCTTAGTATGGGGGAGTGATGAGATGGCATTTATACATGATCTCATCGTTCTTTTCGGGCTTTAAATGCATAAAAAATGTCATAAAATACCATATATATGCTTGTGTTTGTTTACTTGTGTATTTTAGGTATGGATATCGTGAAAAAGACAAAAGATCACAAGTTACAAGGAAAAACGGACACGAGAAACGAAGCCGTACAAAGAACCGGGCCCTAATCATGGAATTTTCAACAAATACCCTTGAAGACTTGAAGACAAACAAGATTGATCCTCATTCATTGAAGAATTGACACTTAAAACCCTTGTATATTAATAATTACAAGTTTGGTCCCTTAAGATTGTCAAAATTACACAAAAGGTCCCTCAACTTTGAAGAAATGGCAAGATTAGTCCCTCAACAAATCAAAATTGCCAATAATGGTCCCTCATGAAGTCAAAGATACAATGAAGACCTTTGAAGATCAACAATGTCCAAGATCAGCCCTTGAATTATCCAAAAATGGCAAAAATAACCCTTGAAATCCTTTTTCCAAAGTTTTGTGCCAAAACTGCCAAGTGGTGAAAGTATTTAACAAAGGAAATGCGTTTTCTAGGCTGAAATACCTTATTTACCAAAAATCCCAAAGAACAAGGACCAAAGGTGTCTATTTCAAACTTTCAAATCTGAAAATGCGCCAAACACCTTTCTTTCCCCCAATTTCGGATCAAATACACTACTATTCACTTTTTCACCACCCAGAATTTACTCCACTTAAACATGGGGTAATTTTCAATTACCTTTGCACATGAGTGATTCACATGTGTAGAAACCCATCCCACCCCTAAAAACCTTATTCCCACTCACCACGGACCCCACCCCCAATTCCCGTTTAGCCAATCACATGACAACTTAGCCTCCAAGTTATCTGACGTGTCCAAATCAACAGCCTAGGATCCTTGCTTCATTCCAAAGATAAAATGAACAGCCTTGATCAAATTGGACAGCTCAAATGAAGAAAACGTCTAGAAGGACTTAAGGGCATTTAGGGAATTTCACATCTAGGGTTTGTGAATAGTGTTTAGCCAGGCATTTGCCTATAAAAGGAGACCTCAACATGTGAGAGTCCCTTTGTTCCAGTTTTAGGCTATCAATCTTTGTAATTCCTTTTTAAATAATAAAATTTGATTTTCTGAATTTTGAGAAATCTTGTTCTTGGTTATTAAAAGTTGGTGTTAGAATAGCCTAATTCTGAGTTCCATTTATATGTTTGAAGGTTTTTGAGGCAAGGTTTTAGTTGATAAAGCTTGGGTTTCAAAAATCAGAAAGTGCTTGTTTATTTGATCTCAACTTATTGTTTGTTAATCTTAGCAGCATTGGAAGCTGGTACTTGTTCTGCTAGTACCTCAGCTCAAACAATCCAGGGCCTGGATGTAGGTCTTGGAGGTTTGCACCCTTCTCCTTTTTCAATTTCTCTTTTATTTTCTGAATTTTTGGTGAATTTGCATGTTTATGGTTGAATCTGTGTTATTGTGGTTGATTATTGTTGATTTGGCTTGGATTGATGTTATTGAGATGTTATTGATCTGATTTGTGGGTTAGAACTGGATAATCCTTTGAAAATTTGTGAAAATAGGTTTTTAAGGGGTGTTTGGGTCAACTGCATAATTTCGATTTGTGGTTATTTAAGTGTTGGTATTGTGTTGTTTATTGCTGGTATCTGCTTATTTGGTGCTATTGCTCATCTGTTTGCAGGTTTTGAGGTTTGAAACACCTCAAATCCATAAAAGGGCTTTAAAATCTTGTTACTTGGTGAAATTGGTTGAAATTTAGAGGACACCTAGATCTAATCATAGACTAGGGTTAACAAGTGTTAAATCTAGGTTAATTACACCAGGGAAAGAGATTTGAGTGCTTGAATTTGGATCTGTGGTCAATTAGATCAGCAACTTTCTGCATATTGTTCTTATTCATATCAGTGACTGTTTTTGGTGATTTTTGCTTGATTCTTGTGTGCAACTTGTTGTTTATTGTGTTTATATTGACTCTCAATAAGCCAAAGCTTATTGAGGTGCCTTTTGTTCCGTCAAACAGCAACAAGCAAGGCTTGAAATCAAGCCAAAACTTTACTGCATATCAAGCAGTGGGAACTCCTTTCCCCTGCTAGTTACCACTGATAGTGCAATTTTGGTGTCAGCTTATCAATAAGCTATAATAGCTTATTCCAACCTGCAACAACTTTGTTTTTGTAATAGGTGCTCATATTTTGACCCATTTGTTCATATTGGAGCATTTGGGTGGTTGACTTTTAGGTTTGACTAGAGAACCAACTTCTTTGACTTTTACATAAGTTCATTTGTGCTTATTCTGGCTTATTGGTTGTGCTTATTGGATTTTTGTTGATTGATTTTGCTTATTGAGTCCATTTGAAAGCTTTTGCAAGTTGAATCAAGTCCTGAGGTGCATTATTTCTCAAAAACGACTATTTTGTCGTTTTGTGGATTTTTGCTTTTCTATTTTCTGGCTTATTGAGTGTGCATATTGGAAATTTCTTTTGACAGATCTCTTAATCATCCTAAAAGAGGGTTGTGTGTCAAATTAGAGCTTATGGCATTAGCTTATGGCTTAATGGGTTGAAAAGCCCAATAAGAATAAGCTTTGTGTTCAATAAGCTGTGATAAGCTCACATTCAGCTTTTGGGCCTTTAGAGTTTTGTTCTTAGAATTGAATTTTAAGTCAGATAGGGCTTTTCCAAGTCAATTGGGCCAAGTTTGACTTTTTGGGCCCAAAAGCCCATTTGTGTTGACTGAATTTGGATTTGGCCCATTTGAGGGCCCATTAAGGGTATTTTGGTAATTTCACTTTGATTTTCTGAATATTTAGGTTAAAATAAGCTAGTTTGCAAGTTTTTAGATTTTTTATAATTTTTGGATTTTTAATATTATTTTATTATTATTTTATTATTCTTTTTAAAATTTCACTTTTTCCAACTTTTTACATTTTTCTTTGGTTAATTACATTAAAATAGGAATTTAGAAACTTTTAGAATAATTTTATCACTTATAGATTAATTTTAATAATTATTTTAAGTTTTAATAGTTTTTAAATCATTTTAAATAGTTTTTATTAGTTTTAAAATTTCTAAAAAATAGTTTTTAATCATTTTAGGTCAATTTAGAGGTTTACCAATTTAAAAATCTTTATTTGGACTTTTTGATAATTTATTTGATTTTTAGGCTTTAATTAGCATTTAAAAATTGAATATTTAATTATTTAAAAGGTTTGAAAAAGTTTTGATCATTCGTAAACTCTTAGTTTATTATTTTTGATTTTTGGTGAATTTTTGGTAATTTTTAGAATTTATTTTTATTTCTGTGGTTTTTAAGGTTCTACGTTTTAACTTTCTAGTAGTGATTCTTTGTTAATTTTTATTTTTAAGTTTTCGTCATCTTCTTTTCTAATCCCCTTCTAAACCAAATATTAATCACAAATCTTGAACATCTTAGTCACACACATATACCTCCTTGGGAAACAAACTTTCACACCATTAAGGGTCATTAACATTTGATTGTTCCTAAAGTCATTTGTTTGATACTTTCCACTTTTACGCCTTTTTCCTAAGAGGTGTAATTTACCACAATCATGAAGCCGATAATCCTCACGATCACATTCGAAATTTTGATCGTCTTTTGGCCACGAGAAAGTTTAAGAACGTCGACATCGATGTCGTCAAGCTTATGCTTTTTCCGTACTCGCTCGATGGTGCCGCCAAGGATTAGTACGAGAAAGAGCCACCTAATTCGATAATTAAGTGGAAGGATCTCGTTTCAAAATTCGTTAATCATTTTTTCCCACCGTCTAAGACGACATTTTTCAAAAACGAGATTACGAGATTTGAGCAAAAACCGAATGAATCATTTAGAGACGCATGGGATCGTTTTAAGGAATTGCTTAGGCAATGTACTCACCATGGATTTTCCGAGTTGCACCAGATCGATACGTTTTACAACGGTCTTAGTTTTCAAGAACAAGATTCGTTGAATTCCGCCGCCCGTGGCAACTTTTTGTGTAAAACTCCGAAAGATGCATTGATGATTATCGAGAATCGATCCAAGGTTTACCAACTCCGCAACGCACCGAGTGTTTCCAATGTCGCCAATGTTAGTAATTCTAATCGTGACATTGAGAGAGTTGACGCGAAAGTCGATAAGTTGACGAATGTGTTTACTTCGTTCTTAATCGAGATGCAAAATAAAGATGATCCCTCTACGGTGAAAGCGGTTGAGACATCGTGTACGTTGTGTGGTGGACCTCATAATTATTGCGAGTGTGCGGCTACGGATGGCCAAACGTCGAGTGTTAACGCGTTAAATAACAATTTTCAAAATCAAAATAACGCGGGTCTATCACAAGGAAATTATAACCAAGGCAACAATTTTAATCAAAACCGAAACAATTTTGAAGGAAACAATCAACAAGGAAAATTTTCGAATCAAGGAGGTTATAATCAAGGTCGTAGTTTGAGTTGGCAAAATCGTGATAACAACATCAAAAATCGTATTTTTCAAACAACAACAATCAAGATAACAATTTTTCAAATGGTAATCAAGGAAATTTTCAAAGAAGTAATCAAAACCAAGGGAACTTTAATTCAAATCAAAATAGTTCGTCAAACGATTTTCAACAATACATGAAAACGAATGAGGCTACTATGAGACGTTTAGCGGGAAAAATTGGTACTTTGAAAAACGACTTTTCTAATACTTTGAAAAATCAAAACACGAAGATTGAGCAAGGACAAATTGATATTAAAAAGTTGTTTTTGGCTATTATGAACAAAGCCTCGGGTGCTTCATCGAGTTCGTTACCTAGTGACACCATTGCTAATCCGAAGGAACAATGTAAAGCCACCTCGTCTCGTGAGAAAATTCGTGTGCTTACCCCTAACCTTGATGGATTTCGAGTTGTTCCTTGCTAGACCCGAATTAGGCTTAATTCGGGTTGGATGGGCTCCGGCTCCTGCACCAAGTGAATCGTTTGGTTGGGATCCTGCACACTAAACAACACGCGTTAGGCTTACCGTGGGAATGTTTCCCACGATTAGACTCCGGCGTGAGAGTAAGTAATCGGTTAGGGTTTATGTGAGTTGAGAGTATAGAACGTAATACCTTTGTGGAATCCTTGGGGGTTCCTTTTATAGGCAGTGGAACCCTAGTGGGCTACCACTTGATACTTCGGCCCCAAGGAAAGGATAACTATCAGAATTAGAATGATTGTTATCTTCTAATTTTGGTAGTGAATATCCTCCTCCATTGGGATAAAGATATTCCTAGAAAGAATATGCTTCTGTCTAACCCTATGTCAGCCGCACCGGGCCGTGGGCCGCACACATGTGTGCGGTCACTGTTCATCCAAGCCCATAAGCCTGAATGACATTATTCCACCCATCTGTGATGGGCCGGATACGGGTAGTACCCATGGGCCGGGTTCATGACCCGGCTGGGGACTATACGTCATCATGTCCCCCCAGTCTAGTTGTTACAACCATAGGCGTAACCTCTAGACTACCAAGATGCTCCCTGGACGTACCAAGGAAAAAATAGGGAATGATAAGTTGTCCAAGAATTTGTATTGGCCGCACGTGGCAACCTGACTTAGGAAGTTATTCCATCAGTATCTCAGCCACATATGGCGACCGAAACAAATTAAATATAGCATTAAATGTCAAGTCTTACGTAAGAGCCGCATATTCCGACATTAATAACTGTTCACCTGACATGTTGACTGACAAAAGTACAGACAGTCAGAACCTTGAGCAGTGCAAACGTTTGAGTCAGAAGTGACCCGTGGGTCCCACCTGACGTTTCACTTGCCACTTGCCCCCTAACCACACGATCAAAAATAGTGGCAGACACGTGTCACACATCCAACAGGTCATGACCCGCGAGGCAACCCTATAAATAAGCCACCCCCACGGCTGTGTGAAACACACAGTTATAACCTCCATTTCTGCCATTAAAGCTTTCCTCTTAGCTCGTACGCACGGATCCCTTCACACGCAGGTTAGATAACCACGTCCTTACACTTTTATTTAGTAATGGCTCACAGAAACAACCCTACCATTGGATCCGTGCTGAATGTAATGACCCAAGACCAATTAAACCACTTTTGTACAAACTATTTCATCCCTACCAACCTACACCCCTCACTTCCTGGCGCCGGAGACCTCATAACTGAGGCTCCAGCGGGTAAGATTGGCCTGTACACTCGCCTCTTTGATGCGGCCAATTACCGCATTCCCTTCACCCATTTCCTTGTAGATCTGTTAGGATACTATGATGTACATATTAGTCAGCTCCACTGTATAGGTGCCTGTAAGATTAGTCAATTCGAGATCCACTGCCGTGCTAGGAGAATCCCCCCAACCGTAGAATTATTCTGGCTCTTTTATGTTCCTAACATAGTAAATGGTTGGGTATCTTTTAAGAAACGGTCCCCTAACAGTCCCCAATCGCACAATAAGCCAATGGATTCGTTGAAAAACTGGTATGACCACTATTTTTTCATTGACGTAGTAGTATGGCCGGCTGATTACACCTTTAGAAATAGGATACCCCACGACCCCAAGCCGCACACAAGTACATACAACCCCCGACATTCTCAAGAATTAGATCTGAATAGGACCGGGTTCCATAGAAGTCTTCCCGAGTCATTCCTATGTTTGCTAGGGATTAGCCGCAATTACTTTGGCCCGTCTAATAGGTATCCTGTGTTTTGGAGAAGGCAGGGTGAAGGTAGGCTAACATCCGTACGCAAAAATTTATTCAATCATTTGATAAATGGCTAACATATTTTGTTTTGTGTTGGGCAGAAATGAACTTCTTTGGACTTTTACGCCAGGGCGACCCGAAGCTCGTACCGGAGGGTTCCGGTCCCCTCTGTGAGAATGAACTACCCCTTCTGGAGCATACCCGAAACGTGATGGTTGCTCTTGAAGTCGTGCCAGATCCACACTCGGACGAGGGAGAGCAAGGAGACAATGAGGGCGGTGATAACAGGATGAGGGAAGAAGGAGCCGGGCCCTCCTCACCACAAAGGGAAGAGCAGGGAGATAATATTGACTTAACCACCTCCAGCCTTCGCCAGATGATGGGCGATGATGATGAAGAAGTACAACAAGTCAATCTGGACTTAGAGGAAGAGGAAGAAGTGGAAAAAGAAGCCGAGGAGGAGACTGAAGAAGCAACAGCTCAGCCTGTCGCCAGGCATACCCGTAAAAGAAACAAACGAGTGAGGAAAGGTGCTTCAGCCGAGATTGGCAAACACAACGCCCCTCCCAAGAAACTTCGAGAAGACCACCCCTTGTACCACTCTGTTGGGAGTACTACCCAAGGTTCCGAGACTATCCGGGCAGCACATGTCGATCCCGTCACTCAGATTGCCCCAACCGCATCAGAATTAGCAAGAAATGACATGTAAGACTCCATCCTTAACACGTAAGAATGACAAAATCTCTTTAAGCAACACTTAACATAAATCCAAATGCTTGTTTTACAGGGATGACCAAACTGGTGCCGCGCCTCCTCCTGACACCCAAATGGATAAGGGAAAAGGAAAAAAAGTGGAAAGAGACCCCATGCTTCCCACGGCCACCACAAAGTCCGGCCCCGTATTTGAAGAAGGTTCACCCACAGCCTCCCAAGACCTCCCAGCGTCCGGCCCCCCTCAATCGTTCAATCTTGTATGGAATATCACAACTGCATCACGAATGAGGGACGCCGATGAATGCCGGGAGTACCTCAACAACTGCATTCCACCAGGCTTGGTGCGAGAGGTGAACACGCTCAGCCATGCAGATTTGGCGGATGAGTATAATGGTGCCTTGGTACACCAAATGGCGATGGGCACCTCGATGAGGGTAAGGTTTGAAGCCGCACTTGGGCATGTTGAATCTCTTAAGAGGAAGGTTGGACGGAGGGAGAAGATGATCGTGGATAATGAACCTCAAATTGCAGACCTCCAATCCTAACTGGCTAGCGCCGAGGCGACCATAAAAAAGCAATCGGCCCGCGCGAATGAATACGACCAACAAGTGGCCAACCTTGAGTCAAAACTATATGCCGCGACCACCAAGGTACATATCCGTGTCGCACCACCCATTTTCTAAAAGAAATATATTCTAACGTTTTATCTTTTATAGGTAGACACAGCGGAAGCGTCTGCCCAGTCGTACTCCAGCCAAGTACACGTGCTTAACAAGAAACTAGAAGACGCGCACCCAAGAGCTGAAAGAGGCGTTTGCCCAAAAAGAGGGCTGTCACCCAAGAGCTGAAAGAGGCGTTCGCCCAAAAAGATTTGATGATTGATGCCCTCACCGCCGAGCGTGACGACGTGCTATGCCCCCAACTGCTAGCGGCTATTGCCGGCCGTAGGTGGATGGTAGGGCATGGAGCACGCTTGGCCGTCATGAAGGTACTAGAGGCCTCCGAATTTGTGCAACAGTTTGCAAGCCTTGTGTCTGATGGCATTGACCACGGACGTCATGAGGGAATGGTTGAGGCCGTTGAACTGATCAAGAAAGGGGAAAACTTCACCAAACATGCCTTTTTCAATCCTGAAGCTGCTAAAAAGATGATTGCTTCCATGGCCGCGATGAGAGATCTGCAGTATCCATTCCTGGATGAGCTGGAGGCCACCAAAGATGCATCAAATATGGAAATCATGGAAAGGCTAAGTCTTAGTGCGTTCTCCCAAGGTGAGAGTCACTCCCGTGCTTCCTTCACTCCATCACCCAGCCACCTGACGCTCCCCATATATGAGGACGTAACCAGGATCGTGCTTGATGAAGAACCCTTAAGTGTGGTGATGGAGAGGAATGCGGCTCAAGCCCAGAAGCGGAAAGAAAGTAGTGAGTGGTTGTCGTGTCTGGTCGAGGAACAAGTGGAAACAGGTAAGTTTTTCCCCCCTATGTAGGATGCTCCTACTTTATGATCCATTTCAGACACTCTGGTTTGTAACCGCTGAATATTTGTTGTTTCTATTCGTCCGTGCATGTACACGGCTAACAACATTTGTATTTTTTATGTAAGTCCGTGATTGACCACGACAATTTTTTTTATCTATTTGGAAACTTGTGTATTTTGACTGTGTTAAATATTGTACATCAATACTGCATGATATGTCACGTCTTACACACAAAGAAAGAAAATACATACAAGTCTATAATTTACTAGACATGCGACGTGCGTCTTTACTATGCGGAGCACAGTGTGACTACGGCATATGAAACTTACCACAACGTCTTGTGAGTAAGGTGTCTAGTAAGGATACATGATCCGTGCGGCTGGGGTTGCATCCCTCTTACGCGGCATGTTGAATTAGTAGGTTCACTTAATCCTCTTACCCCGCCTGGAGGCGTATAGTACATGTACAGTAGTTTGAAAGAATGCATATGAATGAAACATGGCATACTATAATATAAGTAAAATTCATACGACTAACAAAGAACCTAAAAAATGATTTGCACGAAACAAGCCGTGGGGCTAGCTAGGCACCACGGCATTTTATTAGAACGTTTACATTTTTGTTTGAACAATAATGACAAGTCCTAAAAAACAAGAAAGGAAACTAAACAAACATAAGAAAAACAAAACAGATAGACCGCATGGTTCTTTATTAAGCCACATATAGCGAAGTACCCATGCGGAAGCCGTAGCTTTCAAAGATAGCACCTTTTGAGACTTGAGATGTTCCATGTGCGCTCTAGGTCGCGGCCATCCATGTCACGTAACTTGTACGCGCCTCGTCCCAAGGCTTCAGTGACTTCATACGGTCCTTCCTACTTAGGGCCCAGCTTTCCTGTATTCTCCGCTCGACTTGCTTCGTTAGCACGATAGACGTAGTCTCCCGGTCGAAAAGAAACACCCTTGACCTTGACGTCATAATAAGCCTTCATCTTAGCCTTGGACTTAGCCTCATTGATGGTTGCTATTTCCCTTTTTTCTTCCAACAGATCCAGGTTGATTCGCAGCTGTTCATCATTCGTGACGACATTAACCTCCGCCGTGCGGATGGTAGGCATCCCTATTTCTGCTGGTATAACGGCTTCAGTGCCATAAGCCAATGCAAATGGAGTATCTCCGTTGGCTGTTTTGATCATAGTTCTATGCGCCCATAGCACATGTGATAACTCATCGACCCATTTGCCACTTTGTTCATCTAAACGCGCCTTGATGCCATTCCCCAAGCTTCTATTTGCCCGTTCGACAAGGCCATTTGTCTGCGGATGCTTAACGGATGCGAAGCGCCGCTTGATCTTTAATGAAGCACACCAGTCTTTGAATGGATTGTCCGTGAACTGCTTACCGTTGTCTGAGATTATTTCCCCCGGTAGACCAAAACGGCACACAATATGTTCCCAAACAAACTTTTTAACTTGTTTGCATGTGATAGACTTGACTGCCTTGGCCTCTATCCATCGTGTAAAGTAGTCCATCGCCACAATCAAGAATTTAACTCCCCCCGCAGCTACCGGAAACGATCCTGCAATGTCGATTCCCCACTTATAGAATGGCCATGGGGACATGATAGGTGTAAGCTCCTACTGCGGGTGCCGCGGTATTGGCCTATGCACTTGCCAATCACTACACTTGCGAATCATGTCGCGCGTGTCTCTGTGCATGGTAGGCCAATAGTATCCTGTTCGGAAGGCTCTAGCTACCACAGATCGTGGACCCGCATGCATGCCGCACAACCCTTCGTGTATGTCACTGATTACGTAAGCGGCCTGACGTGGTCCAACACACCGCAGCCACGGCTGCAAGAAAGAGCGCTTGTAAAGGATGCCGTCTCGAAGTTCGAAATGCTGCGACTTCCTTCTGATGCGTCGTGCTGCTTTTTCCTCGTCTGGAAGGGTCTCACTAGTCAAATAGTTGATAATCGGGGTCATCCATGTAGGTCCATCCTCCTCAACTATAGCGGCAACCTCCCCCTCCGTTATAGATTTCTCCTTGAGTATTTCCACCAAGACTTGTTTAGACAAGTGAGCGAAGCTTGTGGATGCGATCTTGCTAAGAGCGTCCGCCTTCTTGTTCTCGCCCCTTGGCACCTGCTTGATGGAAAACTTACTGAAAGTCGCGATTAGCGACTTGACTTTTTCCAAGTACCTGACCATGTTGTCCTCCTTAGCCACATATCCACCTAGAATATGGTTCGCGACAAGCCGTGAGTCCACGTAGGCCTCAAGGTTGCGGACTCCCATTCTAGCGGCGATTTTTAAACCCACAATTAATTCTTCATATTCCGCTTCGTTGTTAGTGGCCGTGAACTCAAAACGGAGGGCGTACGTGAATTCCATTCCTTCTGGATTTGTGAGGATGAGACCAGCTCCAGACCCGTCCGTACATGAAGATCCGTCCGTGAATAACACCCACGGTTCTGTTGGGATCTCATCTTGTTTAACGATTGGCCCTTCCTCATCCGGCTTCTCGATCAGGAAATCTGCCAAGATCTGGCCTTTCACAGCCGTCCTTGGCCTATAAGATATATTGTGCTCCCCCAATAGGATGCTCCATTTTTGTATCCTCCCTGCTACGTCCGGTCTAGAAATAACCTGCTTGATTGGCTGATCCGTAATGACCACAATTGGGTGCGCCTGAAAGTACCGGCGCAGCCGCTTTGTAACAAACACTAGTGCTAACACCAGTTTTTCCATAGAGGAGTAATTCAGCTCCGGCCCTTGTAATGTTCTACTTATAAAGTAGACCGGAGTTTGCACTGTATCTCTATCTGTCATAAGTACCGCGCTTATTGCGCCATGAGTGGCTGAGAGTACATAATGAGTTCCTCCTTTGGCCGGGGAGCTACTAGCATAGGGAGGGATGCAAGATGCTGCTTGAGTTGGCCGAAAGCTTCCTCGGCTTCCTTCGTCCACCAGAAGTCTCCCTTCCTAATGCACTTCTTGAGTGTCTTAAATAGGGGTAATGACTTCTCTGCGGATTTAGATAGGAATCTATTCAGCCCGGCCAGCTTCCCATTTAAGGATTGCACCTCCTTCCGTGTCTGAGGGGATGGCAGTTGTATCACTGCGTCCGTCTTCTCTAGGCAAGGTTTGATGCCGTTTAAATCAATCAAATATCCAAGGAACATTCCCTCCGTTGCCCCAAACATACATTTCTTTGGGTTTAACTTCATGTTAATCCTTCTCAGCGTGTCGAATGTTTCTTGGACATCCCGGAGAAGTGCCTCCTCCGTGTGACTTTTTATAACCAAGTCATCAACATAGACTTCCAAGTTGCGGCCTATCTGCGATTCAAAAGCTTTGTCCACCAGCCGTTTATATGTAGCACCGGCGTTCTTCAGTCCAAACGGCATTTTCGTATAGCAATATACGCCCTGGCTCGTATGGAACGCCGTTTTTTCTGCATCCTCCTCTGCCATCTGGATCTGGTGATACCCTTTATATGCGTCCAAGAAGCATTTAAAAGGATACCCACATAGGGATTCCACCTTCCAGTCGATTTCCGGTAACGGGTAACAGTCTTGTGGGCAGGCCTTGTTTAGATCCGTAAAATCCACACACATGCGCCAACTTCCGTCATGTTTCTTGACCATGACCGGATTGGATAACCACTCGTGGTAGTATACCTCACGCATGATGCCTCCATCCACAAGTTTCCGTACTTCCTCAAATATCACTTGGCTGCGCTTAGGCGCCTGGCCGCGCTTCTTTTGCTTGACGGGTTGGTACCCTTGGCGGATCTGGAGCTTATGCTCTGCTATCACACATGGCACGCCTGTCATATGCTTTGGCTCCCATGCGAATATATCTAGGTTTGCACTTAAAAGAGAGCACATGGCCCTTTTTCCGCTATCCGAGAGCGCCCCTCCTATGGATACCTCCTGTTCCGGATAGTCAGGGTGAATGGCTACCTTCCAATTGGGAGGTGGTGATCCATCCTTGGGTGGAACAGGTGGAGCCGGTGTTGTCACGGTGTGACACTCGGATGCCGGTACGATTGTGTTGTAAATGTTAACAATTCCCCCCTCAACGTGGAATTTGATCATTCCGTGCGCCGTGGAGGGTACCGCCCGTATAGCCAAAATGCCTGGTCTGCCTATGATCCCATTGTACGGAGAATGTGAGCGTATCACCATGAAGTTCATCCACGCCGTAGTGGAATGTTACTCATTCCCAATGGTTACAAGCAAACTTAGTTGCCCTATCGGCCAGATAGTGTCTCCACTAAAGCCAGTAAGCGGCGACGTGGCCGATACTAATTGGCTTCTTATTTCTGGGCATAACTGCACGAAACAGTGTTCATACAGTACCTCTGCTGACGAACCTCCATCCACATACATGCGACGAACATTGTGTGTTCCAATGCTTATCTCAATAGTGAGAGGCACATCAATCACATCGCTTGCTGTGATGGGAGGGAATGAGATTTCCCTGCCGCGTGAAAATTTTTGGCCAACTTTCTGCCTCGTGCGGTGCTGTCTGGATTGGATCATGTATATGGTCGAAGGTTTGTCCTTTTGGGGATCCTTCTTATCATACTTCTTGTTGTCTTTTCCATCCTTCCAATCCTTAACTAAGTGCTTGAGTTTACCTGATTTGATCAGTGACTCAATGTGCTTCTTGAGCTGGATACACTCCTCCGTACCATGGCCCTTGTCATTATGGAACTCGCAAAAGCGATTTCCTTGCCGACGTTCCGACGGAGTTGTCATTGGGGGAGGCCTTGGAAAGTTTGCCCCTTCCGTCAGCAAGATCTCCCGGTAGGACATCTTAAGGGGGGGTAAACTTATCATCCGGCCGTCCTCCTTTGTTCTGGCTCTTATAGTCCGAGCCCTTGCTACTGTTCTGATTGCTTTGGCCGCCCGACTGTCTCCGAGACTGGTCGTTTGACCGGTACCCATTTCCTCTGGATGGGTAAGCCGCGGCAACCGCCGTTTCTCCTTCTATGAAATTTCTGACCCTTTCCATGAGGTCATCATATCTCTCTGGACGCTTGTCATTAAGGCGCCTGATCAATTCCCTGTCTGTTATGGCGTGCATGTAGTCAGAGATTTTCAGGAGCTCCGGCATTGTGTTAGTGCGCGTGCACTCATCATTGAAGCGTTCAGTGAAGGCTTCTGTGGATTCCCCTGGCCGTTGTTTGACAGTTGCCAACGAGACCGGATCCCTATTATACTTTTTCCTCTGAGTATAATTGTTCTCAAACGTAGTGCGTAGATCCGTGAAACTATCAATGCTCCGTGGAGGGAGTGCCTCAAACCAGTCACGGGCATTTCCGATCAAGGTTGAATTGAACATTTGGCACCATATAGGCATGGGCCATCGCTCAATTTTAGCCTGCGTATCAAATATTTTAAGGTGATCAACCGGATCACCAGTCCCATCATAAGTCTTGACACACGTCGGCATGCGACGTTTGGTGTCCTCAGAATAGCTCCGTATGCGGAGGGTGAACGGGTCTTCCCTGGGATCCGCCCATGGCCGGGTGAGCCTAGGGTCATCCCATGGTTCGCACCATGGTCACGAAAGATCCTCTGCTTCTGCATCTCGATAATAAGGGTCACCATAATACTCATCATTGTTTGGTGGTGGTGGAGGGGTGCGCCTAGGTCGGCGATGCTTAGGCGGATGGTCATCTGAATCCTCCCCTGATGGGTCCGGGGACAAAGGTGGTGCCCCACCTTTTGGTTGGGGACCACTTTTTTGGGACGGACCAGGAGCCTTTTTCCCAGTGTTCATCCTGTCCCACACGCTCGGGCGGCGAGCGGTTCTGGCCAACTCTCGATCTGGCCGCTCAGGTGACCCATCAGACTTATCTCCTCCTTCTCGAGACTGCATTAGTTCCTGTATGAGGCGATCTCCTATGCGCTCAAACACATTCCTGGGTTGAGGGGTTTCCTCAAAGATGCTCTGCTCCTGAGGCTGAGCTCTCCTTTTCCTCTGATTTTGGGAAGAGGTGATTGGTCTGGTGTCGCCAAAGTTGAGTCTGGATTGGAGGTTCCTCCCCAGATTCAACCTTGACGCGATCCCCGGGACGATCCTATCGAATTTCTGCGTGAGAACTCGAGTAAGATCCTCCTCGCTGAGTGGTAGGACCTCTACCTCTTCCTCTACCGATGGTCTGCGCGTCTCCTTGTTAGGAGGGTTGGGCGCACTCCCTGGGTCCGGATTGTCCAGGGTTGAAGTAGGTGGGGGTGTCATGGAGATCGTGCCCGTCACCCCCAAGGACTGAAAGCCTCCACGGTTACCAGGTCCGCCTGCAAGGCGGCTAGGTGATTGATTGGGGATGAGTATCCCTTCCCCTTGGGACTTCCGATTTCTAGGATTCGTAATCTTGGGGTTGGCTTGCTGATGCCCATTCGTCATTTGGAAATTCAGAATGAGGTTTTGTTCTAGCTTAGTGTAATGGGTCCCACGGATGGCGCCAACTTGTTGATGCAAAAGTTGGGTGATCCTTGCTAGACCCGAATTAGGCTTAATTCGGGTTGGATGGGCTCCGGCTCCTGCACCAAGTGAATCGTTTGGTTGGGATCCTGCACACTAAACAACACGCGTTAGGCTTACCGTGGGAATGTTTCCCACGATTAGACTCCGGCGTGAGAGTAAGTAATCGGTTAGGGTTTATGTGAGTTGAGAGTATAGAATGTAATACCTTTGTGGAATCCTTGGGGGTTCCTTTTATAGGCAGTGGAACCCTAGTGGGCTACCACTTGATACTTCGGCCCCAAGGAAAGGATAACTATCAGAATTAGAATGATTGTTATCTTCTAATTTTGGTAGTGAATATCCTCCTCCATTAGGATAAAGATATTCCTAGACAGAATATGATTCTGTCTAACCCTATGTCGGCCGCACCGGGCCGTGGGCCGCACACATGTGTGCGGTCACTGTTCATCCAAGCCCATAAGCCTGAATGACATTATTCCACCCATCTGTGATGGGCCGGATACGGGTAGTACCCATGGGTCGGGTTCATGACCCGGCTGGGGACTATACGTCGTCGCGACTTTCGTGTGCTTACCCCTAACCTTGAAGGATAAGTTAGGTGCGGGTGGGCCGCGGGCCTGTTGGGCCGTACCGAATACCGACTGTACGTCGACATGTCCCCCAGTCTAGTATGATATGGTCCATGATCATGTTATGCTAGACTCATTCGTGTATCATGCTTACTAAATAACCGCGTGCGGCTTGCTGCTAGGACATCCTCGTGGGTCATCCGTAACATATGGCTCCACTCGTAATGGGCTTCCTTTAGCAAAAAGATGATGGGCTGGAATTGCGAATAGTGAGCATAGCCACTATACGCCATCATGTCCCCCCAGTCTAGTATGCAAGGTTGTCACCGAGGTTACTAGACTTCACACCATATCCGCTACTTGTAAGCATATCCACGTCGAAAGAAATGGGAAAACATGTATACGTAAGACGGGTGGTTGTGCTCGAATGCTTGGTTTCCCGTGTTTAGACGGTAAGGACCCCGTAACAAGAAAACGTGTTTCTATAGCCGGGGTAACACTGGCATTTGGCAAGGTTTAATTCTTGTTCATCTCTAACGTGAGGATGGCAAGAAGGTTTTGTGAAGGTGGAGATGGAACCCGTACGCTGCATCATGAGTATATTAAAGGCGTACTTCTTGTACCACTTATGATGCAGCATAGTGCGAATATTACATTCGTCTTAAGGCCAATAAAAGACGTACTTCTGTGGCATGTTTATGCGGATATTGCATCCGTCTTATGGCCACGACATTTGATAGCAACTTCCAAAATTTGTCACGGTTTTTCCTGGATTAAACGTAGTTGATCAGGCTTCATCTAATTAAGTATAAACGATATAAATTTTGGAAATTCACTCTTAGCCGAGCCAAGTAATTCTTCACGGAAGACGTACGTCCGTAACCAAGATATGAACCAACAGAAGACGTACTTCTGTGGCAGAATGAGCCAGTGTTAGGCGTACTTCCACGGCAAAAGATAACGATGCGCCGTGGAAGAATACTTCCACGGCGAAAATAATGAGCACGTGGAAAAGATACTTCCACGGCGAAGAGAAGAAGCACGTGGAAGAGATACTTCCACGGCGAAGATAATAAGCTCGTGGAAGAGATACTTCAACGGCGAAGACAATAAGCACGTGGAAGAGATACTTCCACAGCAAAGACAATAAGCTAGTGGAAGGAGTACTTCTACGGTGAAGACAATAAGCCAGTGGAAGGAGTACTTCCACGGCGAAGGATAATGAGCACGTGGAAGAGATACTTCCACGGCGAAGGACAATAAGCCAGTGGAAGGAGTACTTCCACGGCGAAGACATAAGCCAGTGGAAGAGATACTTCCACGGCGAAGACAATAAGCACGTGGAAGGAATACTTCCACGGCGAAGACAATAAGCACGTGGAAGTAATACTTCCACGACGAAGGATAATGAGCACGTGAAAGAGATACTTCCACAGCGAAGGATAATGAGCACGTGGAAGAGATACTTCCACGGCGAAGGACAATAAGCCAGTGGAAGGAGTACTTCCACGGCGAAGACATAAGCCAGTGGAAGAGATATTTCCACGGCGAAGACAATAAGCACGTGGAAGGAATACTTCCACAGCGAAGACAATAAGCACGTGGAAGGAATACTTCCACGGCGAAGGATAATGAGCACGTGGAAGAGGTACTTCCACGGCGAAGGACAATAAGCCAGTGGAAGGAGTACTTCCACGACGAAGACATAAGCCAGTGGAAGAGATACTTCCACGGCGAAGACAATAAGCACGTGGAAGGAATACTTCCACGGCGAAGACAATAAGCACGTGGAAGGAATACTTCCACGGCGAAGGATAATGAGCACGTGGAAGAGATACTTCCACGGCGAAGGACAATAAGCCAGTGGAAGGAGTACTTCCACGGCGAAGACATAAGCCAGTGGAAGAGATACTTCCACGGCGAAGACAATAAGCACTGTGTGGTAGGACCTCTACCTCTTATCGAAGACCATATCATACTAGACTGGGCAAGGTTTGATGCCGTCTTATTGTCATGATGACGTATAGTCCCCAGCCGGGTCATGAACCCGGCCCATGGGTACTACCCGTATCCGGCCCATCACAGATGGGTGGAATAATGTCATTCAGGCTTATGGGCTTGGATGAACAGTGACCGCACACATGTGTGCAGCCCACGACCCGGTGCGGCCGACATAGGGTTAGACAAAATCATGTTCTGTCTAGGAATATCTTTATCCCAATGGAGGAGGATATTCACTACCAAAATTAGAAGATAATAATCATTCTAATTCTGATAGTTATCATTTCCTTGGGGACGAAGTATCAAGTGGTAGCCCACTAGGGTTCCACTGCCTATAAAAGGAACCCCCAAGGATTCCACAAAGGTATTACGTTCTATACTCTAAACTCACATAAACCCTAACCGATTACTTACTCTCACGCCGGAGTCTAATCGTGGGAAACATTCCCACGGTAAGCCTAACGCGTATTGTTTAGTGTGCAGGATCCCAACCAAACGTTTCAATTGGTGCAGGAGCCAGAGCCCATCCAACCCGAATTAAGCCTAATTCGGGTCTAGCAAGGATCACCCAACTTTTGCATCAACAAGTTGGCGCCATCCGTGGGGCCCATTACACTAAGCTAGAACAAAGCCTCATTCTGAATTTCCAAATGACGAAGGGGCATCAGCAAGCCAACCCCAGGAATACGTATCCTGGAAATCGAAAGTCCCAAGGGGAAGGGATACTCATCCCCAATCAATCACCTAGCCGCCTTGCAGGCGGACCTGGTAACCGTGGTGGCTTTCAGTCCTTGAGGGTGACGAGCACGATCTCCATGACACCCCCACCTACTTCAACCCTGGACAATCCGGACCCAGGGAGTGCGCCCAACCCTCCTAACAAGGAGACGCGCAAACCATCGGTAGAGGAAGAGGTAGAGGTCCTACCACTCAGCGAGGAGGATCTTAATCGAGTTCTCACGCAGAACTTCGATAGGATCGTCCCGGGGATCGCGTCAAGGTTGAATATGGGGAGGAACCTCCAATCCAGACTCAACTTTGGCCACACCGGACAAATCACCTCTTCCGAAAATCAGAGGAAAAGGAGAGCTCAGCCTCAGGAGCAGAGCATCTTTGAGGAAACCCCTCAACCCAGGAATGTGTTTGAGCGCATAGGAGATCGCCTCATACAGGAACTAATGCAGTCTCGAGAAGGAGGAGATAAGTCTGATGGGTCACCTGAGCGGCCAGATCGAGAGTTGGCCAGAACCGCTCGCCGCCCGAGCGTGTGGGACAGGATGAACACTGGGAAAAAGGCTCCCGGTCCGTCCCAAAAAAGTGGTCCCCAACCAAAAGGTGGGGCACCACCTTTGTCCCCGGACCCATCAGGGGAGGATTCAGATGACCATCCGCATAAGCGTCGCCGACCTAGGCGCACCCCTCCACCACCACCAAACAATGATGAGAATTATGGTGGCCCTTATTATCGAGATGCAGAAGCAGAGGATCTTTCGCGACCATGGTGTGAACCATGGGATGACCCTAGGCTCACCCGGCCATGGGCGGACCCAGGGAAGACCCGTTCACCCTCCGCATACGGAACTATTCTGAGAACACCAAACGTCGCATGCCGGCGTGTGTCAAGACTTATGATGGGACTGGTGATCCGGTTGATCACCTTAAAATATTTGATACGCAGGCTAAAATTGAGCGATGGCCCAAGCCTATATGGTGCCAAATGTTCAATTCAACCTTGATCGGAAATGCCCGTGACTGGTTTGAGGCACTCCCTCCACGGAGCATTGATAGTTTCACGGATCTACGCATTGCGTTTGAGAACAATTATACTCAGAGGAAAAAGTATAATAGGGATCCGGTCTCGTTGGCAACTGTCAAACAACGGCCGGGGGAATCCACAGAAGCCTTCACTGAACGCTTCAATGATGAGTGTACGCGCACTAAAACAATGCCGGAGCTCCTGAAAATCTCTGACTACATGCACGCCATAACAGACAGGGAATTGATCAGGCGCCTCAATGACAAGCGTCCAGAGAGATATGATGACCTCATGGAAAGGGTCAGAAATTTCATAGAAGGAGAAACGGCGGTTGCCGCGGCTTACCCATCCAGAGGAAATGGGTACCGGTCAAACGACCAGTCTCGGAGACAGTCGGGCGGCCAAGGCAATCAGAACAGTAGCAAGGGCTCGGACTATAAGAGCCAGAACAAAGGAGGACGGCCGGATGATAAGTTTACCCCCTTAAGATGTCCTACCGGGAGATCTTGCTGACGGAAGGGGCAAAATTTCCAAGGCCTCCCCCAATGACAACTCCGCCGGAACGTCGGCAAGGAAATCGCTTCTGCGAGTTCCATAATGACAAGGGCCATTGTACGGAGGAGTGTATCCAGATCAAAAAGCACATTGAGTCACTGATCAAATCAGGTAAACTCAAGCACTTAGTTAAGGATTGGAAGGATGGAAAAGACAACAAGAAGTATGATAAGAAGGATCCCCAAAAGGAAAAACCTTCGACCATATACATGATCCAATCCAGACAGCACCGCACGAGGCAGAAAGTTGGCCAAAAATTTTCACGCAGCAGGGAAATCTCATTCCCACCCATCACAGCAAGCGATGTGATTGATGCGCCTCTCACTATTGAGATAAGCATTGGAACACACAATGTTCGTCGCATGTATGTGGATGGAGGGTCGTCAACAGAGGTACTGTATGAACACTGTTTCGTGCAGTTATGCCCAGAAATAAGAAGCCAATTAGTACCGGCCACGTCGCCGCTTACTGGCTTTAGTGGAGACACTATCTGGCCGATAGGGCAACTACGTTTGCTTGTAACCATCGGGAATGAGGAACATTCCACTACGGCGTGGATGAACTTCATGGTGATACGCTCACATTCTCCGTACAATGGGATCATAGGCAGACCAGGCATTTTGGCTATACGGGCGGTACCCTCCACGGCGCACGGAATGATCAAATTCCCCGTTGAGGGGGGAATTGTTACCATTTACAACACAATCGTACCGGCATCCGAGTGTCACACCGTGACAACACCGGCTCCATCTGTTCCACCCAAGGATGGATCACCACCTCCCAATTGGAAGGTAGCCATTCACCCTGACTATCTAAAACAGGAGGTATCTATAGGAGGGGCGCTCTCGGATAGCGGCAAAAGGGCCATGTGCTCTCTTTTAAGTGCAAACCTAGATATATTCGCATGGGAGCCAAAGCATATGACAGGCGTGCCACGTGCGATAGCAGAGCATAAGCTCCAGATCCGCCAAGGGTACCAACCCGTCAAGCAAAAGAAGCGCGGCCAGGCGCCTGAGCGCAGCCAAGTGATATTGGAGGAAGTACGGAAACTAGTGGATGTAGGCATCATGCGCGAGGTATACTACCACGAGTGGTTATCCAATCCGGTCATGGTCAAGAAACATGACAGAAGTTGGCGCATGTGTGTGGATTTTAAGGATCTAAACAAGGCCTGCCCACAGGACTGTTACCCGTTACCGGAAATCGACTGGAAGGTGGAATCCTTATGTGTGTATCCTTTTAAATGCTTCTTGGACTAATATAAAGGGTATCAACAGATCCAGATGGCGGAGGAGGATGCAGAAAAAACGTCGTTCCATACGAGCCAGGGCGTATATTGCTATACGAAAATGTCGTTTGGACTGAAGAACGTCGGTGCTACATATCAACGGCTGGTGGACAAAGCTTTTGAATCACAGATAGGCCGCAACTTGGAAGTCTATGTTGATGACTTGGTTATAAAAAGTCACACGGAGGAGGCACTTCTCCGGGATGTCCAAGAGACATTCGACACGCTGAGAAGGATTAACATGAAGTTAAATCCAAAGAAATGTACGTTTGGGGCAACGGAGGGAATCTTCCTTGGATATTTGATTGATCCAAACGGCATCAAACCTTGCCCAGAGAAGACGGACGCAGTGATACAACTGCCATCCCATCAGACACGGAAGGAGGTGCAATACTTAAACGGGAAGCTGGACGGGCTGAATAGGTTCCTATCTAAAGAAGTGCATTAGGAAGGGAGAATTCCGGTGGACGAAGGAAGCCGAGGAAGCTTTCGGCCAACTCAAGCAGCATCTTGCATCCCTCCCTATGCTAGTAGCTCCCCGGCCAAAGGAGGAACTCATTATGTATCTCTCAGCCACTCATGGCGCAATAAGCGCGGTACTTATGACAGATAGAGATACAGTGCAAACTCCGGTCTACTTTATAAGTAGAACACTACAAAGGGCCGGAGCTGAATTACTCCTCTATGGAAAAACTGGTGTTAGCACTAGTGTTTGCTACAAAGCAGCTGCGTCGGTACTTTCAGGCGCACCCAATTGTGGTCATTACGGATCAGCCAATCAAGCAGGTTATTTCTAGACCGGACGTAGCAGGGAGGCTACAAAAATGGAGCATCCTATTGGGGGAGCACAATATATCTTATAGGCCAAGGACGGCTGTGAAAGGCCAGATCTTGGCAGATTTCCTGATCGAGAAGCTGGATGAGGAAGGGCCAATCGTTAAACAAGATGACATCCCAACAGAACCATGGGTGTTATTCACGGACGGATCTTCGTGTACGGACGGGTCCGGAGCTGGTCTCATCCTCACAAATCCAGAAGGAATGGAATTCACGCACGCCCTCCGTTTAGAGTTCACGGCCACTAACAACGAAGCGGAATATGAAGCATTAATTGCGGGTTTAAAAATCGCCGCTAGATTGGGAGTCCGAAACCTTGAGGCCTACGTGGACTCACGGCTTGTCGCGAACCATATTCTAGGTGGATATGTGGCTAAGGAGGACAACATGGTCAGGTACTTGGAAAAAGTCAAGTCGCTAATCGCGACTTTTAGTAAGTTTTCCATCAAGCAGGTGCCAAGGGGCGAGAACAAGAAGGCGGACGCTCTTAGCAAGATCGCATCCACAAGCTTCGCTCACTTGTCTAAACAAGTCTTGGTGGAAATACTCAAGGAGAAATCTATAACGGAGGGGGAGGTTGCTGCTATAGTTGAGGAGGATGGACCTACATGGATGACCCCGATTATTAACTATATGACTAGTCAGACCCTTCCAGACGAGGAAAAAGCAGCACGGCGCATCAGAAGGAAGTCGCAGCATTTCGAACTTCGAGAGGGCATCCTTTACAAGCGCTCTTTCTTGCAGCCGTGGCTGCGGTGTGTTGGACCACTTCAGGCCGCTTACGTAATCAGTGACATACAAGAAGGGTTGTGCGTCATGCATGCGGGTCCACGATCTGTGGTAGCTAGAGCCTTACGAACAGGATACTATTGGCCTACCATGCACAGAGACGCGCGCGACATGATTCGCAAGTGTAGTGATTGCCAAGTGCATAGGCCAGTACCGCGGCACCCGCAGCAGGAGCTTACACCTATCACGTCCCCATGGCCATTCTATAAGTGGGGAATCGACATTGCAGGACCGTTTCCTGTAGCTGCGGGGGGAGTTAAATTCTTGATTGTGGCGATGGACTACTTTACACGATGGATAGAGGCCAAGGCAGTCAAGTTTATCACAGGCAAACAAGTTAAAAAGTTTGTTTGGGAACATATTGTGTGCCGTTTTGGTCTACCGGGGGAAATAATCTTAGACAACGGTAAGCAGTTCACGGACAATCCATTCAAAGACTAGTGTGCTTCATTAAACATCAAGCGGCGCTTCGCATCCGTTAAGCATCCGCAGACAAATGGCCTTGTCGAACGGGCAAATAGAAGCTTGGGGAATGGCATCAAGGAGCGTTTGGATGAACAAAGTGGCAAATGGGTCGATGAGTTATCACATGTGCTATGGGCGCATAGAACTATGATCAAAACAGCCAACAGAGATACTCCATTTGCATTGGCTTACGGCACTGAAGCCGTTATACCAGCAGAAATAGGGATGCCTACCATCCGCACGGCGGAGGTTAATGTCGTCATGAACGATGAACAGCTGCGAATCAACCTGGATCTGTTGGAAGAAAAAAGGGAAATAGCAGCCATCAATGAAGCTAAGTCCAAGGCTAAGATGAAGGCTTATTATGACGCCAAGGTCAAGGGTGTTTCTTTTCGACCGGGAGACTACGTCTATCGTGCTAACGAAGCAAGTCGAGCGGAGAATACAGGAAAGTTGGGCCCTAAGTGGGAAGGACCGTATGAAGTCACGGAAGCCTTGGGACGAGGCGCGTACAAGTTACGTGACATGGATGGCCGCGACCTAGAGCGCACATGGAACATCTCAAATCTCAAAAGGTGCTATCTTTGAAAGCTACGGCTTCCGCATGGGTACTTCGCTATATGTGGCTTAATAAAGAACCATGAGGTCTATCTCTTTTGTTTTTCTTATGTTTGTTTAGTTTCCTTTCTTGTTTTTTAGGACTTGTCATTATTGTTCAAACAAAAATGTAAACGTTCTAATAAAATGCCGTGGTGCCTAGCTAGCCCCACGGCTTGTTTCGTGCAAATCATTTTTTAGGTTCTTTGTTAGTCGTATGAATTTTACTTATATTATAGTATGCCATGTTTCATTCATAGGCATTCTTTCAAACTACTATACATGTACTATACGCCTCCAGGCGGGGTAAGAGGATTAAGTGAACCTACTAATTCAACTTGCCGCGTAAGAGGGATGCAACCCCAGCCGCACGGATCATGTATCCTTACTAGACACATTACTCACAAGACGTTGTGGTAAGTTTCATATGCCGTAGTCACACAGTGCTCCGCATAGTAAAGACGCACGTCGCATGTCTAGTAAATTATAGACTTGTATGTATTTTCTTTCTTTGTGTGTAAGACGTGACATATCATGCAGTATTGATGTACAATATTTAACACAGTCAAAATACACAAGTTTCCAAATGGATAACAAAATTGTCGTGGTCAATCACGGACTTACATACAAAATACAAATGTTGTTAGCCGTGTACATGCATGGACGAATAGAAACAACAAATATTCAGCGGTTACAAACCAGAGTGTCTGAAATGGATCATAAAGTAGGAGCATCCTACATAGGGGGGAAAAACTTACCTATTTCCACTTGTTCCTCGACCAGACACGACAACCACTCACTACTTTCTTTCCGCTTCTGGGCTTGAGCCGCATTCCTCTCCAGCACCACACTTAAGGGTTCTTCATCAAGCACGATCCTGGTTACGTCCTCATATATGGGGAGCATCAGGTGGCTGGGTGATGGAGTGAAGGAAGCACGGGAGTGACTCTCACCTTGGGAGAACGCACTAAGACTTAGCCTTTTCATGATTTCCATATTTGATGCATCTTTGGTGGCCTCCAGCTCATCCAGGAATGGATACTGCAGATCCCGCATCGCGGCCATGGAAGCAGTCATCTTGTTAGCAGCTTCAGGATTGAAAAAGGCATGTTTGGTGAAGTTTTCCCATTTTTTGATCAGCTCAACGGCCTCAACCATTCCCTCATGACGTCCGTGGTCAATGCCATCGGACACAAGGCTTGCAAACTATTGCACAAATTCGGGGGCCTCTAGTACCTTCATGACGGCCAAGCGTGCTCCATGCCCTACCATCCACCTACGGCCGGCAATAGCCGCTAGCAGTTGGGGGCATAGCACGTCGTCACGCTCGGCGGTGAGGGCATCAATCATCAAATCTTTTTGGGCAAACGCCTCTTTCAGCTCTTGGTTGACAGCCCTCTCATCAGCAAGCTCCCCTTGTACCTTCTCCATGCTTTGGACGGCCAGGTGCGCGTCTTCTAGTTTCTTGTTAAGCACGTGTACCTGGCTGGAGTACGACTGGGCAGACGCTTCCGCTGTGGCTACCTATAAAATATAAAACGTTAGAATATATTTCTTTTAGAAAAGGGGTGGTGCGGCACGGATATGTACCTTGGTGGTCGCGGCATCTAGTTTTGACTCAAGGTTGGCCACTTGTTGTTCGTATTCATTCGCGCGGGCCGATTGCTTTTTTATGGTCGCCTCGGCGCTAGCCAGTTGGGATTGGAGGTCTGCAATTTGAGCTTCATTATCCACGATCATCTTCTCCCTCCGTCCAACCTTCCTCTTAAGAGATTCAACATGCCCAAGTGCGGCTTCAAACCTTACCCTCATCGAGGTGCCCATCGCCATTTGGTGTACCAAGGCACCATTATACTCATCCGCCAAATCCGCATGGCTGAGTGCGTTCACCTCTCGTACCAAGCCTGGTGGAATGCAGTTGTTGAGGTACTCCCGGCATTCATCGGCGTCCCTCATTCGTGATGCAGTTGTGATATTCCATACAGGATTGAACGATTGAGGGGGGCCGGACGCTGGGAGGTCTTGGGAGGCTGTGTGTGAACCTTCTTCAAATACGGGGCCGGACTTTGTGGTGGCCGTGGGAAGCATGGGGTCTCTTTCCACTTCTTTTCCTTTTCCCTTATCCATTTGGGTGTCAGGAGGAGGCGCGGCACCAGTTTGGTCATCCCTGTAAAACAAGCATTTGGATTCATGTTAAGTTTTGCTTAAAGAGAATTTGTCATTCTTACGTGTTAAGGATGGAGTCTTACATGTCATTTCTTGCTAATTCTGATGCGGTTGGGGCAATCTGAGTGACGGGATCGACATGTGCGGCCCGGATAGTCTCGGAACCCTGGGTAGTACTCCCAACAGAGTGGTACAAGGGGTGGTCTTCTTGAAGTTTCTTGGGAGGGGCGTTGTGTTCGCCAATCTCGGCTGAAGCAGCTTTCCTCACTCGTTTGTTTCTTTTACGGGTACGCCTGGCGACAGGCTGAGCTGTTGCTTCTTAAGTCTCCTCCTCGGCTTCTTTTTCCACTTCTTCCTCTTCCTCTGAGTCTAGATTTACTTGTTGTACTTCTTCATCATCATCGCCCATCATCCGGCGAAGGCTGGAGGTGGTTAAGTCAATATTATCTCCCTGCTCTTCCCTATATGGTGAGGAGGGTCCGGCTCCTCCTTCCCTCATCCTGTTATCACCACCCTCATTGTCTCCTTGCTCTCCCTCGTCCGAGTGTGGATCTAGCACGGCTTCAAGAGCAACCGTCACGTTTCGGGTATGCTCCAGAAGGGGTAGTTCATTCTCACGGAGGGGACGGGAACCCTTCGGTACGAGCTTCGGGTCGCCCTGGCGTAAAAGTCCAAAGAAGTTCATTTCTGCCCAACACAAAACAAAATATGTTAGCCATTTATCAAATGATTGAATAAATTTTTGCGTACGGATGTTAGCCTACCTTCACCCTGCCTTCTCCAAAACATAGGATACCTATTGGACGGGCCAAAGTAATTGCGGCTAATCCCTAGCAAACATAGGAATGACTCGGGAAGACTTCTATGGAACCCGGTCCTATTCAGATCTAATTCTTGAGAATGTCGGGGGTTGTATGTACTTGTGTGCGGCTTGGGGTCGTGGGGTATCCTATTTCTAAAGGTGTAATCAGCCGGCCATACTACTGCGTCAATGAAAAAATAGTGGTCATACCAGTTTTTCAACGAATCCATTGGCTTATTGTGCGATTGGGGACTGTTAGGGGATCGTTTCTTAAAAGATACCCAACCATTTACTATGTTAGGAACATAAAAGAGCCGGAATAATTCTACGGTTGGGGGGATTTTCCTAGCACGGCAGAGGATCTCGAATTGACTAATCTTACAGGCACCTATACAGTGGAGCTGACTAATATGTACATCATAGTATCCTAACAGATCTACAAGGAAATGGGTGAAGGGAATGCGGTAATTGGCCGCATCAAAGAGGCGAGTGTACAGGCCAATCTTACCCGCTGGAGCCTCAGTTATGAGGTCTCCGGCGCCAGGAAGTGAGGGGTGTCGGTTGGTAGGGATGAAATAGTTTGTACAAAAGTGGTTTAATTGGTCTTGGGTCATTACATTCAGCACGGATCCAATGGTAGGGTTGTTTCTGTGAGCCATTACTAAATAAAAGTGTAAGGACGTGGTGTTCTAACCTGCGTGTGAAGGGATCCGTGCGTAATTGGTTCGAGCTAAGAGGAAAGCTTTAATGGCAGAAATGGAGGTTATAACTGTGTGTTTCACACAGCCGTAGGGGTGGCTTATTTATAGGGTTTCCTCGTGGGTCATGACCTGTTGGATGTGTGACACGTGTCTGCCACTATTTTTGATCGTGTGGTTAGGGGGCAAGTGGCAAGTGAAACGTCAGGCGGGACCCACGGGTCACTTCTGACTCAAACGTTTGCACTGCTCAAGGTTCTGACTGTCTGTACTTTTGTCAGTCAACATGTCAGGTGAACAGTTATTAATGTCGGGATATGCGGCTCTTACGTAAGACTTGACATTTAATGCTATATTTAATTTGTTTCGGTCGCCATATGCGGCTGGGATACTAATGGAATAACTTCCTAAGTCAGGTTGCCACGTGCGGCCAATACAAATTCTTGGACAACTTATCATTCCCTATTTTTTCCTTGGTACGTCCAGGGAGCATCTTGGTAGTCTAGAGGTTACGCCTATGGTTGTAACAACTAGACTAGGGGGACATGATGACGTATAGACCCCAGCCAGGTCATGAACCCGGCCCATGGGTACTACCCGTATCCGGCCCATCACAGATGGGTGGAATAATGTCATTTAGGCTTATGGGCTTGGATGAACAGTGACCAAACACATGTGTGCGGCCCACGGCCCGGTGCGGCCGACATAGGGTTAGACAGAATCATATTCTGTCTAGGAATATCTTTATCCCAATGGAGGAGGATATTCACTACCAAAATTAGAAGATAACAATCATTCTAATTCTGATAGTTATCCTTTCCTTGGGGCCGAAGTATCAAATGGTAGCCCACTAGGGTTCCACTGCCTATAAAAGGAACCCCCAAGGATTCCACAAAGGTATTACGTTCTATACTCTCAACTCACATAAACCCTAACCGATTACTTACACTCACGCCGGAGTCTAATCGTGGGAAACATTCCCACGGTAAGCCTAACGCGTGTTGTTTAGTGTGCAGGATCCCAACCAAACGATTCACTTGGTGCAGGAGCCGGAGCCCATCCAACCCGAATTAAGCCTAATTTGGGTCTAGCAAGGATCGCCCAACTTTTGCATCAACATCAACCCTCGACTTCTAAGACGCCTTCATGTTCTAAAGTCGATGGGGTGAACGTGGCGACCAAGGAAAAGAGTGCACACCCTCGTGTACCTCAAATTCCTTCCACGTTTCAAAAAGAGAGTTTTATCGACCTCACCCAAGTAACCCTTGAAGAAACTTGTGCATCGATCCTTCTTAAAAAACACAAAAGGCAATTGCCGAGAAAGGAAGAGGATCCGAGCCAATTTCTCCTACCTTGTGATTTTTCCGAGATTGAGGGAAGTTTAGCCCTTGTTGATTTAGGTGCTAGCATCAATCTCATGCCTCATTCTCTTTGGAAATTGATGAGATTGCCTTCACTTACCCCCACAAATATGACTATCGAGCTTGCAAATTGTACACCACTTATACCGATTAGAATAGCCGAGGATGTCTATGTTAAAGTTGGAAATCTTTTTTTCCCGCGGATTTCGTCATATCCGTATACGAGTGTGATCCTAAATGTCCCATTATTTTAGGCCGACCATTTTTATCGACGGCTCGAACCGTAAGTGACGTCTACGAGGGGAGATTAACTATGAGATATGGGAGGAACGGATGGTCTTTTTCGCAAATAATTCCCAAGTTTCAAATGATCATGAAAAAAAAGAGGTTGCAAAACCTGATGTTTCAAATTCTAATGATTTCAAAATGTTAACTTTAGCGGAAAATATGAGGCTTGATGCATGTTTTGAAAGAATTAAAATGAACGGTTTTAAAGATGATTTTAATGATAAAGAATATGTATAGTTAATTCAAATGGTATTCGTAGATTTATGGATGAAAAATCACTTTGGGATGTATTTGGCGAAACAAGTGAAACACCAATACCGAAGGGCGACGTTAGTGCCATCACGACAATGACATATATGGACTTGTCTTCACCACCTTCGAAGGACCACGTCTTTGAGGCTTCAACTTCTAACTCAATCGAAGTGCCTCCTTTTCCTAGCCCAACACCCGTTGAGGCTAAAGGTTTCATCATCATCGATCCTCTCATCTTAGAAAAGTCACCTAAGCATAGCCCTAGGGCTTGTAAGACCATGGTTGTGAATGCTCACATCGACTCTTTCTTTGATGATGGCGATTTTGCCGAGATTGATCACGTACTTCGAAATCCACATGCCATTTTTGAGGATTCTCCCAAAATACCTCTTCACATGTGAAGTACGATGATTATGAGTTTGATCCCGAGATTGAGGAAATTATCGAACAAGAGCTAGCTCCTTTGCCTCCACTCCCACCTACGAGTGAGGTTGATCTTTCCAAAATCGAGGATGAACTAAATGAGTTGGAACGTCTTATTTTCGATACGAACCAACTCACGTGACCAAAAATCCCATTGTCTAGGAGTTACCTAATCAATACTCCTCAAATGAGAATGACGTTTACCACATTCGTGAGGATCTAACTTATCAACGATCCCCACAAAAGAATGATGGTTTTGTGCGTGATCGTGATCTCTTCGGGAGAATTTCAAATATCATTAATGAGGATTATTAAGAACTTTGGTTCATAAGCCTATTTACAATGAAGAAATCGAGGAGATGCACGATCATGAGGATGACGAATATGTTGACCCCGAGGGGGCGGTGTTCTTTGTTGATCGTCGATTTGAGAACTTATAAAATCCACCACCCCCTAACCGCGACTTAAATGTGAGGATTTTTAGAGTGACCATTTTGAATTAGAAACGCTAAATATTTTCGACATCATAAAATCGGGTTTTCATAAAGAGTTTTTAAACGCTGAAAAAGGAAAGGATTTTAAAATTTATTTAAAAGAATTTTCTACATCTTTAACTCCTTCATCAAATCGTGTTTTGAGTGCTACCACCTCGTCTAATCCTTTTGACGATGGTTGGTGTGGTTTTATTATGGGGGAAGCCCCTTATGATTCCTCACACTTTACCACCGAGGACGAGATATTTGATCTCGGAATTGCTTGTAAAGGGAAATCTCGGTCTTCCATCGATGCATTAAATGGAAAAATTATCTATTTGCTTGGTGTGAGTCTACCTCGAGTAGCTCATGGTTTTAGTGTCCCACCCATTGTCCCACCTTTCTACTTCTCATCTCTTTTCTTCTACCCCATTGGGGTTCGTGTTGGAGTAACGTTGTTTCGTCTTTCATCCGAAAACGAAGACGCTATCTTTGACCACGGTATACGTTTATCAGGTTTTTAAAGTACTCCATGTACTTTTGGGCATTGTTTATCATGTAAGGCCCACTAAAAATGACCATACCATGATTATCCCTAAATGATCACATTTTTTGGGATTCGAGTCCAGCTTTTGACTCGGTTATCAAAAACAAGGTGCCTCGTGGGGGATTCTCATGCTTATCCTTGTAAAAATTATTTTTCTAATAGTGTAACGAGGGGACTTGTGCTCTTCCAACCTTTGTTCTGTCGTTGTTTGTGATTGTGATTTATTAGGTTCATCGTCATTCAAGCCTCTCGTGTTCGTTTTACAGATCACTCGAGCTTCGATCGTTACCTTTGGAGATTCCAATATCTGATGATATCCTTTTATGTTCTAACGTTTATCTTACTTAGCATAATTCATAAACGGCTATAGGTTATTCGTTTTACCCTTTCCATGCTCGAGATTAAGCATTCGACTTAGTCTCTAGTATGGGGGTGTGATATGAGCTATTTTAGTCATATCAATTATATCTTAAAACAATGAAATATTGCAATTAATGTATCAAAAATGCCTTGTATATGTTGTTTTTGTTGTTTCGTGTGTGTAGGTACCAAGTTCGCAAAAACCGGCAAATATCGGCACGAGATTGAAGAAAAAGATCAAAGAAGCCAAAATCGAGCTCGACTTTAGCGGATTTTATCATTTGTCAAGAAAACGGGCCAAGTGGGTCCCACATTGGAGAATTTGGACTTAAAAGCCCAAAGATTGGATAAAACATAGAAATATTTTTGGGACTAAAGCAAATGAAGCACAAATCAAATAAGGCCCAACACCATGTGATGTATCAGATGAAATAAGGGCCCAAGCCCAAATATTGAAAAAGAACGAATGGAGTATGGGATTTTAGGGTTTGTTTAAGAATGTATTCAAACGTGTAAAAACACGTTTCACTTTCACAAATTAAATAACACCCATTCACGTTTTGGTCAGTCAAACGTTATCCTCACCCACTTACTTTCATTCACACGCACTCACCACATATATAAATAAAACAAAACATCACAATACACGTTTCATTTTTCCATTCACTTATTAAATGTTTTCGATATTACCTATGTGAGTCTCTTTCACCTTCGTCTCTCATCCTCACCCTAAATAAACAAAACCAGTAACAAATAGTTACTGTTCCACAAACCCTATATCAATAAAAAGTCGAATTAACAAAGGGCTTTTTATCTCAAGTGTTATTCACGTGAGGGGGAATTAAATCCCCCAATTTATAGGAAGAGATTGATGGAAAGAAAAGAGCTACGTGGAAGTGATTGATTGGGTGAAACACCTCAATTTCCACAATCAACCAATCAAATGGCTACAAAGAAACACAACTAGCACACACGGATGCCACGTTGGCAATCCGTGTGCTAGTTGCGTTTTCTCAACCATCCGATGATAACAACCATGAGAGAGAAAGAGGAATTGCTAATCCAAGGGCTGAAAAGAAAGAAGAACATGCTCAAGAATATCCGAAGATTCTCCTCAGCAAGCCCTAGGATGGCTATAAAAACCCTCATCTTCTATTGTAATTTTTATCCCTTTTTCTTTTCTACTGTTATAATGTTAGTTTAAGTTTAGATGTTGTAATCTTTCTTTTTAAAGTTGTACTATTTTTATTGATATAATAAAATTCGATTTTCAGTTCTATAATCATTTGATCTTGTGTCTCGTTTATTTTTGTTGAAATAATTTGCAATCTAAATCTTAAAAGTTTATACTATAGCTACAAACTATTCATATAAGTTTTCATCATAGCTTGTGTGAATATTGAGAGAGAAATAGGGAAATCCCATTTATCCCCTTGGATAAATGTATAAATAATGTTACTGATCGAATTGTAAGTTGATGGTTTGATTAGTTTATGTTGGTGTTTCGAGTTAAGGAGTAATGGTGGTGATTGTTTCGAGTTCTTAAGGAAGCTCAGTGCTTACCTTCATCTCAAAGGAAATCTTCAAAAAGGTGCAATTTTCTTTTCTTTTTAATTTTAATAGGTAATAATCTGCTTGGTTTAATGAGGTTGATTGAGCTATTTGATTTTGAATCTTAGTTTGAATTCGTTTGTTTAGTTGATGATTAATCTGCTTAAGTATTCAGTTAGAATTGATAAGTCTGCTTAAGTTTTTAATATGGGAATTGTAAACTTGTATGTTTACTTACTGAGTTTGTTTATCTGATAATAGATCTGTTTAGTTTTAGGATAAATGTTCATGAATCTGATAAGTGTGTTTCTAAAATGAGTTATTTGAACTTAAGTTATAGATTCATTGGATGTTACTGATTCGTTAAGTGTTAGGGATTTTATTATTTGTTTGTAACTGTTGTATATTTAGAGTTGATTAGTCTGCGAATATTTGCTAGGTAAACTGATTGAATGAATCTGCTTAGTCTCCATGGATGATTAGAAGTAAAACTTGTTTCTGCTTGTGTGACGGTTTCATGGGATTTCTATTCATGTTTTAGAAAGTTATGAGTAATTGTTATTGAGGTTTGCAGGTTTAGGTTGGACTGTTATTTGCTTTTAAATTTTTGGTTAAATTTAACTGTTATCTAATTAAATGGTTTTAGACTGGTTTTAGATTGAGTTTTGGTGTTTAAATGCTATTTGCTTGTGTATTTTGCTGCATAAGTTGAACTTTATTCTCGGTATTGTTCAGCTAAGTTTTAGCTTGGTTGATCGTTTTGATTTGCTGATTTAAAGTAAACATATTCAATTAATCTGTTTTACTCAGTACTGATACCCTTATCAGTATTTTCCATGTTTTATGTCACAAAACGTCACTACCTGTGACTCCTTTGTTAAATTCGCAGCATATAAAAAATAATCATAGAAACGAGTCCCTTGTGGGGCTCGAACCCTTGACCTCAAGGGTATAGGTCTTGTGTGTTTACCAACTGAGCTCAGTGCTCATTTTCTTTAATTTTCAGTTTATTAATTATTATAGAATGGTTGAACTGGGCTGACTTTGATTAAGAGTTTATTTAAACTTACGTTTTTCTTTAATTACTTTTAATTCATATTTTAACTAAAGTAAATTTAGAGATTTTAAATAATAAGTAGATCAAAATTAGAATAAAATAAAATAAATAAAAAATGTTTTTATTAAATTTAAATAGTTTAATTAGTTTATTTAAATAAATAGATTTTCATAATTTTAGATTTAGATGAAAATAGTTTTTAAATAGATTAGTTTTAAAAGTAATTTTAATACAGTTTTATAAAGTCTAAAAAGTTTAATTAGATTTTTAAAATAGATTAAAAGTTGTTTTCATTAAATAGAATTATTTTTATAGATTTTCAAAATAGTTTAAATTTTTAATAGTTTTTAATTCTTAAGTAATTGTGTTTTTAGAATTAAATAATAGCAGGGTTTACGATTCATGCACTTTAGGTTAAGTTTAAATAGTTTAAAATTGGTAGATTTAATTTCTAGTTTTAAAACCGAAAACCAATTCAAATGGATTGTCCAAAGCAAAACAAAACGTCTCAAATTCACTAGATCTTCGTGTACAACGAACTTGAGTCACCAACGTGTTTAATTGAATTCGTCATTGGTAATATTAGTCTATTACTTTTCCCTAAAGGTAATTTTCTAATTTACCCTATAACGTATCCAAATTATCACTATACTATCACGATCACATCAAAAATTTTGGCACCGCTGCCGGGGATCTTGTGTACGATTCGTCTTTGTGGAGATTTGTTGATCGTTGATTTGAAGACCCTTTCCGTCCTCAGAAAGTTTTGTTATTTTTCTATTATATAGTATGTATCTTTTTTCACGTTTTTTGTGAATAATATATTGTATTACGTAGAACAATAAATTTACATACTTATCAAATAAAGCCTTAGTTGGGATTTCATCACCTAGCTATTGTAGTCGAATCCAAAACAAAAATAAAAGGCAAAATAGATAAATACTAATAAGAAGTTTGAACTCGATTTATACAAACTATAAGGTGGGTATAAGGCGACGTGCTATAAAAGACCGTCTAAGGAAAAAGGTTTTTAAGTGCTTTGTACCACCTCGTTTCCCCGCTTGCTTGTGCGTATATTGAGAGGGACAACCTATTATTGGTTTGCCGACTCAAGTAGTAATAAATCTTATTTTTTTAGTTTACTTATTGAACCTCGAGACGTTTAGGTTTTCACTTATCGTTTCAAAGTCGACCGAGGGTAATTTACTTCCATAGTAGTTATCCTTATTCCTTGTTTTTTTATCGATCATTATTGATTGAGCAATACCAAATAAAATACCAAAAATAATCTTCTTCTTGTCTAATTTCTTTTCTTCAATCCTCTAAATTCTCGTCTTTTTAGTGTATGCAATTACGTTCTTCTCGTCTTGTGATTGATTTTAATAGGCTTGAAAATATTCCTCGTAGAAATAGAAATCGTCAACAACGAATAGTGGAACCCGAGCTTCCACCTATTGTTGTAGAGATGGCCGATAACCGAAAAATGGAGGAATTGCTCCGTGCACCCACCGAAGGGTATGGGGAAGCAATCGTTGTGCAGGCTATTTTGGCGGATCATTATGAGATTACGACGGGTCTTTTATCGCTCATTCGTGCCGACCAATTTCGTGGAAATGAGACCGATAACCCGCATTCTCACATTCGGAATTTTCTTCGAATTACCTCGACTCTCAAGTTTAGAGATGTGTCGAATGACGCGATTAAGCTCATGCTTTTTCCGTACTCGCTCGAGGGTAATGCTAAGATTTGGTATGAGAAAGAACCACCGGGTTCGATCTTAACATGGGATGATTTAGTATCTAAGTTCATGAATTATTTCTTTCCACCATCTAAGACAACACACTTTAAGAACGAGATCACTAGATTTGAACAAAAAGTGCATGAATCGTTTGGGGTTGCATGGGAAAGATTTAAAGATCTGTTGAGACAATGTCCACACCACTGTTTCTCGGAATTGCATCAAATTAATACTTTCTATAATGGGCTAAATATGATTGAACAAGATTCTTTAAATGCCGCCGCGGGTGGTAATCTTTTAAGAAAAACTCCGAGAGACGCGTGGGGAATAATTGAGAATAAATCTAGAGCATAATATTCACGAAACACACCGGGTGTTTCCAATGTGAATTCATTTAATCCCGAGATTGCTAGATTGGACTCTAAGATTGATAGTGGATTCGCGACTTTGTTGAATGAGATTAGGAAGAATCCTCATGGATCCATTAATATGGTTGAGAATGTTTGTGTATCATGTGGTGGAGCACATCCTAATTATGCTTGTTCAACCACGGGGTTTGATCAAGCTAGTGCTTTTGCCGCGACGGGAACTTATGGATCCAACGGTCAACTTCCTCGTCAAAATCATGTTGCTCCACCGGGTTTTCCACCGGTTAAAAATAGGTACAACAATGGAAACAATGGGAGTAATTTTAACCGTGGTAACCAAGGGAATTATAATCAAGGAAATGGGTTTAATGCTAATCAAAACAATCAAGGTTTTCAAAGCAATAATCAAAATGATTTGTCAAGCTATATCAAGTCAAATGAGGCAAATATGAAAGCTTTTCAAAACAACATTCAAGGGCAAATTAATACTTTGAAACTCGATTTTCAAAATACGATTAAAGGGCAAAACAATAAGATTGAGCTTAATCAACAAAGGCTAGAGCAAAACCAAAATCGTATGCAACAAAGTATGGAGCAAAGTCAAAACAAATTGCTTTCGATGTTTGAATCTTTTATGACCAAACCTTCCTCGTCTTCGGCTGGCTTACCTAGTAACACCATTCCAAACCCGAAGGGTGAGATGAAATCTATAACCACATGTAGTGGGAAAGCTTTAGACGGACCTTTGCTTCCACATGTGAGTACCTCTCCGGTGAGGGAAGTGGAGCAAGAACCCGAGGTGGTTAAAGAAAAGGAAATTCCAATTCCACCAAAGGTAGACCAATTGCCTATTTCGGAACCCGAGCTTCCAAAGACTAAACCCACACTACACTACCCTTCGAGACTTAACCAAGAGAAGCTCGGCGAAAAGTCCAATGCTCAAATGACTACTTTTTTAGAGATGTTTAAGAATCTTTATATTAATGTTAGTATCGCGGATGCATTGCTTTACATGCCTAAGTTTGCTTCGACTATTAAGAGATTGATGAATGATAAAGGGAAATTGGTTGAAGTGTCTACATCTTTAGATGCTAATTGTTCCGCTGTTCTTACACAAAAGCTTCCCAAAAAGCTTGGAGACCCGGGCAAGTTTGTGATACCATGTGATTTCCCTAATATGGAAGGATGCTTAGCTTTAGCCGATCTTGGTGCTAGCATTAATTTGATGCCTCTTTCCGTATGGAAAAGGTTATCACTTCCCGAGCTTACACCTACTAAGATGACTCTCGAGCTAGCGGATTGATCGATCGCCTAACCAAAAGAAATAGCCGAGGACGTGTTTGTCAAGGTAGGGAAACTCGTCTTTCCAACGGACTTTGTTGTTTGCGATTATCCCGAAGATTCTCGTGTACCACTAATTTTGGGAAGACCGTTTTTTATGACGGCTAGTGCTTTAGTTGACATGAAAGCGGGGAATTTGACTTTAAGAGTCGATGATGAAAATATCACGTTTGATATTGGTCATATCTCTAAATTTTCTTCCAAGTATTACGAGGAATCAATTAATCAAATTGATGTGATTGATGTTACTTGTGAAGAATATTCTCAAGAAGTGCTTGGATTCTTGGCTTCTTCTATAAGTGGCAATCCCACTTCTTCGAATCCTATTATCTCTTCGGCTAAGCCTCCACTCACTCCATTTGAGGGAGGTGACTTCGTTCTTGAAGAGCTTGAGAATAATGGTTATTCAAAAATCGAAAAGGAAGTTGATGATTACCTTAGCACACCATTTGATCCTAGTGAGTTTGATAGTGAGAATTTTGATCCCGAGGGAGATATTGCTTTAAATGAAAAATTGTTGAATATGGATCCTTTTGAATCACCACCTATGGATTTAAAAGTTGTGAATGAAAATGAGACTAAAGTGAAAACATCTATTGAGGAAGCACCCGAATTAGAACTTAAGGAATTACCCACTCATTTGGAGTATGCTTTTCTTGAGGGATCGGATAAGTTACCGGTGATTATTGCTAAGGGATTAAAGGAAAATGAAAAGGATGAACTTATCAAAGTTCTTAAGAAACATAAACGGGCCATTGCATGGAAAATCTCCGACATTAAGGGTATAAATCCCAAATTTTGTACTCATAAAATTCTAATGGCGGATGATTATAAACCCGCTATCCAAAATCAAAGAAGGGTCAATCCAAAGATTCATGAGGTGATCAAAAAGGAAGTCACTAAACTTCTAGATGCCGGAATGATCTACCCTATCTCGGATAGTCCATGGGTTAGCCCCGTGGATTGTGTTCCAAAGAAAGGAGGAATGACGGTTGTTACTAATGAGGATAATGAATTGATTCCTACTAGACTTGTGACCGGTTGGCGTGTTTGTATTGACTATAGGAAACTTAATGATGCCACTAGGAAGGATCATTTTCCATTACCTTTTATGGATCAAATGTTAGAGAGACTAGCGGGGAATGAATTCTATTGCTTTTTGGATGGATTTTCCGGCTATTTCCAAATCCCCATTGACCCTCGTGATCAAGAAAAGACCACATTCACTTGTCCTTATGGAACATTTGCTTATCGTCGCATGCCTTTTGGACTATGCAATGCTCTGGGGACATTCCAAAGGTGCATGATGGCCATTTTCCATGATATGATCGAGAAAACCATGGAAGTCTTCATGGATGACTTTTCGGTTTTTGGGGAATCTTTCACTTCATGTCTCTCTAACCTTGAAAGAATGTTGCAACATTGTGAGGAAACGAATCTTGTGCTTAATTATGAAAAATGTCACTTCATGTGCAAAGAGGGAATTGTGTTAGGACATAAGATCTCTAAGGCCGGTATTGAGGTTGATAGGGCTAAAATCGACGTGATTACCAAATTGCCTCCACCCACCACCGTTAAAGGAGTAAGGAGTTTTCTCGGCCATGCCGGCTTCTGTCGTCGTTTTATACAAGACTTCTCTAAGATAGCTCGGCCTATGACCCATCTTTTGGAAAAAGATACTCCTTTCATCTTTTCGGATGAGTGTATTCAAGCCTTTGAGATTCTTAAAAAGAAGTTAACCGAGTCTCCAATCTTAGTTGCCCCGGATTGGGACCTATCTTTTGAAATTATATGTGATGCTAGTGATTACGCGGTAGGTGCGGTTTTGGGGCAACGTAAGTTAAAACACTTCTTGTTTATACACTATGCAAGTAAGACTATGACGGATGCTCAAACAAAGTACACTACAACGGAAAAGGAGCTACTTGCCATTGTGTATGCTTTTGAAAAGTTTAGACCATATCTCGTCTTGTCTCAAACCATAGTGTATACGGACCACTCGGCTATCAAATATCTTCTTAATAAACAAGATGCTAAGCCGAGGTTGCTCCGGTGGATTCTCCTCCTTCAAGAATTTAATGTCAAAATTCTAGACAAAAAAGGAGCCGAGAATCTCGCGGCCGATCATTTATCTCGACTTGAGAATCCTCACCAAAGTGATCGAGAGAACAAGGAAATCAATGAAACATTTCCTCTCGAGACGCTTGGTATGATTGCTTTTCATGGTGATGATAGTACCCCATGGTTTGCGGACATCACAAATTACCATGCGGGGAAGTTTGTGATCAAGGGTATGTCGTCCCAACAAAAACGAAAGTTTTCCAAGGATATCTCCTACTACTTTTGGGACGAACCCTATTTGTTTCGTGTGTGCGCAGATCAAGTGATTCGTAGGTGCGTGTTTGGCAAAGAAGCTCAAGATATCCTTAAATCTTGTCACGAGGGACCCACCGGGGGACATCATGGTGCTAACGCCACCGCGAAAAAAGTCTTTGATGCCGGCTTCTTTTGGCCTTCCATATATCGTGATGCCCAAGACTTGATCAAGACTTGTGATGCTTGTCAACGTCAAGGAAAGAACTCACAAAGGGATGAAATGCCTCAAAACATTATCCAAGTTTGTGAAATCTTTGACATGTGGGGGATCGATTTTATGGGGCCGTTTCCATCTTCGAAAGGAAATAAATACATTCTCGTAGCCGTGGACTATTTGTCTAAATGGGTTGAAGCTAAGGCTTTGCCCACGAATGATGCTGGAGTTGTGGTGAACTTTTTGAAACAACTCTTTGCTAGGTTTGGAACTTCGCGGGCTATTATAAGTGATCGTGGGACCTATTTTTGTAATGAACAATTTGAAAAAGTTCTATAGAAATATGGTGTCACTCATCGACTTTCTACGGCTTATCACCCTCAAACGAGTGGTCAAGTGGAGGTTTCAAACCGAGCTCTTAAAAGGATTTTGGAGCGTTCTATTGGAGAGAATCACACTTCATGGTCGGATAAATTAGACGATGCATTGTGGGCTTTCCGTACGGCTTACAAGACGCCAATTGGTTGTACACCATTTAGGTTGGTCTACGGAAAAGCATGCCACTTGCCAATTGAACTCGAACATAAGGCGTATTCGGCTCTTAAGCGTTGTAACTTTGATTTGAGGACCGCGGGTGATCATCGCAAGGTTCAATTGAATGAACTAAGTGAATTAAGGGATTAAGCTTATGAAAATTCTTTGATCTATAAAGAGAAGACTAAGAGGATTCATGACTCTAAGATCAAAAACCGCATTTTCAATGTTGGTGATCAAGTCCTCTTATTCAACTCTAGACTCAAGATTTTCTCGGGCAAGCTTAAATCCCGTTGGTCCGGACCATTCACCATTGCAAAAGTTTTCCCTTATGGCACCGTTGAGCTAGCTCAAAAAGACGGGCCTAACTTTAAGGTGAATGGTCATCGTGTGAAACATTACTTTGGAGGGGACATACCTACGGAGGTTATCCCGGATCTTCAAACTTTTCCTAAGGACCATTGAATGCGGGGATCGAGTCGAGCTCATGACTCGGTGAACAAAAACGAGGTGCCTTGTGGGGGAGTCCCATACATTCTATCTTCTTTCTATTTTCTAACAACTAATAAGGCTTGATCTTTCAAGCTCGTGCTCGTGTTTTGTTGTGTTGTGAATCTTAGGTATGACCCTAATATTTGAAGACTCTAGTGTTCGGTTTTTGCCGGTCCACTTGATCTTCCATTCTTTGAATGCCAAAAAGGGGCACACTCTTTACCCTTGATTTTTATCGACTAACGTTTTATCTTGAGGCATAATTAATAAACGGCTTATAGATTTGCGTGCTCTTTCCATGCTAGGAATTTGCATTAGACTCTTCTTGTTTTAGCAAGGGGGTGTTACTCTTGAGCTAAGAAACATTAAGGACAATGTTTGGTTTTCGCATGGGGGATTCAATGGATATAATCGCTTGCAATTGCTTTTGTCGTGTCTAAACGTAGTAGTTTTCTCATTTTTCAATAAAATTTTAAATTTTTAGTGTTATTTTTAAGTTTTATTAAATAAAATAAGTGCTTTTGACACAAATGTAGGCTTTCCGTTGGTGAAAATAAGAATAGTTTTTGACTCGACTCGGTTTTTAACCTTAGCTTTTCCTTAACGTATTTGAATTAAGTTTTGCTAGGCTTTTATATAGAGAGTTTAAAACACGAAAGTCTTAATTCATACGAGTTAAGAACAAGAACTTTTCGCAAGTTCCTATAATTGATCCTAGAAAGTCGTTTATTAAGGGAACTTTAAAACGCAAATTCTAAAACTTGAAGAAGTATAAGAAGATGCAAGATCCTATAGATGACTTGAAAACCCAAAACTTTGATTTAATAGGCTAAGTATCCATTAATTTCACATATTTGAAATTTTACAATATGGAGAATGAGAGATGATAGAGCCAATTATAAGTTTGGTATTCTTTCGGGAATTTATGTGAGTTAATTATAAGCCTATTCTCCCATCGCTTGCTAATAAATTTATCTGCAATAAATAAGGTTGTACGATTTGAAAAGTTACTTAGCTTCTAGCCCAAGATCGTTTAAAAGTTGCTCGGTATGTATTAGATTTCATAGCCAAGGCATAACTTATTGAAGCGGGATGCGAAGATTGGCGAGTCCAAAAAGGCCCTAACAAGGCATGAGGGCTTTATTTTATTGCTAAAGATCTCAAGTGATGTGAATAATCATTTATCAAAAATCAATATGAAGGATCGAGACACACGACGAAAATCAAATACTCCCCAAAAGTCATGGAGAAGTCTATCCAAAAAGGCCTTAACAAGGTATGAGGATAAATAAAGCCATGTCCAAAAAGGAGGCGGATCATTGTATATCTAAATCCCAAATAAAGATTGGAGAAAAATGAAGAAGTTGTGGTCCAAGTATGAATCTCTCAAAACTTCAAGTGAAGAAATTCCTATATGAAGAGAAGACCATTATTTCATGAACGTCTCTCAAGGTTTGAAGTATGAAGTCGCTGTCAAATATCAGTCCGAGAAAGATCTCAAATCGCGAAGCAAGTTATGCCAAGATATGAACTTTATGAGGTCCCGAGAAGCAGTTTTAAAAGATTTTGTCCTTTAGCTAACTATTGATTAAATCGTTCACTTTATTTTCTGCCTAATAAATTATCGAAATAAGTCAACAATGCATCCTCGTGATCATTCAAGACAACAATAAAATATAAGAGATACACCTAGGAATAAGGGAGTCTAAGTGAATAATTGGCCCACATGAGTTCGTGTTAGTTTGCTAACTTAATAACAATGATCTTGTTTTTGCACTTGGCATGGAAAAGTGAAAAGTCGAGGACGATGAATCTATTTGAGTTTTATGATCCTTAAAGTTATTTTTCAATAATGAAAGCAATATATTATGTCTTTGCAAAATAAAGTGTCATAAGTCAAATAAAGGTGTAGTTAGTGTTTTATTTAATCATTGTGTGAGGACACGACAATTGCTTAGCAAGGGGGAGTTTGATATGAGCTATTTTAGTCATATCAATTATATCTTAAAACAATGAAATATTGCAATTAATGTATCAAAAATGCCTTGTATATGTTGTTTTTGTTGTTTCGTGTGTGTAGGTACCAAGTTCGCAAAAACCGGCAAATATCGACACGAGATTGAAGAAAAAGATCAAAGAAGCCAAAATCGAGCTCAACTTTAGCGGATTTTATCATTTGTCAAGAAAACAGGCCAAGTGGGTCCCACATTGGAGCATTTGGACTTAAAAGCCCAAATATTGGATAAAACATGGAATAATTTTAGGGACTAAAGCAAATGAAGCCCAAATCAAATAAGGCCCAACACCATGTGATGTATCGGATGAAATAAGGGCCCAAACCCAAATATTGAAAAAGAACGAATGGAGTATGGGCTTTTAGGGTTTGTTTAAGAATCTATTCAAACGTGTAAAAACACGTTTCACTTTCACAAATTAAATAACACCCATTCACGTTTTGGTCAGTCAAACGTTATCCTCACCCACTTACTTTCATTCACACGCACTCACCACATATATAAATAAAACAAAACATCACAATACACGTTTCATTTTTCCACTCACTTATTAAATGTTTTTGATATTACCTATGTGAGTCTCTCTCACCTTCGTCTCTCATCCTCACCCTAAATAAACAAAACCAGTAACAAATAGTTACTGTTCAACAAACCCTAGATCAATAAAAAGTCGAATTAACAAAGGGCTTTTTATCGGTAATTCACGTGAGGGGGAATTAAATCCCCCAATTAATAGGAAGAGATTGATGGAAAGAAAAGAGCTACGTGGCAGTGATTGATTGGGTGAAACACCTCAATTTCCACAATCAACCAATCAAATGGCTACAAAGAAACACAACTAGCACACACGGATGCCACGTTGGCAATCCGTGTGCTAGTTGCGTTTTCTCAACCATCCGATGATAACAACCATGAGAGAGAAAGAGGAATTGCTATTCCAAGGGCTGAAAAGAAAGAAGAATATGCTCAAGAATATCCGAAGATGCTCCTCAGCAAGCCCTGGGATGGCTATAAAAACCCTCATCTTCTATTGTAATTTTTATCCCTTTTTCTTTTCTACTGTTATAATGTTAGTTTAAGTTTAGATGTTGTAATCTTTCTTTTTAAAGTTGTACTATTTTTATTGATATAATAAAATTCGATTTTCAGTTCTATAATCATTTGATCTTGTGTCTCGTTTATTTTTGTTGAAATAATTTGCAATCTAAATCTTAAAAGTTTATATTATAGCTGCGAACTATTCATATAAGTTTTTCATCATAGCTTGTGTGAATACTGAGAGAGAAATAGGGAAATCCCATTTATCCCATTGGATAAATGTATAAATAATGTTACTGATCGAATGGTAAGTTGATGGTTCGATTAGTTGATGTTGGTGTTTCGAGTTAAGGAGTAATGGTGGTGATTGTTTCGGGTTCTTAAGGAAGCTCAGCGCTTACCTTCATCTCAAAGGAAATCTTCAAAAAGGTGCAATTTTATTTTCTTTTTAATTTTAATAGGTAATAATCTGCTTGGTTTAATGAGGTTGATTGAGCTATTTGATTTTGAATCTTAGTTTGAATTCGTTTGTTTATTTGATGATTAATCTGCTTAAGTATTCAGTTAGAATTGATAAGTCTGCTTAAGTTTTTAATATGGGAATTGTAAACTTGTATGTTTACTTACTGAGTTTGTTTATCTGATAATAGATCTGTTTAGTTTTAGGATAAATGTTCATGAATCTGATAAGTGTGTTTCTAAAATGAGTTATTTGAACTTAAGTTATAGATTCATTGGATGTTATTGCTTCGTTAAGTGTTAGGGATTTTATTATTTGTTTGTAACGGTTGTATATTGAGAGTTGATTAGTCTGCGAATATTTGCTAGGTAAATTGATTGAATGAATATGCTTATTCTCCATGGATGATTAGAAGTAAAACTTGTTTCTGCTTGTGTGACGGTTTCATGGGATTTCTATTCATGTTTTAGAAAGTTATGAGTAATTGTTATTGAGGTTTGCAGGTTTAGGTTGGACTGTTATTTGCTTTTAAATTTTTGGTTAAATTTAACTGTTATCTGATTAAATGGTTTTAGACTAGTTTTAGATTGAGTTTTGGTGTTTAAATGCTATTTGCTTGTGTATTTTGTTGCATAAGTTGAACTTTATTCTTGGTATTGTTCAGCTAAGTTTTAGCTTGATTGATCGTTTTGATTTGCTAATTTAAAGTAAACATATTCAATTAATCTGTTTTACTCAGTACTGATACCCTTATCAGTATTTTCCATGTTTTATGTCACAAAACGTCACTACCTGTGACTCCTTTGTTAAATTCGCAGCATATAAAAAATGATCATAAAAATGAGTCCCTTGTGGGGCTCGAACCCTTGACCTCAAGGGTATAGGTCTTGCGTGTTTACCAACTGAGCTCAGTGCTCATTTGCTTTAATTATCAGTTTATTAATTATTATAGAATGGTTGAACTGGGCTGACTTTCATTAAGAGTTTATTTAAACTTACGTTTTTCTTTAATTACTTTTAATTAATATTTTAACTAAAGTAAATTTAGAGATTTTAAATAATAAGTAGATCAAAATTAGAATAAAATAAAATAAATAAAAATGTTTTTATTAAATTTAAATAGTTTAATTAGTTTATTTAAATAAATAGATTTTCATAATTTTAGATTTAGATGAAAATAGTTTTTAAATAGATTAGTTTTAAAAGTAATTTTAATAAAGTTTTATAAAGTCTAAAAAGTTTAATTAGATTTTTAAAATAGATTAAAAGTTGTTTTCATTAAATAGAATTATTTTTATAGATTTTCAAAATAGTTTAAATTTTTAATAGTTTTTAATTTTTAAGTAATTGTGTTTTTAGAATTAAATAATAGCGGGGTTTACGATTCATGCACTTTAGGTTAAGTTTAAATAGTTTAAAATTGGTAGATTTAATTTCTAGTTTTAAAACCGAAAACCAATTCAAATCGATTGTCCAAATCAAAACAAAACGTCTCAAATTCACTAGATCTTCGTGTACAACGAACTTGAGTCACCAACGTGTTTAATTGAATTCGTCATTATAATATTAGTCTATTACTTTTACCTAAAGGTAATTTTCTAATTTACCCTATAACGTATCCAAATTATCACTATACTATCACGATCACATCAGGGTGTTTCACCCCTAGACTCGAAACATTGAGGACAATGTTTAGTTTTAGTATGGGGGTGAGTAGATACTTCACCTTGCTTACGTCACCACGCAATCAAATTTTCATCTTTTTGTTATCGTTTTGTTGCAAAATAAGGCTAAAAATGGCCATATTTTAAAAAAAATTCTAATTTTTCATAAGTGCTTAAGACACGAATGTAGGTTTTCCGATGGTGAGAATAAGAGTAATTTTTGACTCAACCGTGCGTGTTGAGCACTTAGCTTTGATTCCTTAACTTTTTAGGCTAACTCTCTTAAATGAGGACGAGAAATGATAGAGTTATTTATAAGTTACGTAATCTTTCATGATCTCATGTGTAGTAATTATTAGCTTATTCCCCCACGCTTTTGTTTAAATAAATGCAATAAGTAAGGTCGTACGATTTAAAAGGTTACTTAGCTTCTAGCCCAAAATCATTTAAAAGTTGCTCGTGTTCGAATAGAGTTCATAGCCAAGGAATAACTTATTGAAGCAGGATGCGAAGATTGGCAAGTTCGAAAAAGGCCCTAACAAGGTGAAGTATCATTATTCCAAAATCAATATGAAGGATCGAGACACACGACGAGAAGCAATATACTCCCCTAAAGATCATGGACAAGTCTATCCGAAAAGACCCTAACAAGGTATGGGGATAAATATATCCAAGTCCTAAAAGGAGGTGGATCGTTGTATATCAAAATCCCAAATAACGATTGAAGAAAAATGATGAAGTCGTGGTCCAAGTGAATAAATTCCATATATGAAGAGAAGACCATTATTTCAAGAACGTCTTCCAAGATTTCAAGTTCGAAACACATGCCAAATATCGATCCGAGAAATGTCTCAAATCCTGAAACGAGTTTTGCCAAGATATGAATTAAGGAGATTACGTGAAGCCGTTTTAAAAGATCGTGTCCTTCGGCTAACTATACATTAAATCGTGCTACATTATTTTCATCCTTAATAAAATATCAAAATAAGTCAAAAATGTTTCCACGTGATCATTAAGACAAAAATAAAATATAAGAGATACCAGATAGGAATAAGGGAGTCTAAGTGCGTAATTAACACTCATGAGTAATAGTTGTGTTGCTAACTTATAATAACAATGATCTCCTTACACGCTTAGCATGGAATTGGGTGAAAATAGAGCATGACGAACTTATCTCGATGTGGCATTCACGTGTTCTTATTCTTTGACCATAACAGTCACTTCATCGTAATGAAAACATTACACTATGTCTAAAACACGTTTAGTAGTTTATTTAAGTTTACGTCGTCAATAAATGTCACATAAAAATGAATTTTGCAAGTGCTACGTTACTTAATTCTAGCATTGCGTGGGGACACGGCAATGGTTTAGTATGGGGGAGTGATGAGACTGCAATTATACATAGTCTCATCGTCCAAATCGGGCTTAAAACGCTTAAAATATCATTAAAATGCCCAAAAATATGCCTGTTTTGTTCATTGTGTATTTTAGGTACGGATATCGTGAAATCAACAAAAGATCACAAGAATCAAGCAAAAACGAACACGGGAAACGAAGCCGCACAAAGAACCGGACCCGAATCATGATTTTCCAAAGAAGTCCTTGAAGTTTGAAGATTTGTCAAGAGTGGTCCCTCAACTTTGGAAGACTTGGCAATTTATATCCTTGCAAAACTCATTATTTGCATTTGGGTCCTAAATTATCAAGACAATACAGGATTGGCCCTTAAAGATTTCTCAAATTACACTTAAAACCCTTGTAACAAGTTTGGAAAAAATTTTGGTGGCCAAATTAGAAAAACCAAAACTTCAATATAAAAGGAAATGGGCTTTATGGCTGTTAAACTTGTTATGAACCAGTTTTGAAAATACATGGACTAAACTGGCGGACATATAAACTTCCCCCACCAATCACCACCATCCACATCAAACTCCCACGCCACCTCACCATTCAGTCAACTCCAATCAAACCCCCTCTCCACCACTCCTACAACCCCACGTCACCCCCTCCCACTAACTTAATACTCCTTTTTCAAATCACTGTTACTAAACCTATTTTCCCTCTAAACACATTTTTTCTCTAAAAACAGATTAAACCACCACCCCCAATCCCTTATAAACCCTAATCCGAATGTCACTCAAAACAAAGGGGTTTTGCTTATAATACTCCAGATCCCTAATTAACATTACTCTAATCCTATCCCAAAACCCAAAAACCTGTCACTCTCACTCACATGTTTACTCCACCCCTCCCCTGCCCCACTTTGAGCTCCATGACAAAAGACAGTAGGCAAATCAACGATTCTCTTTTAATACTTGCTCCCAAAGATGTAATAGATGGTTAAGATCATGCAAACACAGTTGTACACACCTCAACAATCACATGGGCTTCATGTTGAATGATTTTCAAATCAAGACTCAAGGGAAAATTACTAACATCAATTGCTAGGGTTTCATGTAACTTTTCTGATTTCTAGATTGTTCTAAGCCTTGTATAAACGGTGTCAACTTGTGACCCTTTTCTTTGGTTCCATCTTTTTGAAAACCTAAAATTTTGAATAGATAAAGTTTGTTTTAGCCTTGCAATCTGCTGTGTTCCATCTATTTTCATTGTATTTGTCTTTTATTTATCTAACAAAGTCTCTTTTCTCAAATTATTTTTGGCTAAGCAGATTTTGGGACCCAAAGTTTTGTAATTTGATCATATGAATTTGGACTGACAATCCAAATTCTTGTGAAAGTTACAAAGTTTTGTTACTTTTTTGTTGGTTACTATAAGTTACTTTGCAAAATCTTTGGGTCAAAAATTATTTTGGTTAAAAAAATATGATTTTATTGATTTCTGTTTAACCTTGTGCTTACTGTCCAAAATCCTTTAACCAAAACCAACTGACAATTGGTGTTGGTTAAAGATTTTGAGACATCCTCCGTTACTCTTAGCATGTGTGAAGCTTGTGTGTTGGTTTATCATTTTGGTAGATTTGAAGACATAAGCCCAAGGTTTGACTATGGTAGTCTCCTTGGGTTTGGACTGTTGTAGTCCAGTCTCTTAGCATCAGCTCGCCATACATCCCCTTATTTTAGAATCCTTGAAGATTTTCTAGTGGTGTGTTTATTGGCTTGACCAAGTTAACAAGTGGGAATCCTTTTATTCTCTCTATTTACTGTTTATTTTGGGATTCTTGATGTTGCTTTGTTTTATTTTTGTGTTTATTATTCTAGGTTTATTATGTGTTTTCATAATGTTTCATGAATGTGAGTTTAGGTTTGATTGATACTGAGTTGATTTAGGTTTCTGAAACATTAAGTGTGTTTGGATCATGGGTGTGTGAAGGCCCTGAGTGACAGTTAAGACTCGATCTTGCCCCCTACACATTTGTTTTTAGTGATAGTAAGTGTCTCTAGGATTTGCTTCAAGTAGTATAACAGAAATTTGAGTTTGTTCATGTTAGCCCTATATTTTATATAGTCGAACAAGAATGTATAGGTCATCTTAGTCGTTAAAGGTTTTGTATTGTAATAGGTTAGTCGGGAAAACCGGGCTTGGACTTTAAGCTAATATTGTATAAGTTAGGGGCGTAAGCCCAAGACAAAGACAAGGCCGGCCCATGTCACTTAAACCCACGGCCCAACAAGCCAAGGGTATATATACCCTCTTCTATGTGTGGAAGAGGGTGTTGGTTACCATTTTGTTTCTCTCTCTAAAAGTGTTTAACCTTCGAAAATCTATCTTGTTTCTATCTACTTTCTTCTCTTTCTCTCTCTAAATATCATTTAAATCTTTTGTTATGGATTAATATGGGATTAACATTTGGTATCAAGAGCCTATAGTGGATAGATGATTGAAGATTCGTGTGTTGTGTTCTTGATTTTTCGTGCCTATCTTGCTCTAAAAGTCACGTACCAAAATCTTTTTGGTGTTTTTATGGTTTATTCTTGATACAAATCATCTACTTACTATTGGTAGTGATTTAAGATTGTTATTTTGGTTAAAAACACAAAACTTTTGGGTGCTTGATTCATTTTTAGGCTAAAAATCACGAATTTGTTGTGTTCTAGTACTATCCGAGAAAATGGGTATTTTTGATTCCTTGGTACGATCTGTGTATTGCGATCGCATAAACCTGGGGTTTCTACTTGCGATCCAATATCACGATCACTGGTTACGATCTAGAGTGCGACCACTCACTACGATCCAAGGAGTGCGATCACTCACTACGATCGAGAGTGCGATCACTCACTGCGATCCAAGGAGTGCGATCACTCACTACGATCTGGAGTGCGATCACTCATTGCGATCAAGGCGTGCGATCATAGGCTACGATCACTCGTTGCGATCACTGACTACGATCCAACGTTACGATCTGAGTACGATCTAGTGACTACGATCTAAGAGTACGATCACAGGCCACGATCTAAGAGTACGATCAAGGACTACGATCTAAGAGTGCGATGGGTATTGCGATGGACATTTAAATTTTGTTTGAGTACTTATTAGACTTAGCCAATATCTAGACTAGTCTCAAACTATAGTTTTTTTGGCGGGAAAACCATAGAAAAAATATTTTTTCCTATACCAATTTTAAGCCATTTAAGCTTTGATTTTAAATTTTGGCGATGCGAAAAATTTTTCGACCAAAAATTCAAATTTTCGGACCAAAATTCAAATTCTTAGGCCAAATTTCAAATTTTTAGGTTTTATTTTTCATTAAAATTTTCATTTTTCAAAATTTTTCCCTACTAGTTATTGGCTATTTCTAACTCGATTTCAAAAATTGGTGATTCAAATTTTTTGGGCTTACCGAATTGTCGGACTGAGGAATTTATCGTCGGACTGTGAAAAAAATCGGAAATTTCGGAATTTCAACCACAATTAAATCACAACACATCCACTAAGATCCATAATCCATATACACCATATCCTCTTACTACATCCGCTTTATGGACATTTTCAATACAACGGATTCCACAACAACAACGTCTATGAATGCAGTGAGTAAAGAGAAGATGCAGAATCCAGAGGTTCAGAAAAATACTGAGACTCCAATCAGTAAACCTGCTAACAAGGATTCTCCAACCAAACCGTTCATGCAATTAAATACAAGATGTCGAAAGCAAAAGAAAGATGCATGGAACACATAAAGTTGCTTCAGTCACACCTTTAGATTCTTTCAAGAGAATACCTAAACGGCACTCGTCTTGAAATTGGATTCAAACGGGTATTCTTTCTACTATTTGGTCAAGACGTTGAGACATTCACCAGAACGATGCTACTTAATGTGGGCCATCTTCAACAAGAACTTGACAGAGATGATTTTCACGAGATTATATCCATGGAGGTCTTTTTAACTCTCAACAATCAGTTCCAGCAATTCATTGAATCAAGTGGCTTATCCAAAAATGATCGAGAGTTCACAAGCACATACTTTACCAAATATACTCTCGTAGATCTTCAAGCGTTCAAAGAAACACTTCTTCAACATATGAGTAATATAAAGAAGTCAATTGCTGAAAGAACACGCCATCAAAGGAAATTTGAAAGAAGGGTTTCAAGGGTGAATCAAAGACTGATACAAACGAAAGAGAGCATGGTCGATAAAGATCAAGCATTAGATGCCTCTTCGGTTGACACAGAAAGCAGCGGGACAGAATCAGAAACGCAGCATACCAGTACCATCTCAGGGAATGATCAAACAACAAATGACGCGGATATTAGACCCATTTATGATGATCAGCCAATGGATATGTGATGAGACTGCTTTTATACATGGTCTCATCGTCCAAAACGGCCTTAAATTGCATAAAATATCATAAAATAGACCAAATATATGCTCGTGTTTGTTACTTGTGTATTTTTAGGTACGGATATTGAGGAATTGGCAAAAGATCACAAGAATCAATCAAAAACGAACACGGGAAACGAAGTCGCACAATGAACCGGGCCCAAGTTTGGATTTTGCAAAGATACCCTTGAAGAATTGAAGATTGGCAAAATTAGTCCCTCATCTTTGAAGAACTTGTCACAATTGACCCTCCATTTATCAAATGTACAAGTATGGTCCTTATTATTTGAAGATTTTACAAGACCAGTCCATCAAGTTTGAAGATTATACAAAAGAAACCCTTTGGAAAAGTTTTGGAAAGTAATTGTGCCAAATTTGACAAGTTTCCAAAGTTGACAAAGGCTAACTAGGCGCTGATGGACGTTTAAAACAACGTGAATGAAAATGGAAAGCCTGGGGACCTAATCTGTCAAAACCACAAACCTTATCTCCCAACCAGACCCTGACACGTCAGCCCTACCCACCCACCAACCCATACCCTTACCCAAACCCGTGACCCTACCCGTCCACCCACCCTTTTATTACCAGATTAATTTATTAATCTCGGTCAAACAGTCAACAAATCCCACTAAACCTTTTTCCCTCCCATAACAATTTTTTAAAAATTGTTTAAACACAAAACAGATTAAAAGTGTTCTTAATCCACTTTGAACCCTAATCACCCCCAGGTCTAATCAACCCCAAACCAAAGGGGAATTAACCCAAAATGTGCAGAATGTTAATTGAGATTCCCCTCACCATTTCCCACCTCTCAAAATCTTGCCACGTGGCCTGTGGTCCTCTCCCCACCCTTCCCCTGCTACATCACTTTCACCTTGAAAACCCCCACCCGACCAAATCAACACCTAGGATCATCCCCTTGGTCCCAAAGGTTCATCCAACGACTCAAGATGAAGATTCCAAGCTGGCATCCAGTACATGATCACATGGGCACGATTTTGACCCATTTTCAGTCAAATCTTCAAGGGCCTTTTAGGCATTTCAGATAGCTAGGGTTTCACATTCTAGAATAGTCTTCTAAGTTGTATTTAAAGGGGATGAGCCTGTTCATTCCCCTTTGTTCCAGTTTTTCTTAGCAATTTTCACTTGTAATTCCTTTTTAAGAAATTAAAAGTTTGGTGTTTGATAATCTCAAGTGTAATTCCTTTTTAGTGTTTTTAAAAGTTGTGTATTGTGAAAAGGCTAAGGAATCCGAGTTCCATTTTTAAAAAATTGCGTGAACACTTTGAGTGTTCAAGTTTTTCATCAAGGTTTTTGAAAGTTCTTTTAATTTTCAAAAATCCAAAAAAAGTTGTGAAGTGAAAGTGGATTAACTTTTTGGAGGTTTGATATTAAAAGACTTTTTAAAACGTGTTTGAAAAGGTTTGGAAGTTGTTGGAAAAGTTTTCAAGGTTTGAATTTTCAGAAAATCAGAAAGTGGCATTTTCTTGTGTTTGTTCTTGATTTGCAGGTTTTTGTTGATTTGTTGTTGATTATTGTTCTGCACCAACACCAGTTGGTAAGGAGGTGGTATTGCAACCACAAAGGACCTTGGATGTAAGGTCCTTAGGTAAAAAAATACTTTTCCCTTTTAAATTTTCAGAAACTTGTGGTTTATATGATTTGAATGATTATTTGATATTTGTGTTAAAACTGGTTTGGATTACGTTTACATGATATGATATGCATGATAGATGTCTTATGAATCAGTTTGGATAGGTTTTATACAGATTTGATTTGAAAAAAAAAGTTGAAAAAGAATTTTAAAGGGGTGTTTGGATGTGAGTTTTATGAAGAAAGCTAGTTAGATTTTGAAGATTAAAACGTGTTAAATAGCTTAAGTAGGGTTGTTTTGAGTTGTATGAGAATTGTGTTTGAGTTTGATCTTGTTTTAAAGCAAGTTTGTGCAAGTAAAAAGGAAATTGATAGCTTAAAATCTGAATATGCCTATTCTGCTTGTTTTTTGCTAATATTTGTGCTTAGATCTTGTAATCTGCTTAAGACTTAGGATGTTTTAGGTTTGTAGGTTGCTAGTGTATCACTTGGTGAAGTTGTGTGCATAAGTTTGGAGTTTGAAAGTTGTTTGTGTGCAACCTGTTAAGCAAAACAACCACCAGACCTCATCTTCTTTATCAGCAACTTTATAATGCTCTTGTGTGCATTGTTTATGTGAATTGTTGTTTGTGCTTGTTTGTTATCTGTTTATCTTGACTCCTTGTGCTCCAAAGAGCACAAGGGTGCCTTGTTTATCCACAACACCACTCAAACAAAGCCAAGTCCTCTTGGTCCAATTTGCATAAGCTAAAAAAGAGCTCATACTTGTTCATCAGAAATGCCAGCAGACCTGGGCATTTTTGAGCTCATAAATCACTTAATCTTTATTTGTTTTTGATTTGGTTTGTGTTTTTGTGCTTAGAAAAGTTTCTGATCAAGTTTTTAAAAGCTAAAAAAAAAAAAAAAAAAAAAAAATATTTCTCCAAAAAGGACGTGGCCAGGACTCGAACTTGCGCCACTCCTCTCACAAACCAACGTGCTAACCATCTGCCTAGGGTCTTTGACTGGTATACTCTTGCAAAGTCAAATACTTAAGGAGGGTTTGTTTTGGCTTATCTAAAATAAGCCGTGAGCTTTTAAGTTATTTTCAGCTTATTTATTAAGCTTTTTAGCTTCTTTCCATTTTTCCTAGGTTTTAAATAGAGTTTAGGATTTTTCTGGCTAAAAGTTTTATTTTTCCTTTAATTTAATTAATTAATAGGATTATTTCTATTTTTAAATTTAGAAAGTCTATAAAAAATAGTGAACAGTAGTTAAAAAATACAAAAAAATAGTTTTTAGGTTTTAATTTGTATTTTTGAGGTTTACATATCAAAAGGTTTTCAAAAACTTTAATTTTTGATTTTATTTAATTTTAGGGTTTTTTGGCAACTTTAAAAATTAATATAAAATTAACTAAAAGGTTTTAGGAACTTTTGTTTGCATTTTCTTCTTAGTTAGATTATTTAGGATTTTTGAGAATTTTTTAGAATTTATTTGAGAACTTTTCATTTTTTGGATTATTTTATTATTATTTTATTCATTAAAATAAAAAGTTTTATTTTTATTTCTTTTTCATTTTTCCTAGATTCTAGACATTAAAATAGGACCTTTTTCACTTTTCATTTAATTTTTAGGCTTTTCAATTAATTTTTAGAATTAATTTAAGATTTAATAGATTTTAATAGTTTTTAGGAGTTTAAAAATAGTTTAAATTGGTTTTAAAATTTTAAAAAATAGTTTTTAGCTTAATTAGGTCATTTTTAAGGTTTACAAACTATAAAATCTTGTTTAGGGCTTTTTAATATTTAAAAGTGATTTTTAGGGCTTTAATTAGCATTAAAAAGTCATTATTAAATTAATTAAAAGGTTTTGGCAAGTTTGGATTTTTTGTAAACTCTTAGAATATTATTTGGGATTTTTTTAGTAATTTTTAGGAATTTTAAGGATTAAATTTTAAATTTTGTGCTTTTTACGTTCTTCGTCGTAACTTTCTAGTAGTGTTTTTGCCTTATTTTTCTATTTTTTTCGTCTTCGTCATTTTCTCTTCTTTTCTTCTCATTAATAATCAAAAACATAAATCATCATTCATTACACAACACACGTGCCTCCTCGAGAGAACAAACTCACTTTCAAGGGTCATTTACACACGGTTTTCCTAAATCGTCGTGCTTACCCTATATCTTAGTTGCTTGTTTTTCCTAAAGCAAGTATCTAAATTTATATCATTTTGGCGCCGCTGCCGGGGAGGCGTGTTGTGTTTTGATTGAACCATTGTTGTTTTCTATATTAGCCATAATAGTAATTGTATTAATAGCACTCTATTAATACGTATTATCGTTTTTCGGTTTTTGTGTGAATACTATTACTATATTGTATACGTAGAACAATAAATACACAAGTACTCCAAATACGTGAGCAATCACAACCTTGATTCGGGATTTCATCACTCGATCATTGTATTCGAATCTCAAACCAAAGAAAAAGGCAAAAATAGATAAATACTTTCGTGAAGCTTAATCTTGATAATACAAACTATAAGGTGGGTATAAGGCGGTTGTATTTCACAACCTAAAGGAAAAAGGCTCTTAAGTGCTTCGCGCCGCCTCGTTTCCTCCGCTTGCTTGTGCGTATTTGATTTTGAGAGTGAATCGAGGGTTTTGCCGCCCAAAGTATTATTACATATCATATATATTTTCTTGGTTTCCATTTGATTAAACCCTCTTGAACGATTTGGTGTTCCACCATCGTTCTAAAGTCATCGAAGGCGTTCACTCCACGTGATCGTTTTCATTCCTTGAGGCCTTTTTAATCAAGAGATTTGATTAGTGAGGAGACTTGTGGACTCATTGTCTACTTAATATATTCACCAATTCCAAAAAAAGTTAATACAATCAAAAACCACAAAAAAATTGAAAAAAACACAAAATACCAAAAAGAATCTTCTTTGCTCGCCTTCTCGTTGTACGTGACGTTTATGCAAACTCGCTCTAAAGCTAAACGTGCTCGTAAACGAAGAAACAAATCACTCACTCAATCTAGTGAGGAGTCTCCAAGTGAGGAACCTATTGTAGAACAAGAAGCTATCATGGCTAATCGTACTATGATGGAGTTGCTTCAAGCACCCACCGAGGGTTTTGGAGAGGCCATTGTGATTCCCGCCATCCTTGCGGAGAACTTTGAGATCAAAATGGGTTTAATGTCTATGCTTCAAGCAAACAAGTTTCGCGGTCATGAAAAAGACAACCCACATTAGGCAATTTAATCGTCTCACCGCGACAAGCAAGTTTAAGGATGTACCACACGATGCCATTAAGATGATGTTGTTTCCTTACTCGTTAGATGGACCCGCCAAGATATGGCTTGAGAAAGAACCGCCGAATTCGATTTTGACATGGGCCGATCTCGTGTCTAAATTTGTGAATCAATTTTTTCCACCATCTAAGACAACACATTTGAAAAACGAAATTTCACGTTTTACACAAAGACCAAATGAAAGTTTTTAAATGGCTTGGGAAAGGTTTAAAGAAATGTTACATGAATGTCCACACCATGATTTTTCCGAATTGCATCAAATTGACACTTTTTATAATGGGCTTAATGAACATGAACGAGATTATTTAAATGCCGCCGCGGGTGGAAATTTTTTGTGCAAAACGACCAATGAGGCTTTGAAAATCATAGAAAATAGGTCTAAGGTCTATAGCCCTCGTAACACACCGAGTGTTGCCAATTTGGGCTCGTCATCGTCTCGTTCCATTAATGCCTTGCAAGATGAAGCAAATGAGGAGAATCGGTTTTTCGATAGGTTTTTGACTCTTATGTCTCATTGGAAAGCTCAAGAAGCTTCAAACACCGCTTCGGTTAAAGCGGTTGCTAAGAGTTGTATTTCGTGTGGTGGAGCTCATGATTTTTCCGAGTGCATTACCGCGGATGGTAACACTTCGAATGCTTTTGTAGCCACGGGAACTTATAACCAAATCGGTCAAGGTTCACGTTCAAATCAAGCTCCACAAAATCAAAATGCTAATAACTATCGAAACAACAATCAAGGTGGAAATTACCAAGGAAATCAACGTAACTATAACAAGGGTAATTATCAAAGTGGTAATGGGCAAATTTCAAACCAAAACCAAAACCGTGATTTTCAAACTCCCACTCAAGGTTTTCAAAATGCTCACACTAAAAATTTGCAAGGAGAATTTTTAGATTATGCTAAGGCTAATGATGCTAAGTTTGATAACATGCAACGTGAGATGATTAGCTTAAGATCCGAGTTGAAAAACGAGCTTAAAACCGAACTTGCTAATGAACTTAAAACTCATGCTAATAAAATGGAAGGAAATGTCACACGACTCCAACAAAATCAACAAAAAATGGAGCAAGGACAACATGAGATTAAGCAAGAGTTGTTAAAAGCGGATGCTAGGCAATCTAAGTTTGAAGACCGTATGGCTAAAATGTTTGAAGCTATCATGTGTAAGCCCTCTTCTTCGGGTGGTCTTCCTAGTGATACCATCGTGAACCCGAAAGGAGAATTGAAGGTTATTACCACTCGTAGTTGTAAAACTTTCAAGGAACCAATCTCTCGTCCAAGTACTTCTATGGAGAAGGAAAAAGAGAAAGAACCCGAGGTTGTGGTTGAAAAGGAGCACATTGCAAGCCCACGAAGTACCGCTCAAACCACACCTACGGTTGAACCAATACCCATAATGGAACTCGAGATTCCAAGGCCGTTGCCTATGCCTAATTTGCCCCAACCCACACCACCTTTACCCTACCCTTCAAGACGAGACAAGGAAAAGGCACAAGAACGAAATAATTATCAATTTGAACTCTTTATGAAAATGTTTCGTGACTTGCATTTTAATATAAGTTTTGCCGACGCCTTAGTCATGATGCCTCGATTTGCCGCGAACTTCAAAAGTATGTTGAATAACAAAGAGAAATTGCAAAAATCGTCTAGTTGTTCTTCGGTTTTTCTAAGCCGCATACCTCAAAAGGTCGGTGATCCTGGAAAGTTTTTAATCCCATGTGCTATCCAAGACATGGAAGAATGCTACGCCTTGGCCGATCTTGGTGCTAGTATTAATTTGATGCCTCTTGAGATTTTTAAATCGCTCAATCTTCCACATCTCACTCCTTCAAGAATGTCAATCGAAATGGCCGATCATTCTACGATTCTAGCTTGTGGAGTTGCCGAGGACGTCTTTGTGAAAGTTGGGAAATTCTATTATCCCGTGGACTTCATTGTTGTTGATATTCCCATCGATCCTAAAGTTCCGTTAATTTTAGGTCGATCTTTTTTGGATACCTCGAGAGCACTTATCGATGTGCATGCAAGAAAAATCACTCTTCGTTTCAATGAGGAAGAACTCGTCATTAATGCAACCCAAAACTCCACTCTTTCTCATGTTTATTCGATCACATCTTTGTACAATGTCAATTCCACCAGAAACATGTGTCAAAAGATTTCAAATAGAGTTTTAGGAGTTGAGAAAAATGAAGTTCCGTCCCCTCCGCCGATGGAGGTTAAGAGTGTTAAGCCTATGATACCAATCTCGAGTGATTCTTCAGATGATGAATACGTTGATCCCGATGGGGAGGTTTTCTTTGTTGACAAAAGATTTGAAAACTTGCCACCACCTAAACCAAAAAGATTTCAAAATGTGAGAATTTTTAGTGTGACTAACATTGTTTTAGATACACCAAATATTTTTGACATAATTAAATCGGGTTTTCACAAGGAGAGTTTTAAAGATGAAAAAGGAAAAGATTTTGAATCCAATTTAAAAGATTTTTCTACAATTCTAACTCCGTCATCACCGCGTGTCTTGAGTACTACAAGCTCGTCTTCTCCTTTTGACGATGCTTTGTGTGGACCTAGTGTGGGGGAAGCCCCTTATGTTCCCTTCCCTTTCTCCACCGAGGACGAGATATTTGATCCTGGAATTGCTTTTATAGGGAAATCTCGGTCTTCCACCGATGCAATAAATGGAAAATCTTTTCATTTGATTGGTGCGAGTCTACCTCGAGTAGCTCAATGTTATGACTTACCCATTGTCCCACCCTTCTATTTCTTCTCTCCTATTTTCTTCTATCCCATTGGGATTTGTGTTGAAGTTGTTTTGTCTCGTCTTTCATCCGAAAACGAGGACGCTATCTTTGACCCCGGTATACGTTTATCGGATTTTTAAAGTACTCCACGTACTTTTGGGCCTTGTTTATCATGTAAGCCCCACCAAAAATTGACCAAACCATGATTATCCCTAAATGATCACATTTATGGGGATTCGAGTCGAGCTTTTGACTCGGTTATCAAAAACAAGGTGCCTCGTGGGGGAGACCCATGCTTATCCATGTACATATTATTGCTTTCTAATTAGTGTAATGTGAGGGGATTTGTGCCCTTCCAACCTTTGTTCCGTGGTTGTTTGTGCATTGTGTCTTTTAGATTATCATCTTCACGATTGGAGCCTCTCGTGTTCGTTTCATGGTAGCACTCGATCGTTTGCTTTGGAGGCCATTCTCAATATCCACATATGATATATCCTTTTATGTTCTAACCTTAGGTTTTTAGCACACTTCATAAACGGCTATTACTTAATGGTTACACCCTTTCCATGCTAGATTAGGCATTCGACTACGTCTCTAGTATGGGGGTGTTTGTACCCCTAGACTCGAAACATTGAGGACAATGTTTAACTTTAGTATGGGGGGGTGAATAGATACTTGCCTTGCCAAACCTTCACGCTTTCCAAAGTTTATCGTTTTGTTATCGTTTTCTTGCAAAATAAGGCTAAAAATGGCCAAATTTTAAAATTTTTTCTCATGTTTCATAAGTGTTTGAAGACACGAATGTAGATTTTCCGATGGCGAGAATAAGAGTAATTTTTGACTCGACCGTGCGTGTTGAGCACTTAGCTTTGGTTCCTTAACTTCACATTAGGCTAAGTCTCTTAAATGAGGACGAGAAATGATAGAGTTAATTATAAGTTACTATGCTAAACGTAGAGTACTCGTATTCTTTCAAAAACTCATGTGTTCTCGTTGTTTGCTTATTCTCCCTTCGCATGTAAATATTTTTTGCTTAATAAATATTGACTTAGCGGCTTAGTTTTGATTGTTGGGTTTCTAGTCTTTTCTAGTAGCTTCCGTGTAATTAAATTGGGAAGACATTAAGGTATCGCCAGCGTCACGGTTTTGAAGTATTGGCACCCTAATAATCGAAAGCTTCACCCAATAATAAGATTTCAAGTGCTCACCTAAATCTAGCAAACAATTTGAAGCCCCACAAGGCCTAAAATCTATGCAAAATTGAAAGTGAATCAAGCCTTAATCTTCGAAGCTTTAAAGATCCAAAATTCGCTTTAGCGTGAGGATATACGTCTTTGGCTAATAAAACCACCGATGATGGCGGATAATAAAAGGCAAGGCAAGACCGAAGTCATAATAAAAGCTTCATGGCGAAGTTGAATAAAAGATGGAGGTAAACCAAAGATAATAAGGTCCTTCCGTTAGGGGGCGTATAAAAGTCTTGGTAATAAGTCTCATGTTCAAAACCGTTATAAAACCGTGATTATCGATTCTTCTTGTCAACTTAATTTTTTAACATCGTTGTCTATTAGGAGGGGTTATTGATTTGATGGTCTTAGTTACACCGTTAGGACTCTATTTTTAGACCTAAATCTCTATTATCGCATAAGTCAATGATGTATCCTCGTGATCATTAAAGACATAATAAAATATAAGAGATACAACTTAGGAATAATGGGAGAATAAGTACGTGATTAGGGCATATGAGTAGTGTTAGCATTACTAACTTATGATGACAATGATCTCGTTTCACGCTTGGCATGGAATTAAGGTGAAAATCGAGGACGATGAAATTATTTCTAACGAAGCATTCACGTGTTCTTATTCTATGAACCTAAACGTCCCATTTTGCGATGAAAATCATACATTATGTCCAAAACACAAGTAGTAGTAATAGTAGTAGTGTAGCTAGTTTATCTTTCAATAAAGTGAATAAAATTAAATTTTGGAGATGCTTTGATACTTTATTCTTAGCATTGCGTGAGGGCACGGCAATGGTTTAGTATGGGGGAGTGATGAGACTGCTTTTATACATGGTCTCATCGTCCAAAACGGCCTTAAATTGCATAAAATATCATAAAATAGACCAAATATATGCTCGTGTTTGTTACTTGTGTATTTTTAGGTACGGATATTGAGGAATTGGCAAAAGATCACAAGAATCAATCAAAAACGAACACGGGAAACGAAGTCGCACAATGAACCGGGCCCAAGTTTGGATTTTGCAAAGATACCCTTGAAGAATTGAAGATTGGCAAAATTAGTCCCTCATCTTTGAAGAACTTGTCACAATTGACCCTCCATTTATCAATTGTACAAGTATGGTCCTTATTATTTGAAGATTTTACAAGACCAGTCCATCAAGTTTGAAGATTATACAAAAGAAACCCTTTGGAAAAGTTTTGGAAAGTAATTGTGCCAAATTTGACAAGTTTCCAAAGTTGACAAAGGCTAACTAGGCGCTGATGGACGTTTAAAACAAAGTGAATGAAAATGGAAAGCCTGGGGACCTAATCTATCAAAACCACAAACCTTATCTCCCAACCAGACCCTGACACGTCAGCCCTACCCACCCACCAACCCATACCCTTACCCAAACCCGTGACCCTACCCGTCCACCCACCCTTTTATTACCAGATTAATTTATTAATCTCGGTCAAACAGTCAACAAATCCCACTAAACCTTTTTCCCTCCCATAACAATTTTTTAAAAATTGTTTAAACACAAAAGAGATTAAAAGTGTTCTTAATCCACTTTGAACCCTAATCACCCCCAGGTCTAATCAACCCCAAACCAAAGGGGAATTAACCCAAAATGTGCAGAATGTTAATTGAGATTCCCCTCACCATTTCCCACCTCTCAAAATCTTGCCACGTGGCCTGTGGTCCTCTCCCCACCCTTCCCCTGCTACATCACTTTCACCTTGAAAACCCCCACCCGACCAAATCAACACCTAGGATTAATATGGGATTAACATTTGGTATCAAGAGCCTATAGTGGATAGATGATTGAAGATTCGTGTGTTGTGTTCTTGATTTTTCGTGCCTATCTTGCTCTAAAAGTCACGTACCAAAATCTTTTTGGTGTTTTTATGGTTTATTCTTGATACAAATCATCTACTTACTATTGGTAGTGATTTAAGATTGTTATTTTGGTTAAAAACACAAAACTTTTGGGTGCTTGATTCATTTTTAGGCTAAAAATCACGAATTTGTTGTGTTCTAGTACTATCCGAGAAAATGGGTATTTTTGATTCCTTGGTACGATCTGTGTATTGCGATCGCATAAACCTGGGGTTTCTACTTGCGATCCAATATCACGATCACTGGTTACGATCTAGAGTGCGACCACTCACTACGATCCAAGGAGTGCGATCACTCACTACGATCGAGAGTGCGATCACTCACTGCGATCCAAGGAGTGCGATCACTCACTACGATCTGGAGTGCGATCACTCATTCCGATCAAGGCGTGCGATCATAGGCTACGATCACTCGTTGCGATCACTGACTACGATCCAACGTTACGATCTGAGTACGATCTAGTGACTACGATCTAAGAGTACGATCACAGGCCACGATCTAAGAGTACGATCAAGGACTACGATCTAAGAGTGCGATGGGTATTGCGATGGACATTTAAATTTTGTTTGAGTACTTATTAGACTTAGCCAATATCTAGACTAGTCTCAGACTATAGTTTTTTTGGCGGGAAAACCATAGAAAAAATATTTTTTCCTATACCAATTTTAAGCCATTTAAGCTTTGATTTTAAATTTTGGCGATGCGAAAAATTTTTCGACCAAAAATTCAAATTTTCGGACCAAAATTCAAATTCTTAGGCCAAATTTCAAATTTTTTAGGTTTTATTTTTCATTAAAATTTTCATTTTTCAAAATTTTTCCCTACTAGTTATTGGCTATTTCTAACTCGATTTCAAAAATTGGTGATTCAAATTTTTTGGGCTTACCGAATTGTCGGACTGAGGAATTTATCGTCGGACTGTGAAAAAAATCGGAAATTTCGGAATTTCAACCACAATTAAATAACAACACATCCACTAAGATCCATAATCCATATACACCATATCCTCTTACTACATCCGCTTTATGGACATTTTCAATACAACGGATTCCACAACAACAACGTCTATGAATGCAGTGAGTAAAGAGAAGATGCAGAATCCAGAGGTTCAGAAAAATACTGAGACTCCAATCAGTAAACCTGCTAACAAGGATTCTCCAACCAAACCGTTCATGCAATTAAATACAAGATGTCGAAAGCAAAAGAAAGATGCATGGAACACATAAAGTTGCTTCAGTCACACCTTTAGATTCTTTCAAGAGAATACCTAAAAGGCACTCGTCTTGAAATTGGATTCAAACGGGTATTCTTTCTACTATTTGGTCAAGACGTTGAGACATTCACCAGAACGATGCTACTTAATGTGGGCCATCTTCAACAAGAACTTGACAGAGATGATTTTCACGAGATTATATCCATGGAGGTCTTTTTAACTCTCAACAATCAGTTCCAGCAATTCATTGAATCAAGTGGCTTATCCAAAAATGATCGAGAGTTCACAAGCACATACTTTACCAAATATACTCTCGTAGATCTTCAAGCGTTCAAAGAAACACTTCTTCAACATATGAGTAATATAAAGAAGTCAATTGCTGAAAGAACACGCCATCAAAGGAAATTTGAAAGAAGGGTTTCAAGGGTGAATCAAAGACTGATACAAACGAAAGAGAGCATGGTCGATAAAGATCAAGCATTAGATGCCTCTTCGGTTGACACAGAAAGCAGCGGGACAGAATCAGAAACGCAGCATACCAGTACCATCTCAGGGAATGATCAAACAACAAATGACGCGGATATTAGACCCATTTATGATGATCAGCCAATGGATATGTGATGAGACTGCTTTTATACATGGTCTCATCGTCCAAAACGGCCTTAAATTGCATAAAATATCATAAAATAGACCAAATATATGCTCGTGTTTGTTACTTGTGTATTTTTAGGTACGGATATTGAGGAATTGGCAAAAGATCACAAGAATCAATCAAAAACGAACACGGGAAACGAAGTCGCACAATGAACCGGGCCCAAGTTTGGATTTTGCAAAGATACCCTTGAAGAATTGAAGATTGGCAAAATTAGTCCCTCATCTTTGAAGAACTTGTCACAATTGACCCTCCATTTATCAATTGTACAAGTATGGTCCTTATTATTTGAAGATTTTACAAGACCAGTCCATCAAGTTTGAAGATTATACAAAAGAAACCCTTTGGAAAAGTTTTGGAAAGTAATTGTGCCAAATTTGACAAGTTTCCAAAGTTGACAAAGGCTAACTAGGCGCTGATGGACGTTTAAAACAACGTGAATGAAAATGGAAAGCCTGGGGACCTAATCTGTCAAAACCACAAACCTTATCTCCCAACCAGACCCTAACACGTTAGCCCTACCCACCCACCAACCCATACCCTTACCCAAACCCGTGACCCTACCCGTCCACCCACCCTTTTATTACCAGATTAATTTATTAATCTCGGTCAAACAGTCAACAAATCCCACTAAACCTTTTTCCCTCCCATAACAATTTTTTAAAAATTGTTTAAACACAAAACAGATTAAAAGTGTTCTTAATCCACTTTGAACCCTAATCACCCCCAGGTCTAATCAACCCCAAACCAAAGGGGAATTAACCCAAAATGTGCAGAATGTTAATTGAGATTCCCCTCACCATTTCCCACCTCTCAAAATCTTGCCACGTGGCCTGTGGTCCTCTCCCCACCCTTCCCCTGCTACATCACTTTCACCTTGAAAACCCCCACCCGACCAAATCAAGACCTAGGATCATCCCCTTGGTCCCAAAGGTTCATCCAACGACTCAAGATGAAGATTCCAAGCTGGCATCCAGTACATGATCACATGGGCACGATTTTGACCCATTTTCAGTCAAATCTTCAAGGGCCTTTTAGGCATTTCAGATAGCTAGGGTTTCACATTCTAGAATAGTCTTCTAAGTTGTATTTAAAGGGGATGAGCCTGTTCATTCCCCTTTGTTCCAGTTTTTCTTAGCAATTTTCACTTGTAATTCCTTTTTAAGAAATTAAAAGTTTGGTGTTTGATAATCTCAAGTGTAATTCCTTTTTAGTGTTTTTAAAAGTTGTGTATTGTGAAAAGGCTAAGGAATCTGAGTTCCATTTTTAAAAAATTGTGTGAACACTTTGAGTGTTCAAGTTTTTCATCAAGGTTTTTGAAAGTTCTTTTAATTTTCAAAAATCCAAAAAAAGTTGTGAAGTGAAAGTGGATTAACTTTTTGGAGGTTTGATATTAAAAGACTTTTTAAAACGTGTTTGAAAAGGTTTGGAAGTTGTTGGAAAAGTTTTCAAGGTTTGAATTTTCAGAAAATCAGAAAGTGGCATTTTCTTGTGTTTGTTCTTGATTTGCAGGTTTTTGTTGATTTGTTGTTGATTATTGTTCTGCACCAACCCCAGTTGGTAAGGAGGTGGTATTGCAACCACAAAGGACCTTGGATGTAAGGTCCTTAGGTAAAAAAATACTTTTCCCTTTTAAATTTTCAGAAACTTGTGGTTTATATGATTTGAATGATTATTTGATATTTGTGTTAAAACTGGTTTGGATTATGTTTACATGATATGATATGCATGATAGATGTCTTATGAATCAGTTTGGATAGGTTTTATACAGATTTGATTTGAAAAAAAAAGTTGAAAAAGAATTTTAAAGGGGTGTTTGGATGTGAGTTTTATGAAGAAAGCTAGTTAGATTTTGAAGATTAAAACGTGTTAAATAGCTTAAGTAGGGTTGTTTTGAGTTGTATGAGAATTGTGTTTGAGTTTGATCTTGTTTTAAAGCAAGTTTGTGCAAGTAAAAAGGAAATTGATAGCTTAAAATCTGAATATGCCTATTCTGCTTGTTTTTTGCTAATATTTGTGCTTAGATCTTGTAATTTGCTTAAGACTTAGGATGTTTTAGGTTTGTAGGTTGCTAGTGTATCACTTGGTGAAGTTGTGTGCATAAGTTTGGAGTTTGAAAGTTGTTTGTGTGCAACCTGTTAAGCAAAACAACCACCAGACCTCATCTTCTTTATCAGCAACTTTATAATGCTCTTGTGTGCATTGTTTATGTGAATTGTTGTTTGTGCTTGTTTGTTATCTGTTTATCTTGACTCCTTGTGCTCCAAAGAGCACAAGGGTGCCTTGTTTATCCACAACACCACTCAAACAAAGCCAAGTCCTCTTGGTCCAATTTGCATAAGCTAAAAAAGAGCTCATACTTGTTCATCAGAAATGCCAGCAGACCTGGGCATTTTTGAGCTCATAAATCACTTAATCTTTATTTGTTTTTGATTTGGTTTGTGTTTTTGTGCTTAGAAAAGTTTCTGATCAAGTTTTTAAAAGCTAAAAAAAAAAAAAAAAAAAAAAAAATATTTCTCCAAAAAGGACGTGGCCAGGACTCGAACCTGCGCCACTCCTCTCACAAACCAACGTGCTAACCATCTGCCCTAGGGTCTTTGACTGGTATATTCTTGCAAAGTGAAATACTTAAGGAGGGTTTGTTTTGGCTTATCTAAAATAAGCCGTGAGCTTTTAAGTCATTTTCAGCTTATTTATTAAGCTTTTTAGCTTCTTTCCATTTTTCCTAGGTTTTAAATAGAGTTTAGGATTTTTCTGGCTAAAAGTTTTATTTTTCCTTTAATTTAATTAATTAATAGGATTATTTCTATTTTTAAATTTAGAAAGTCTATAAAAAATAGTGAACAGTAGTTAAAAAATACAAAAAAATAGTTTTTAGGTTTTAATTTGTATTTTTGAGGTTTACATATCAAAAGGTTTTCAAAAACTTTAATTTTTGATTTTATTTAATTTTAGGGTTTTTTGGCAACTTTAAAAATTAATATAAAATTAACTAAAAGGTTTTAGGAACTTTTGTTTGCATTTTCTTCTTAGTTAGATTATTTAGGATTTTTGAGAATTTTTTAGAATTTATTTGAGAACTTTTCATTTTTTGGATTATTTTATTATTATTTTATTCATTAAAATAAAAAGTTTTATTTTTATTTCTTTTTCATTTTTCCTAGATTCTAGACATTAAAATAGGACCTTTGTCACTTTCCATTTAATTTTTAGGCTTTTCAATTAATTTTTAGAATCAATTTAAGATTTAATAGATTTTAATAGTTTTTAGGAGTTTAAAAATAGTTTAAATTGGTTATAAATTTTAAAAAATAGTTTTTAGCTTAATTAGGTCATTTTTAAGGTTTACAAACTATAAAATCTTGTTTAGGGCTTTTTAATATTTAAAAGTGATTTTTAGGGCTTTAATTAGCATTAAAAAGTCATTATTAAATTAATTAAAAGGTTTTGGCAAGTTTGGATTTTTTGTAAACTCTTAGAATATTATTTGGGATTTTTTTAGTAATTTTTAGGAATTTTTAGGATTAAATTTTAAATTTTGTGCTTTTTACGTTCTTCGTCGTAACTTTCTAGTAGTGTTTTTGCCTTATTTTTCTATTTTTTTCGTCTTCGTCATTTTCTCTTCTTTTCTTCTCATTAATAATCAAAAACATAAATCATCATTCATTACACAACACACGTGCCTCCTCGAGAGAACGAACTCACTTTCAAGGGTCATTTACACACGGTTTTCCTAAATCGTCGTGCTTACCCTATTTTAGTTGCTTGTTTTTCCTAAAGCAAGTATCTAATTTTACAACTATCAATATGGTACATTTAAATGCTGAATATGATGTTCCTCAACATACTAAGAAATCTGAACCCATTTTTGACACGTATCTAGTGGAAAAGGTTGATAGCAATACCACACCTGATTCATCAGATACGAGTACTAATGGAGGAGAGACTTCCCATGATGTTGATTCTAAGATTCACGAGCTCGAAACTTTGTTAGGTCAAAAGACAAAAGATTTTAAGGATGCCAAACTCGATTTTTCAATGAAAAATAACAAATTTGAGGCTTATTTTGAAAAACTTGAAAAAGCAAATGTTGTTCTTGAACAAAAATTTGATCGTAAGATTCAAGATTTCAACGCGGAAAAAGAACATTTTGTGACACAAATAAATTTGTTAGAATCAAAGTTGGCTTCTCAAAATCCAAGTCCTCCGCCTGCTTTACTAAGTGAAATATTTGTGCAACCTATCGACACTGTAGATAGTAATGACGCGAATGCAGAAAATGACATATTTTACCATATGAATATTAAGTTAGAACAACGTGTCGCTCAATTACTTCTACAAAATGAGCAGTTAAAAGCTCAGATTCGGGAAAAGGTTTTTGCACTAACAGTGGTGAAAAACGAATTAAGGAAGATAAAAGGAAATAGTGTGGATACTAAGTTACCAAAACAGTCAGTCTTGGGGAAACCTCCTTCTCAACCATTTAGAAACCGCTCAGTTGCTAGACAACCGAATGCGTTTAAATCTGAACGATCTAAAACGTCGAATCCGAGGTTTGCATCCCAAGTTGACATGCATAGAAATTTTCCTAAACCAGTCACTCCACAATCTAGACCCTCCTTAAGAAATTCTGCTTCTACAAAACCCGATCACATGAATGCTTCAAGCAAATCTAGATCTAGCTTCAAGAACATGCCTAGGTGTAGTTCAAATGACACGGGTCATAAAAGCTATCTAGAGGATGCTAAGAACAAGACACAAGCAAGAGATAGGACAAAACCACAACCTAGGAGCGATAATCACACATCTAGAAATTCTAGACCCTTCTATGATGTGCACAAATCCGCCAACCCTAGGAAATCTAGAGCCTTCTCAGATGCTAAGCACTTTGTTTGTACGAAATGTAACAAATGCGTGTTTAATGTCATTCATGATGATTGTATCACTAAAGTCCTGAACAAGGTGAACCAAAAAGCTAGATCCCCTCAAAGACGGAACCCTAAAGGAAATAGGTTTTCTCAAATTAAGTCTTCCGTTGTGCATCAGAAACCTATGTCTCCTAGACCTTGTCTTAGGTGGATACCAACAGGTAGAATATTCAAAACAATATGTCTAAGATGGGTTCCTACTGGAAAGATATTTCCCTCTAGCTCGACAAAGGTTCAAGGTGAACCCCCACATGGTTCTCATCAAGATATCGCTAACCCACATGCTAGCATACAAACTACTGATAAAAGTGCAGGTAATAAAGTAAAGGTTCAACAAGAACACAAAGGTTTTCCATATTTATACCGTTCAACAAAAGACACTCTTAGAGTTTGGTTGCTGAAGAAGCAGATATCAAACAAATACGTGTCTCAGGGGTTTCACAAGTACGATTCATAAAGGCTTATAGTCGAATTACAAACTGTAACCCGGGCTCACAAGACGGGAAAGTTCATCTTTAGTATGACTTATCCTCAAAACGAGAAATTCGATTTCTCAGACACGAGCTTCAATAAAACTATTCGAAAGTATTAAGCTCGTGTAAATGACTTCTAAGCACATCACAGCTTAGGACTCGGAACTTAAATAAGGAAAGTTTATCACGGACGATAACTTATCCTTCTCAACGAGAAATTAATATTTATCGGTCATGAGCTTCCTATAAAAACATTCAAAGCTTTTAAGTTCATGAAAAACGGTTTCTAAGTAAATGTCAGCTTAGAACTCGTACTTCCACTTAAGGAAAGTTTATCACGGATGATAACTTATCCTTCACAATGGGAAATTAATTTTTCTCGGTCATGAGCTAGTCACAAAACATTCAAAGTTTTGAGCTCATGTAAATCAAAATTTATTTTAAAACTGTTGAACACAATTTTTCAAGAATTTCTCAAAAGATTTTTCTAAATCTTTCAAAATTGTGTGTTCAACACTCCCTTCCTCATATGTGGTTTTCATATCTCAAAATTGTCATATGTTATTTTGATCAATTTTTGAGGGGGAGCGTTTTAAAATCAAGCCTTTTAATGTTGTTGGGTACATCTCTAAAATTTTCATATTTTATGTATCCAGCACATTCCGAAAATGATATGAAATTGTCAAATTTAATATAATATATCGGAAAAGGAATCTCATCTCCGTACCTCAACATACTTTGTGGTGTCGTTTTTCAAAAATTTTGTCAAATTTTGTCTCAAGACACACATATATTGTTGAGGGGGAGCAACCCGACTTAATGTTCCATGATTCATGCGTGCAGACATGTTTCTCTACCAATCGGTTTTCAGAAATTGTCATATTTTAATCAATTGGTATCTCTAATATGATATTTTTATATTAGAGATAGGGGGAGAAAATGTGACTAAATTGTAATATATCGCAACTGGTGATCTTAAAGACTCAAGTGCAACTCTTTCCTTCACATGCCAAACTATTTCGTATATCGATGCATGTGTGTAGGGGAGCTTTTCGAAAATATAAAACTTTCAAAGTGTTAAAAGTTTTGATTTTTATCAAGCACTTTGAATGATTTTCAATGGTTTTATGGTTACGATCTTTACCCAAAACAACCTACTATCCACGACGGAACGATGGAGTCAAAAGGTGGGTTAGGATAGGAAACTAAGTCATATGATCCAACCAGAACCGGAGGGATCTACCCAAGGACATTCCATAGCTAGAAATAGTTGTCCTTAGGAAATATGGAGTTGAATGAAGTTGAATGCGGACCAATTACTTAAGCTAGCACTGGAACAATCACAACAAGGTGCTAGTGATGAAGTGTTGGTAAGCATTGAAGGAGTTAAATATTCTATGCAACTTAGGCAGAAACCGGGTTAACACATCTATCGAAGACAAGTGTCATGGACCCAATGATGTGGTGCACAACCCTTCCCCAGCTATTAGAGTTTCTCTTAAAAGAAACTTGTCTCATTGTCACGGAGATCAACATGTATCTATTGACTTTCTCACTCCGAGTTAGTTAATATTGAAAAGGTGACAGTCTGCTCCAGCCTCCGATTACCAAAATGCACTTATTGAGTCTAGAGCCAGACGAGATCTATCTATCATCTCATTAGGACACAATCGAGTCCTACGCATTATCCTTGTGATACTGCCAGAACATCTGAGTGATACGATTCACAATGAAGATGGAAATCCTGCTTGAGCCAGCATCAAACAAGCTCATGGTAGGTAACTTGTGCGATTCTACACGAATCAAACTTGTGAGAACTGGAAAGCAACTAAGTTTGGATTCTTAATAGATTCAAACTTGATTCGAACAGTGACGAATGGAAATCCTTCCATTGTCAACATCAAAAAACACTGCGGTAGGTAACTCGCAAGATTCTATATGAATCAAGCTTGTGACAAACTGGAAAGCAACAACGGTGCGATTCTTTTTGAATCAAACTTGTTCCAGGAATTCTGAATTGATGACTCTAATCAGACGGATAATTTATCCTTATGATTCACTCTTTACGTTCGCAGTCTGCTTTGAGACGGTCGAGTAAAGAGAACTGGCTACTACCGCCGGGAAACCGGTCAAGGAGGTTCTTAATCGAATCTACCCGATCACAGGTACGGTATCTAATACCGTCTAACGGTCTTCACCGACCGGAGGTAAAACGCTACCGAGTTAGGATGAAATGTTCAAAGCCATTTCGTATGTGTCTATATATGTTGATGCATATCAAGAAGGTGGCGTAGCTGGGTAACCGATGTCGATTTAAAAGTCACAAGAGCACAAGATAGCGATAATCAAGATACTTAAGAATGTAATAATGTAATAGGTCATCTTGTCACAAAAGCTCAAGATGAACACTATCAAGAATAGATTGAAGATCTCAAGCACTCTAAGTCAAAAGATAAAGGCTCAAGATAAAGATCACAAGGCATGAAGGAACAAAGCCGTTACAAACAAGATCAAGACCAAGATACAAGACCAAAGAAGGAAGATCTCCTCTATAAGAATGTATTCACTCAATCATCTTATGCTTTCTAAGCTTTTTAAGATGACCGATACATTGGGGGAGATTGTTAGCCCTATATTTTATATAGTCGAACAAGAATGTAATAGGTCATCTTAGTCGTTAAAGGTTTTGTATTGTAATAGGTTAGTCGGGAAAACCTGGCTTGGACTTTAAGCTAATATTGTATAAGTTAGGGGCGTAAGCCCAAGACAAAGCCAATCCCGGCCCATGTCACTTAAACCCACGGCCCAACAAGCCAAGGGTATATATACCCTCTTCCATGTGTGGAAGAGGGTGTTGGTTACCATTTTGTTTATCTCTCTAAAAGTGTTTAACCTTCCAAATTCTCTCTTGTTTCTCTCTTTACTTTCTTCTCTTTCTCTCTCTAAATATCATCTAAATCTTGTGTTATGGATTAATATGGGATTAACAGTTCAGTCTTGTTCTCATTTTCTATTTAAACAAGCATGCTCATATAGTGGCATGTGTAGTTCATTGTTAATATTAGGTGCTTGAATCTTTGTGTAATGCTATAGGTAGGTTTAGGTTTGAAGTAGGTATAGTTGTGGTTGGTTTAGGTCTAAGTCAGGTTTTGGTGCAACAAAGATCACCAAGTGGTCAAGTGAACCAGCAAGTCTTTTCTGCCTTGACCATATGTATCAGGAAGTTCAAATGGGATGTCTTTTGTATTTATTGGCTTGAATCTTGGTTGATGATTAGTTTTTAGGGTAATTTAGGTCTAGGTATCTAGTTATAAAGTTTGGGGTGCATTTGGGTAGCTAAAAACCAACTCATAGCTCATTAATTAAGCAGACACCACTAGACCCATCATTTTAGCATTGAAGTAACTGGTTTCATCGATTTGTGTGCATTATTTGTGCTTGGTCTATTTATTTCTTGATTACTATTGACTCCCCACACTCCACTGAGTGTCGGGGCGACTTTGTCTCCTAAAGAAACCAAGTAACAAAGCTTTACAAGAAAAAGCGTGCCCAAACCCTTATTTTTGTTAACAGCAGTGGGAAAATCTTCCTACTGCTAGCACACTTGTTCCCACTACTTCACTACTGGACAAATACAGTCCAAGTGTCACCATCAGTTACTTATTTTTTTGTCTTTAGTAACCTTTATTAGGTATTTTTTAGTGATTTCAATTTTCCCTGCTTTGTAATTTTATTTTTGAATTTTTCATAAAGTTTGTTTTTAATTTACTGTTCATTTGCTATTTTTTAGATTTAATTCAATTTAAATTAGTTTATTTAAATACTGTGTTTGTCTTTTAGTGCCAAAAATATTTATTTTTCAGTTTTAAAAATTTTCATAAATTCAGAATATTATTTTAAGATTTTTAGTTTAAAAAGTTTCGCTGTTCATTCTTTTTATTAATTTTTTAGATTTAATTTTAGTTTAAATAGTTTTGAATTCAAAGCATTTTGTCTTTTAGTGTCAAAAATTACTTTTTTCAAAATTTTTAATTTTTCTACTGTTTATTAATATAAAATAAGATTTTTGAAAAAGTAAGTTTATTTTTGGCATTATTTTATTATTTTTAATCATTGTTTTATTTTAAAAATTGTTTGTAGCATTTAAAAAATAGAAAAGTAGTTTTTAAAATTTAGGAAAAATTCTTTTTAGTCTTTAAATAATATAAGTGAGATATTAGTTTAATAAAATAATATTTTGGGCTTTTTCTTAATTATATTTAATTTTAGGGCTTTAATTAGCATTTAAAATTAAATATTTCATTAATAAAAGGTTTTAAAATTAATTTATTGAATTTTTATTCTTATTTATATTAGTTTAAACTTAGTATTCATTTTTAATTAATTTTTAGGTTTAATTTTTAATTTCGTCGCGTTTTACGTAATTACGTTCGCGTTTTACGTCATACGTCGTAGTGTAATCGTAGTCGTAGCTCGTCTTTTATTTTTCTCTCTTCTAAACCAAAAACGACACTAATCCAAACTTTGATTTTATATAATTGGCACACAACTACTACACCTCCTTCGAGAACGAACTAGGACTTTTCGTCTTCACGGTTTTCCTAAATCGTGTCGACTAATACTTTCCGCTCATACGCGTTTTTCCTAAAACGTGTACTATTTTACTACAATCAAGCACACTTTTCATATAAATAGGTACAAAGATCGGGATAAAGCAATGGACTATTTCTCAAGTTATTAGCTTTGTTTTTTGTCTACATCAAAATTAACAATGAAACATATCAGTAACATACCTATTAGTATTAGTTATTGTTTATTTGTAAAAGTTATAAAAGTAGTGACAAACACACCTTAACGTTAAGTTCTCTCCACTCGTCTTCCTTAAAGTTGAATGAATTTGTTTCCGAGTTGTAAACATTTCCTGTTTTCCCTTTCAAGTTTGCCCAAAGATGGCATTTTCATTTATAGTAGTCAAACTTATTCTTCAACTTTTTTTTGAGTGGTTTTTATTCCGTAAGTACCCTCAAGAGCTTGAGCTATTTTTTTCCAAGAATCCACATATAAACTGTCACCATTAGGACCTAACCTATTGACCACATCGATACACGTCTCCAAGAAAAACTTCAACTCTTCTGCGGTAAAATTTAGTTTCTCACCTGGGTCACCCATTCCTATAATCAAACAAAGCACCTAAATCAAATAAAGTCATGTGTAAAATATCCTAAACTAGGTACTTAAATCAAGAACAATTCCACATATACTACTGTATACATTCTGTGATCAATGTAAAGTAGTGCTCATATGTACATGTTATATAATGCAATTATATATTGTTATGATATCATACAAGATAAATAAAGTTAATAACTATAAGTAATTCTACAACAATTCTTAACTATGAAGTACCCTTTCAATCCAAACAAAGGCTATGCCAATCCTATACTAATTTTGTTCCAAAAAAAAACCTATACTAATTGACCATAATAGTCTTATAGCCTAATAAGTTATTACAATAATCAGCAAGTATCTTCATACTAATTTCATAATGAATATGTGTATTATGAATATGACCTCAACTATTAGAATGAAGACATGTAAGTAAGTAAAGTGTTGTATTGTAAACATCTAAGTAAACATAAACGTATCATCAACAGCTTGAAAATGAATCATCAATCACACATAAAGTTATCATATCTATAAAATCAAAAATTAAAATAGTTAATACAACCAAAATAAAAAAAACTTGTTAATTGAAGTTGCAGGTGGCGGCTTGTGGTGATGAATGGTCGGAGGAGTGGTGGCCGGTGATTGTGGTGGCTAGGGGTGGGAGAGGCAATAGAGTTTGATGAGGTTAAATAGAAAAGGTGAGAGAATGAAATGTTTTTCTCTATTGTGTGTTAATAAGAGGCAATTAGACACCCAATACAACTCTAAACCATCAAGACAATTTAAAGTCTAACCACGTCTTAACCATAAAAAAACAAACGACCTGACAGCAAAATATGTCTGACCGATTAAGAGTTTCGATTCATTAAGAGCTCATTAAGACTTTTTAGAAAAAATAAATACCACCTAATTTAGGTCCAGAGTTTCTTAGGATTTAGCAAGTGTTTGATTATCTAAAGAAGAGATGGAGAAGAAAGAACTAGAAAGAGAAAGCTAGAGAGAGAAAGGAGAGAAAAAGGAGAAAGATGGAAATCAATAATATGATTAAATGTTCAACCCCTCCTAACATGCTAGGAGGGGGTTTATATAGCCCACCCTACATGTGGGCTATATGGGCTATATGTTTACATGTTGGATCACGAGCCCAATACTTGAATATATCATTGGAGTGACCGATCCTTTCTAAATACATAAAAACGTATTTCCAACAATATCCCCCTAAGGGAGGTCACTCCAAGTTACAATGTCCTAAATAGTCTATAGCTCGTGATCTATGCTAACAATGATGTGACCGAGATTTTCTTTGGAAAAACGTATTTCCAACAATCTCCCCATAAGGGAGGTCACACCATTTTACAAAATCTTAAACCTAGCATGCTATTCTTGAGTCTTCGATCTTGTTCTTGTGAATATGCTTGATGTGATATTTGACTTTAGTCTTGAGCATGTTTCCTTGCCTTGACCTTGTGCATTCATCACTTGTGATATTTGCCTCCTCGTTACTTCATGTTCCACATACTGATACTTTTATAAGTTCTTTAAAGCTTCTGAGTTTGATACAGCGAAAGACTTAACTTTTAGACTTTCTTGAATTTGTTGAAGTATTAAGTGCATACAGTATAAGCATGTGGTGACAACTTCTTCTGGATTGTACACCGTAATGCCACCTTCTTGTTACGCTGCATAAGACAGTTAGCAACAAAACATATACACGGATGAAATGGCCTTAAACATTTCATTATAATTCGGTAGCATTTTACCTCCGATCGGTGAAGACCATTGGACGATATAAAATATCGTACTTGTGACAGGTAGTTTCAATTAAGAACCTCCTTCACAAGATTTCACGGGTAAACCCGTTCTCTTTATTTGACCGTCCAAAGCTGACTGCGAACATAAAGAGTGAATCATTTAGATAACATTATCCGCATGATTGAAGCCGTCAATTCATGTTCCTGGAACAAGTGAAATTCAATTAAGAACCACACCATCGTTGCTTTCTAGTTGTCACGAGCTTGATTTGTATAGAATCTTGCAAGTTACCTACCAAGTGCTATTTGAGATTAACACTAGAAGGATTTCCACTCATCACTGTGAATACTATAGAGTGTTACTCTGAGTGTTCTGGCAAGATCACTAAGATATTGCATAGAGGCCTGGAACGTGTTTAAATTCAGTTACGAATTAAACCACTGTTGCTTTCCAGTTATCACAAGCTTGATTCATAAAGAATCGCACAAGTCACCTACCATGAGCTTTTTGATATTTACTCAAGAAGGATTTCTATCTTCATTGTAAATACTTTCGTATTACTCGGATGTTCAGGCAAGATCATGAAGATTTTGCGTAGGACTCTTAAGATCTTTCTTAATTTTCATAGTGTGTGAAGAAGCAAGGATATATGAAAGTGTGTCCTAATGAGATATTTGATGATCTCAAATGGCTCTAGACTCGATCGTGCATTTTGGATTTTAGTGATCGGAGGCTGGAAAGGAGTACCACCATTTCAATACCAATTTATTCGGAGTGAATAAATCAATATATAATGTGTTGTCTCTATGTGATTAAAACAAATATCTTTTGAGAGATATCTGAGTTTGCTGGGATGGGTTGTGCATTGCATCACTGGGTCCATGATGTCTTATCTTCAAATCAAGCATCATTAAAAATGATCTTAATAGCATATATATTGACCCGGTTTCTGCCCAAGGTTGTAAGAAGGGCTTCTTTCTTTTTACCCTTTATCTTTACAATTCTTTTTCATTCTTCAACCCCTTCAATGCTTACCAATACGTCATAACTAGCACCTTGTTGTGATTGTTCCATTTCAAACTTAAGTACTTGGTTGGCATTCAGCTACGTTCACAAACTTTCTCCATCTTTCCTAAGGACTACTATTTCTAGCTATGGAATGTCCTTGGGAAGATTCCTCCAGTTCTAGAAGAATTAATAAGTGTGTAAACACTTATCCTTCTGCCACTAAAATCAAGGAAAAACAAGACCTAATCATGTGTTTTATATCGTAAAAGTTGGAATTACGCGTGGTTTTGTGTTTTTGTGTTTAAATAGGTACAAATGATCAAAAGGAAAGAAAACAAGGGATTTCACGGTCAAATGTTGAAGAAAAGTACAAAAAGAGACGAAGACAAAGTCAAAAGACCAAAAGTTTGCCCAAGTTCACGTAAACCGACACGGTTTTTAAAAAATTATCAAAGAAGCCGAAATCAAGCTCGTTTTTAGCGGATTAAATCTTTTTGGAGATATTCTAGTCTTGTGGGTCCCACATTGGATAAATGGGCTCAAAAGCCCATTTAAGGATTTAAAGTGACTACTTATGGATCAATAGCCCAATAAAAGCCCAAAACCTTTACAATACACGAATGAAACAAATTCATTTCAAAGGCAAAAGCCCATTTGCTATATATAAGGTGGAACGGATCCAAATTGGGCCAATAGCCCAAATGGCTTAAAAAAATATGGACGGAGGAAAGTAATTTCGCTAGTCACATTTTGGGTCAAACAACCAAAGTCCCACAAGCCCATTTTCGTTGAAACAAATGAAAAGAAGAAAGTTAGTCAACGTTTTCATTGGTCAACAACAATCTTTCTTCCCACCTCACTTGTGTTAAATAGAACGTATTGTTTTATTTGCCCACTTCACGTTTGTTTTAAATAAACACTTATACCTTTTCCCCACAATAAATCACTCGGTCAACCCTTACCCTTTATGCAGTCAACACAATAAAACTAGCAACTCCCATTCACCTTCACACGTGTATTTTTTTAACCTCCCAACACATTTAATAAATCTTTTACCCACATCCCCACACGTTTTGTTTTATAAAAAGTTTATTACTCTACTACCTACCCACCCCTCATTCATTTTTAACGATACAAACAAGGTTTCCCACATTCACTGTTTTCTCCTTCCTCTCCCATTTTTACACAGCCAACCATAAAAACCCTAATTTAAATCACCAAAAAAGTTTACCAAGTAAATTTTGGGGGTTTTATTAAAAGTGTGTAATTCACACACTTGGGGATTAAATCCTCAAGTTTTTCGCAAGATCCACCAACTGTGGTCCTCAATCCAACTCCTACGTGGCTTATTGCTTTATTTTGATTTGTTATGACACCCTGTCAATACCAATTCCTCCAATCAACTTAATCCATGCTGGCAATCCATGGCTCAAATCAATTACAACCGCAAGATCAAGCAAAGAGAAGGAGAGAAGATTTCAATGGCCATGATTGAAGAACTTGGGCTCCAAGGTTTGAGGATTCTCCCTATAAAACCCCCCCTTTTCACATGTAATGGAGATAGCTTTTCTTTATTTTTTTCAGTTTTTAAATTAATTTAGGAGTAGGGTAATTTAGATTTAATTTTTGCAAATTAGATTAGGGTATTTGTATTTTTAATTTTCAGTAATGTAATGATTTATTTTAATTAATGAAAAGTTACTTTTTAATTAATTTGGTTCTCAATTTAAGTTTCTATCAAAATTTAAGTTTCAGTATTCGGTGCACTTAATTTTCTGGTTACTGTTCGTTTGGTTTGTTTTAATTGAATAAAAATAATAAAAAAAGAAATAAAGGAAAGTGTAAATAATCTTCCCACTGGGAGATTATTAAAAGGGTTACTGTTCGGTTTGGTTCGTTTGGTTCGAGAACTTTGTTGGTCCGAGATGAAGATGATGATGATTTGAGGTGTTCGAGTCTGATTCGGTTCAAAGGAGGCACAACGCCTATCCTTCTTCACAATGGATCGACACAAGGTTCTAATTAATCTCTTTTTATTATTTTTCTAGTTTAGTTAAAGTTTTATATTAATTGTGATTTGCTTTTGACCTGCTACTGTTTGGATTAAAAAGTTTTGATTATTGTTTGTTTATGTTAATGTTATTGTTTTGTTTATTGTTTTTGATCTGCTTTTCTTTGGAATTAAGTTTATATCTGATTTGTCTAGGTTGTTTAGATCTGCCTGTTTGAACTGCTTTAATTGATTATTGTTTTTTTTCGGTTTAGCTTATTTTCGTTAGGCTTATTTGATCTGCTTATTATATGTTTTGGTTTAGATTTCTATATGTTTGGGTTATTGTTTGTTTCATAGTTGATTTTTGCTTATTATCAGTATTTTAGGTTGCTTATTTTGCTTATTTGCTTTTCTAATTTTCAGCTTATTCTATTCCTGTTTGTTCTATTTTTCTTGTTTGCTGATATTGCTGGTAGCAATTTGTTCTGTATGTTACAATATCCCAACAACAAACAAAGTTCAAAAAATAAAAAGTAAAAAATTAATAGCTAAAAACTGGTCTCTGCTGGGATCGAACCAGCGACCTCTTGTTTGCTTGCCAATAGACGCATCCATATCTTCTAGACACTCTTTTGATTATTGTTTCGCATCCATTAATTAATATAGTTACATCTTTTATCTAGCAGTTTTAAATTAAATTAGTTTAAATCAATTTTAGGTTTAATTAATATAAAAGTTTTATTTTATTTTAATCCAGTTTACTTTTATAAAAATTCAAAAAGACAAAAATATATTTTAATTTTATTTACTTTTATAAGTTTAAAATACTTTTAATTTTGTTTTGTTTATTTAAAAAAACAGTATTAATTAAAAAGTCTTTAGTTTAAATTAATTAGTTTTATTTTTAAAAATAGTTTTTTTACATTAGTTTGAGTTTTATTTAAAAAAAATAGATTTCAATTAAAGTTTTAGTTTTAAATTTATTAGATTTAAAAAGTTAATTTTGTTTAAGTTTTAAATAGTTTTATATTTTCAATTAGTTTAAATTAGTTTTTTTAAATTAAATTAGTTTTTAATTTTAAATAGGTTTAGTTTAAAATTTCCAAAAAGTTTTATATTACCAAAAACAAAGTTAAGTCGATACGATAATTGGAAATCAAATTCGAGTCGAGTCGAGGAAAACGAATAAAAATAGAAATAAAAAAGGGTATACAAAACCTTAGTATCAAATGGTGCCGCTGCTGCTTCGCTCGTACGATTGACGATTTTTCGTGAAGTCATTTGGATTTTTGGATCCGTTATTTTTGAACGTTAATTTTCGTGCAACAAAATCAAAAATACAAAAAAATCAAAAAGAATAAAATACAAAAAAAATTAAAAAAATCACAAAAGCAATTTCTTTCCTAAGAATTGCACCAAAATAATTAAAAAATCAAAAAGTAATACTTTTCCTAAAGTATTACACCAAAAATATTCTTCTTTATCCTCTATTGTGTTTAATTCTTTTCTCTACCCCTCTTATTTATATTTCTTCATGGATTCGTCTTGCGTACGGTGTGGGAGACCATGGCATGGTTTTCAAACATGTCAGTGGTGTACTGTGAGCGGTGCGGTTTTGAAATCGACAATACACAATTTGGATTTTGTCCATTTTCAATTCAACAAATTCGTACTTCTCCTCTTACAATACTTTCTCACCCCCTCCTGTCTATGACAATCCCTATCCGCAACATGCACCGGGTTTTTCTCAATACCCGTGTTGCAATCATTGTGGGGGCCCTCACAATACTTCTTATTGTCAACCGATGAATTATGAGCCACATCCGTGCTATAATTCCGGTTTTCAAAATTTTGAACCCCCACATCCCGCCCTCAATCATCAATCCTCTCAGCGAATTCAACAACTCAATGCTTTGAATGACGAAAGACAAGCCCTTCTTTTGAATCTTCATGACGGCTTAATTCGACTGACCGAGACATTGGAGGAGCAATGATAGGTGTGAAAACACCCATCTTTTCTACCACTTAATTACAATAATAACCGAGCCAAAACGTGTATTTTATGTCTTTTATGTCGAAATTATGCGTGGTTTGTGTTTTTGTTGTGAATTTGGACGAAAAGGTGAAAAGTGGAGAAAACACGGGCATTCACGGGCATTTACGGACTTTTATTGAAGAAAAAGATGAAAGACGAAGTCAAGATGTCAAGATTGCAAAAAGAACAGAAGTCCAAGACCAATTCTGAAGATTTATCGAAGAAAAAGTCAAAAGACGGAAGTTTATCAAAAGCCGAAAAACTCAAGTCTAATTTATCAAAGAATTAAAAGATGAGTTTAAACAAATCTCAAGACAAAGTCCAAGTATTAAGAAGATTTAAGAAGATTAAAGAAGCTTAAGGACTAAGTGTGCAATTAACAAAAGATTAAAGAAGAGGAGGGACCTAAGCATGCAATTAAGGAGAAAGGAAGGAGGGAGTAAGCTTCCTAAGCTCCTCCCTAATCTCCCCTATATATAGTCCATTAGTGTTATCATTTGTTTTTGTTGGCTAAGGTGACAATTAGTCTTCCAGCTTTATTTTTCTTGCACCTTTAATTACTTGTCCATTTAAATACTTGTCTTGAACTTTTAATACATTTAATTTCCAAGTAAGTGTTCTTTAATTTCCTTGTTTTAAATCTCTCATTCTACCTTTCTTTCTTGCTTGATCTTTATGTTTACATGCTTATTGTGTTACTTATTTGATTGAAGATTGTGTTTTTATGCTTTTGATTGTTTTAGATCATTGATTCTTATAGCTTATTTGTGTTATTTTTAAGTTTTATAAAGTTTTTATAAAAGTTATTTTCATATAAAAGTTTGTTTTTCGTAAACCTTTTTTCTATTCGTGTTATAAAAGTCTGTAGATTTCAGCTTATTAGCTTCTTCTTTTACTGTTTGGTTTAGGATTTTCGTGGTGTGCTTATTAGATCTATAGCTTATTTTTCTATCTTATTTTTCATCCATTTCACTGTATTCTGATCTGTACGATCGGAAAGGGGTTTATTATTCCGACCAGCGTTCCTTGCTTGGTCGGAAAAGGGTTTACATATTCCGATCAGTGGAGGTTTTGAGTATTCCGATTAGTGGTTGTGACAGCATTCCGATTGGTACTCCTTCCCTCATTCCGATCGAGTTTCTTTTGGTATTCCGATCAGGTATAGTGACGATATTCCGATCAAGGGGTTCCGATCAGCATTCCGACCAAGTCCACTCCACATTCCGACGGAATCAAGATTCCGACCAGGTAGGTTTGCGACATTCCGATTGGACGGTTGTGCATTTTCCGACGACAACATTCCGATCAAGTGTAAGGTGAGTCTGATCGGAATATATTTCGATTAGGGTGTTATTTTCATATTTTGTCTTGTTTAATTTTTAAGTTCTCATTTTAATACTTTGTCCAATTTTAATTTCCGTCACGCTTTTAATTTTTGTCATTTTATTATTTTACTTTACAAAGTTTTTAAATATTGCACCCTTTCGTTTAATTAGACTTAGATTTAATTTTAACGCCATTTTACTTTAACGACATTTAATTTTAAGTCTTTGCACATTTTATTTAAAAAACAACCAAAAATATTCGTTCCACCAAGAACAACTGAGTCGCACATTTAAGCCAATAATCAATTCGTTAAGAGCTCGATTAGACCACTAGAACGATAACTTTCTTACTAGGCAAAAGCCTTGTATTAAATGGCGCCGCTGCCGGCTCTTTTCGTAAAGATTTACGGTTTTCTGTGAGAGACGCGTTGCTTTTTGGGATCCGTTCACTTGTGAGCGTTATTTTTCTTGCATAAAAATTCAAAAAAATCATAAAAATTAAAAATTGATAAAAATACATAAAAATTAAAAATTTCAAAAATCCAAAAAGATTTTATCTTTCTTGTGTATATATATTGTCTTTGTGTTTGGTTTCTTTTTCTTTTACATTTTCAGGTGTATGCGTACTAGATCTTCTAATTATCAAGAGCCCGAGACTCAAGAAGATTTAAGTATGTCAGGTGTTAACAACAATAATCATCCACCGCACCTCAACAATAACAACAATGTTCTTCCACAACCCGATCTTCGGACAATGGAGGAGCTTTGTCAAACTACCATGTTTGGACGAGGAGGACCGATTGCGCCGATGCAAATCAACGCTCCTGAGTTTTCGTTGAAGCACCACATGATTCAGCAAGTGCAGACTAATCCATTCGCTGGAATGCCTGATGATGATGCCAACAAACACCTCGACAAGTTCATTACAATCACCCAAAGCATGAAGTTTCCTGGTGCCACAATGGATGTTCTTCGCCTACAACTCTTCCCACATACTTTATCGCATCATGCCGAGAAATGGTTTGATCGTCTCCCGAAGAATTCAATTCACACTTGGGATGACATGACTCAACGCTTTTTGTCGCGCTACTTTCCACCATCCATGGTCACGAGCCTTCGCAATCAAATCAGCGGTTTCATGCAAGATCCCGATGAATCTCTCTTTGATGCTTGGGAAAGATATAATGTCTTGATTGATCGTTGTCCAAACCACAACATGCTCCCTGTGACCTTAATTGATACTTTCTACAACGGATTGACTTTTCGAGATCGTGATACGATTAATGCTGCCGCCGGTGGCACATTTATGAAAAGGAGACCCGAGGAGTGTAGAGAGCTTATTGAGAACATGACTACTCACCACAAAAACTGGGATTCCTCTGCTTCTTCAAGGAACAACCCGAGAGTCAATGTTTCTTCTACTTCAGCAAACCCTGAGATGACCGAACTCACCCGCATGATGACTGAAATGAGCATAAGTATCACGCTTCTCGCTTCAAACCAACAACAACAACAAGTTAAAGCGGTTGCACCTTCTTGTGAAACATGCGGCGGTCCTCACTCATACACCGATTGTCCTTCTACACAAGGAAATCCGGAAAATGTGTATGCAGCTTATGGTAACTATTCACCGGAAAATCACCAAGCTCGACCTCAAGGGGATAGAAATTTGCTGAGTATCCCGAGCTGCCTACGTATGATGATTTGGATGAGGCCGATACTCTTTCGAGCGATTCTTCACATGATGAAGATCCTCCGCCATCACTCGATCCTACTTTGGACGATTACTTATTTGAGGAAGACTTCTCTACGTTTCTCAACACTTACTTCCCTCATGAGAGTGATGCACCTCCTTTGGACTTTGAAGATTATCGTCTTGATCCTACTTTGGATTTGAAGAACATTCTTTCTAAGGAGAAGAAACCGGTCGACACCAATATCCGCAGCACGTATGAGTTAACACCTCTTTGTCCCCCTTCTGAGGGCGAGGTTGTGCTTCTTCGCGGATCTTCTTCACATTCTGCTGAGCCTGAGTGCTATTTTCCCTTAAAGGAAAAGGTGTTCGACCCCGGTATTGAAATCTTTAAGCCATCTCAGTATCCACCTGATGAAATAAAAGGAAAAATCTTTGGAACTATTGAAGACATGCTTGCACCACTTCACCCTTGCTTCCACCGTGCTCCATTGCTGCTTAAGGGAACCTTGCCTACTCTTCTTTGGCTTGCCTTGTTCGCCTTAAGCCTCTGCTATTTGATGGACGAAAACTATGTCTTTGATCCTCGTGGATATGTTTCATGCTTCTTCCGTTGATAATCAAGGTCGAGTCAGGCTCACGACTCGGTAATCAAAAATCAAGCGCTTCTTGGGAGGCAACCCATGCATCTATCTTTTCGCTTTCTTTATCATAAATGTAGGGGGGAGACCCTTTGGTTTGCTATTTCCTCTCCTCTCTTCTTATAATCAGGGATTCTAGCTTCAATGATCCACTCTTGATGATTCTTGACGAACCGTGATTCCGTGTCCACTTCTTCCCGGTTCTATCCTAAACTCTTTTCGATTCACTATTTTATATTTTCTCAATATTAAAATTGGAATCTCTTTAGTTGTCCTTTCCTTAGCGAGATTTAAACAACGTGCACAATGTCCTAAGTGTAGGGGAGTTTACTCCCACGTGCTTAAACATTAAGGACAATGTTTATGTTAAGTGTAAGGGGGACTTCTATCGAAGTTAAGTGGCCTTTTCCTTGTATTTGTCCTCCTTTTAACCGGAAAATCAATTTTTCGACATTTTTCAAAATTTTTGATCTATTTTGGCCTTTTAGTTTTTCCCTTTGTATAGTTAATTTCTTCCTTTACTAGAATAAATCTTTAATAAAGTGGTTTTAATTTTCAAACGTTGTGAATCTTTTGACTCAACCCGAGTTTACTTATCTAAGTTACTCTAGCTAGTATCCTTAACGTGTTTAAGTCGAGTTTTGCTAGGCTTTTATTTAGGGAGCTTTAAAACGCGAAAGTCTTAACTCTCACGGGTTAAGAATAAGAACTTTTCGCAAGTTCCTATAATTGATCCTAGAGATTCGTTTATCAAGGGAACTTTAAAATGCGATTTCTAAACTTGAAAAAGTCTAAGAGTTTGCAAGATCCTATAGGCGACTCGAAAACCCAAAACTTTGATTTAATAGGCTAAGCATCCACGAGTCTCATTCCTTGAGATTTTAAACTGTGGAGAACGAGAGATGATAGAGCCAATTATAAGTTCGGTATTCTTTCGTGAATTTATGTGAGTTAATTATAAGCCTATTCTCCCATCGCTTGCTAATAAATTTATCTGCAATAAATAAGGTTGTACGATTTGAAAAGTTACTTAGCTTCTAGCCCAAGATCGTTTAAAAGTTGCTCGGTATGGATTAGAGTTCATAGCCAAGGCATAACTTATTGAAGCGGGATGCGAAGATTGGCGAGTCCGAAAAGGCCCTAACAAGGCATGAGGGCTATATTTTGTTGCTAAAGATCCAAGTGGTGTGAAGAATCATTTATCAAAAATCAATATGAAGGATCGAGACACACGACAATAAGCAAATACTCCCCAAAAGTCATGGAGAAGTGTATCCGAAAAGACCCTAACAAGGTATGAGGATAAACAGATCCAAGTCAAAAAGGAGGCGGATCGTTGTATATCAAAGTCCAAAATAATGATTGGATAAAAATGAAGAAGTCGTGGTCCAAGTATGAATCTCTCAAAACTTCAAGTGAAGAAATTCCTATTATGAAGAGAAGGCCATTATTTCATGAACGTCTCTCAAGGTTTGAAGTATGAAGTCGCTGCCCAATATCGGTCTGAGAAAGGTCTCAAATCGCGAAGCAAGTTATGCCAAGATATGAACTTTATGAGGTCCCGAGAAGCAGTTTTAAAATATTTTGTCCTTTAGCTAACTATTGATTAAATCGTTCACTTTATTTTCGGCCTAAATAACTATCGAAATAAGTCAACAATGCATCTTCGTGATCATTCAAGACAAAAATAAAATATAAGAGATACACCTAGGAATAAGGGAGTCTAAGTGAGTAATTGGCCCACATGAGTTCGTGATAGTCTACTAACTTATAATAACAATGATCTCATTTTTAAGCTTGGTTTGGAGAATGTGAAAACTTGAGGATGATGATTATTCATGACATTTCCAAAACCTAAGGTGTGCTTTTTGATTTCTTTACTTTGAATGTTTATAGTTTTCTATCTCTTTAATAAAGGCCAACGTGGATTGATTATGATGAAAAATGTAAACTTACTTTGTAACTAATGCATTGCATGAGGACATTGCAATGGTCAAGTGTAGGGGATTTGATAGGTGTGAAAACACCTATCTTTTCTACCACTTAATTACAATAATAACCGAGCTAAAACGTGTATTTTATGTCTTTTATGTCGGAATTATGCGTGGTTTGTGTTTTTGTTGTGATTTAGGACGAAAAGGTGAAAAGTGGAGAAAACACGGGCATTCACGGGCATTTACGAACTTTTATTGAAGAAAACGATGAAAGACGAAGTCAAGAAGTCAAGATTGCAAAAAGAACGGAAGTCCAAGACCAATTCTGAAGATTTATCGAAGAAAAAGTCAAAAGACGGAAGTTTATCAAAAGCCGAAAAACTCAAGTCTAATTTATCACAGAATTAAAAGATGAGTTTAAACAAATCCCAAGACAAAGTCCAAGTATTAAGAAGATTTAAGAAGATTAAAGAAGCTTAAGGACTAAGTATGCAATTAACAAAAGATTAAAGAAGAGGAGGGTCCTAAGCATGCAATTAAGGAGAAAAGAAGGAGGGAGGAAGCTTCCTAAGCTCCTCCCTAATCTCCCCTATATATAGTCCATTAGTGTTATCATTTGTTTTTGTTGGCTAAGGTGACAATTAGTCTTCCACCTTTATTTTGCTTGCACCTTTAATTACTTGTCCATTTAAATACTTGTCTTGCAATTTTAATACATTTAATTTCCAAGTAAGTGTTCTTTAATTTCCTTGTTTTAAATCTCTCATTCTACCTTTCTTTCTTGCTTTATCTTTATGTTTACATGCTTATTGTGTTACTTATTTGATTGAAGATTGTGTTTTTATGCTTTTGATTGTTTTAGATCATTGATTCTTATAGCTTATTTGTGTTATTTTTAAGTTTCATAAAGTTTTTATAAAAGTTATTTTCAAATAAAAGTTTGTTTTTCGTAAACCTTTTTTCTTTTTGTGTCATAAAAGTCTGTAGATTTCAGCTTATTAGCTTCTTCTTTTACTGTTTGGTTTAGGATTTTCGTGGTGTGCTTATTAGATCTATAGCTTATTTTTCTAGCTTATTTTTCATCCATTTCACCGTATTCCGATCTGTACGATCGGAAAGGGGTTTATTATTCCGACCAGCGTTCCTTGCTTGGTCGGAAAAGGGTTTACATATTCTGATCAGTGGAGGTTTTGAGTATTCCGATTAGTGGTTGTGACAGCATTCCGATTGGTACTCCTTCCCTCATTCCGATCGAGTTGCTTTTGGTATTCCGATCAGGTATAGTGACGATATTCCGATCAAGGGGTTCCGACCAAGTCCACTCCACATTCCGACGGAATCAACATTCCGACCAGGTAGGTTTGCGACATTCCGATTGGACGGTTGTGCATTTTCCGACGACAACATTCCGATCAAGTGTAAGGTGAGTCTGATCGGAATATATTCCGATTAGGGTGTTATTTTCATATTTTGTCTTGTTTAATTTTTAAGTTCTCATTTTAATACTTTGTCCAGTTTTAGTTTCCGCCACGCTTTTAATTTTTGTCATTTTATTATTTTACTTTACTAAGTTTTTAAATATTGCACCCTTTCGTTTAATTAGACTTAGATTTAATTTTAACGCCATTTTACTTTAACGACATTTACTTTTAAGTCTTTGCACATTTTATTTAAAAAACAACCAAAAATATTCGTTCCACCAAGAACAACTGAGTCGCACATTTAAGCCAATAATCAATTCGTTAAGAACTCGATTAGACCACTAGAACGATAACTTTCTTACTAGGCAAAATCCTTGTATTAAGCAACAACGACAACGACAGGGAGCAAGTATCTAATCTTAGTGATTATACTCCCCCTCTTGTCCGTTCTTTTTATTATGATGATGACGAGGATACTATTTACGATCTCAATCCATCATGTGAGACTACCACTCTTATTCTCGATTCTTCCACTACGGAGACCGATGCCTCTCTCATCATGGGGAATGAGGGTCTTATCACTATTCCTTGTGATGAGATTCTTATTCCAATCCAAAGTGAGCCTACGGTTGCTTCCGATAGTGACGATGAGTGTGAATCTCTTTCTAGTGATGATTCATTACCTCCCACCGACATCTTGGGAGACGATTCTTTGGCTTTCTCTAATCCTCTTTTTGATCTCGATGATGATTTTACTTCTAGTGATGACGAGTCATTATCCGATGAAGACTTTCAGAAGGAAAATTTCAAGATTTATTCGAACCCTTTATTTGATTTTGATGACGCCTACATCTCTAGTGAGATGAATCCTCTGTTTGAAGAGGGGATTGAGGACATTGATAGCTCTGACTCTCTTGCTATTAATGAGCATTCTTTGTTAGCCATGCCACCTCCCATCGTAGAGGAGGTGGAGAGATTTGATCCTACCTTCCGTTTGATTCGGTCTGGAGAGGTGACGCGGGTGGTAGATATGTCTTCGGATATTTCTCATATTATGTTACCACCCCGTCCTACCGCGTGCACACCCAAGCAGGTGATGTATCGCTTTTACTCTCCTCATTTCATACCGGTAAATGAGGATGAGTTCTTTGACCCGGGAGGTGGAAATGACCATTCTATGATTCATACCTTTACGGCTTTTCCGAATAGTGACCATCCATTATCTTTGGGGGATGACAATTTGTCTCCTTTACCCATCCCACCTCCCGTGGATCAAGACTCCACTTACTTTTCTTATGTCGAGAGGACTTTTCTACCTTTCATGACTTATCCTCCTGCCTCTCATTTATTATGTTCCTCCGGGACCGAGGATAAGATTTTTGATCCCGGTATAACATTCGAGGCTTCCCCATGGACCATTTAATTCGGGGTCGAGTCAGGCTCGTGACTCGGTTAACAAAAACAAGCGCTTCTTGGGAGGCAACCCGATTATCTATCTTTTATCTATTTTCTACAATAAGTGTATGGGGGAGCCGTGTAGGTTGTTTGTTTTGTGTGTTGTGATTGTGTAGGGACATGTGCTTATTGATCCACTTTTGGTACTTTTGACGAGACCCGTGTTCCCGTGTTTCCCGTGTACCCGGTTCCTTCGATAAGTTTTTGCTATTGTGATTCATACTTGTATATAAATAAAACGAATAAATTTAATCACTTTAGTTGTCCTTTCCTTAGCTCGATTTTAAACAACGTACTCAATGTCCTAAGTGTAGGGGAGTTTATTCTCCCACATGCTTAAACATTGAGGACAATGTTTATATTAAGTGTAGGGGGGATTTCTATCGAAATTTTAGTGACTTTTCCATGAATTTGACCCCATTTTAACCGGAAAATTTATAATTTTTGAACGTTTTTTCAATATTTTGATCTATTTTGGCCTAGTAGTATTTTTCTTTTATTTTCTTTCCTTTTATCATTACATCGTATTTATATTTTCCATTTAAAAAAAAAGAATAAGTCAAAATAAATAAATAAATAAAATGGTTTTAACAGGTTTAGATGTCTTTGATATATTAGGCCCGTCATGAATATTTTGACTCAACCCGAGTTTACTTTTCCAAGTTTACTCTAGCTAGTATCCTTAACCATATGGACCTTAATTGGTTTATTAGGCTAAGCATCCACGAGTCTCATTCCTTGATATTTTAAATTTTGGAGAACGAGAGATGATAGAGTTAATTATAAGTTTGGTATTCTTTCATTAACTTATGTGAGTTAGTTATGAGCTTTTTCTCCCATCGCTTGTTAATAAATATATTTACAATAAATAAGGTTGTACGATTTGAAAAGTTACTTAGCTTCTAGCACAAGATCGTTTAAAAGTTGCTCGGTATTAATTAGAGTTCATAGCCAAGGCATAACTTATTCAAGCGGGACGCGAATATTGGCTTATCCAAAAAGGCCCTAACAAGGATGAGGATACCCGAGTCCAAAAAGGCCCTCACAAGGCATGAGGATTCACTTTTTTTGCTAAAGATCCTAAGAGATTGTGAAGATCATTAATCCAAATCAATATGATGGATCAAGACACACGACGAGAAGCAATTACTTCCCTAAAGATCAAGGAGAAGTCTATCCAAAAAGACCCTAACAAGGTATGAGGATAAATAGATCCAAGTCCGAAAAGGAGGCGGATCGTTGTATATCAAAATCCTAAATAAAGAAGGGGATAAATGAAGAAGTCGTGGTCAACGTTTGAAGCATCTTTCACTCCTAATGAAGATGTATACATAAATGAAGAGAAGACCATAATTTCAAGATCGTCTCTCAAGATTTGAAGTTTGAAGTACAAGCCAGATATCGGTCCGAGAAAGGTCTCAAATCGTGAAACGAGTTATGCCAAGATATGAACTTTATGAGGTTTCTAGAAGCCGTTTTAAAAGATTTTTTCCTTTAGCTAAATATTGATTAAATCGTCCTACTTTATTTTCGGCCTTAATAAATTATCGAAATAAGTCAAAAATGCATCCTCATGATCATTCCAGACAAGAATAAAATATAAGAGATACACCTAGGAATAAGGGAGTCTAAGTGATTAATTGAACCACATGAGTAAGTGTTAGTAGTGCTAACTCGTAATTACAATGATCTCGTTTTTAAGCTTGGTATGGGGAACGTGAAACTTGAGGATGATTGATATTCATGACACCAAAGCCCTAATTCAAGTCTTAGATTTCTTTACGAGTTTCTTCCATCAAATAATTTCAAGTTAATAAATTGTTAAAACTTTTGTCTCCTTTTAAATTTTTATCTTTTAATCATAGTAGTATTAATAAAGGCCGAGATGGATTAATTATGAGGAAAATGTACTTTATGCTTTGAAATAATGCATTGCATGGGGTCATTGCAATGGTCAAGTGTAGGGGATTTAATAAGTGTGTAAACATTTAATAAGTGTGTAAACAAGACCTAATCATGTGTTTTATATCGTAAAAGTCGGAATTACGCGTGGTTTTGTGTTTTTGTGTTTAAATAGGTACAAATGATCAAAAGGAAAGAAAACACGAGATTTCACGGTCAAATGTCGAAGAGAAGTACAAAAAGAGACGAAGACAAAGTCAAAAGACCAAAACTGTGCCCAAGTTCACGTAAACCGACACGGTTTTGAAGAAATTATCAAAGAATCCGAAATCAAGCTCGTTTTTAACGAATTAAATCTTTTTGGAGATATTCGAGTCTTGTGGGTCCCACATTGGATAAATGGGCTCAAAAGCCCATTTAAGGATTTAAAGTGACTACTTATGGATCAATAGCCCAATAAAAGCCCAAAACCTTTACAATACACGGATGAAAAAAATTCATTTCAAAGGCAAAAGCCCATTTGCTATATATAAGGTGGAACGGATCCAAATTGGGCCAATAGCCCAAATGGCTTTAAAAAATATGGACGGAGGAAAGTAATTTCGCTAGTCACATTTTGGGTCAAACAACCAAAGTCCCACAAGGCCATTTTCGTTGAAACAAATGAAAAGAAGAAAGTAACATTGCTAGTGAACGTTTTCATTGGTCAACAACAATCTTTCACCCCACCTCACTTGTGTTAAATAGAACGTATTGTTTTATTTGCCCACTTCACGTTTGTTTTAAATAAACACTTATCCCTTTTCCCCATAATAAATCACTCGGTCAACCCTTACCCTTTATGCAATCAACACAATAAAACAAGCAACTCCCATTCACCTTCACACGTGTATTTTTTTTAACCTCCCAACACATTTAATAAATCTTTTACCCACATCCCCACACGCTTTGTTTTATAAAACGTTTATTACTCTACTACCTACCCACCCCTCATAGATTTTTAACGATACAAACAAGGTTTCCCACATTCACTGTTTTCTCCTTCCTCTCCCATTTTTACACAGCCAACCATAAAAACCCTAATTTAAATCACCAAAAAAAATTACCAAGTAAATTTTGGGGGTTTTATTAAAAGTGTGTAATTCACACACTTAGGGATTAAATCCCCAAGTTTTTCGCAAGATCCACCAACTGTGGTCCTCAATCCAACTCCTACGTGGCTTATTGCTTTATTTTGATTGGTTATGACACCCTGTCAATACCAATTCCTCCAATCAACTTAATCCAAGCTGGCAATCCATGGCTCAAATCAATTACAACCGCAAGATCAAGCAAAGAGAAAGAGAGAAGATTTTAATGGCCATGATTGAAGAACTTGGGCTCCAAGGTTTGAGGGTTTTCCCTATAAAACCCCCCTTTTCACATGTAATGGAGATAGCTTTTCTTTATTTTTTTCAGTTTTTAAATTAATTTAGGAGTAGGGTAATTTAGATTTAATTTTTGCAAATTAGATTAGGGTATTTGTATTTTTAATTTTCAGTAATGTAATGATTTATTTTAATTAATGAAAAGTTACTTTTTAATTAATTTGGTTCTCAATTTAAGTTTCTGTCAAAATTTAAGTTTCAGTATTCGGTGCACTTAATTTTCTGGTTACTGTTCGTTTGGTTTCTTTTAATTGAATAAAAAAATAAAAAAAAAGAAATAAAGGAAAGTGTAAATAATCTTCCCACTATGAGATTATTAAAAGGGTTACTGTTTGGTTTGGTTCGTTTGGTTCGTTTGGTTCGAGAACTTTGTTGGTCCGAGATGAAGATGATGATGATTTGAGGTGTTCGGGTCTGATTCGGTTCAAAGGAGGCACAACGCCTATCCTTCTTCAAAACGGATCGACACAAGGTTCTAATTAATCTCTTTTTATTATTTTTCTAGTTTAGTTAAAGTTTTATATTAATTGTGATTTGCTTTTGACCTGCTACTGTTTGGATTAAAAAGTTTTGATTATTGTTTGTTTATGTTAATGTTATTGTTTTGATTATTGTTTTTGATTTGCTTTTGTTTGGAATTAAGTTTATATCTGATTTGTCTAGGTTGTTTAGATCTGCCTGTTTGAACTGCTTTAATTGATTATTGTTTTTTTTCGGTTTAGCTTATTTTCGTTAGGCTTATTTGATCTGCTTATTATCTGTTTTGGTTTAGATTTCTATATGTTTGGGTTACTGTTTGTTTCATAGTTGTTTTTTGCTTATTATCAGTATTTTAGGTTGCTTATTTTGCTTATTTGCTTTTCTAATTTTCAGCTTATTCTATTCATGTTTGTTCTGTTTTTCTCGTTTGCTGATATTGCTGGTAGCAATTTGTTCTGTATGTTACAATATCCCAATAACAAACAAAGTTCAAAAAATAAAAAGTAAAAAATTAATAGCTAAAAACTGGTCTCTGCTGGGATCGAACCAGCGACCTCTTGTTTGCTTGCCAATAGACGCATCCATCACTTCTAGACACTCTTTTGATTATTGTTTCGCATCCATTAATTAATATAGTTAAATCTTTTATCTAGCAGTTTTAAATTAAATTAGTTTAAATCAATTTTAGGTTTAATTAAATTTATATAAAAGTTTTATTTTATGTTAATCCAGTTTACTTTTATAAAAATTCAAAAAGACAAAAATATATTTTAATTTTATTTACTTTTATAAATTTAAAATACTTTTAATTTTGTTTTGTTTATTTAAAAAAAACAGTATTTATTAAAAAGTCTTTAGTTTAAATTAATTATTTTTATTTTTAAAAATAGTTTTTTTTACATTAGTTTGAGTTTTATTTAAAAAAAAATAGATTTCAATTAATGTTTTAGTTTTAAATTTATTAGATTTAAAAAGTTAATTTTGTTTAAGTTTTAAATAGTTTTATATTTTCAATTAGTTTAAATTAGTTTTTTTAATTAAATTAGTTTTTAATTTTAAATAGGTTTAGTTTAAAATTTCCAAAAAGTTTTATTTTACCAAAAACAAAGTTAAGTCGATACGATAATTGGAAATCAAATTCGAGTCGAGTGGAGGAAAACGAACAAAACTAGAAATAAAAAAGGGTATATAAAACCTTAGTATCAAGAATCACTGGACATTAACCTATCCTACCATCCCTATGTCACCACAATCTTCACCGTCGTGAATAGAGATGTTTTAGGTAAGTGTAGGTCACCATGAAATCCATTTTGATATCCAAATCCATTTTGCTCCCCTTAAGATATGCCACGATATTCGAAAACATTTCGCACATGTCGGGATGAGCCAGCACATTAAGTCAAACCATTATTGATCTCAATATTAAATCACATTTTCTCTCCTATATTAAAAATATTAACCCAATCGATGTTTCTAATATCAATTGATTTAATAGCATTTTATGAAATTTTGGGAAGAAAAATGCAAATCCAATTATCTTCATGCTTTACACAAGCTCCCCCTCAAATTAATAAGGGTGTACTTGAAACGTAAATAAAATACCTTTTAAACACAAGTGTAAGGTACTTATCAAGTGCAAAGATCATATATGATAATGTATTCAAAAGATTAGCGATGTACGAGGTTGGACCTGAATGATGGAGAACATCATATGAGAGAATCACATGGTTCTTGTTCACGAATGTTGGTCGCCTCGTCACTTCTGAAGTTATCTCTTGTCTCCATGTGTATGATTGATATCGTTGTCTTGACACCAATATGTGAACTTGGCACTTTCAGCGTCAAAGATTCTGAATGTTGTACAATTTCTCCCCCTCAATTGTTAACCCATGTTCTATTGAAAGAGTTGTAGTCTCCGTATGAGTAGTCGCATCGTTGAGTATGTAGATGTCAATTGTAAATTGCTATGATTGGTGGAGATGATAACTTCATAAATACAAGATTTCTCTTGTTTTAACAAATAAATGCACTGAAGCGTACATATATTCGTGTTAGATTGTGTTATGACGTAAACACAATCCCTTACATGGTTATAAAGTAAACCATGCCCGAGAAAATTAATTCCCGTTGTTGTGTCAAAGCTTTTCGATGAAATGCTTGACTCGAATATGAAAAGCGGGTTACTATCTGAAATAATAGCAAACCATTTTGAACATGTTTTAAATCATTTAAACTTCTGCTCAAACTTTATTTACAACCCCGTGTCATTATTGAATGACATTTCTAGGTTCGTAAATATTATCGATTGTAGAAGACATGTTCATTTTATCAAAACATTTTTGAACACACAATTTTGAAAGATTTAGAAAAACCTTTTGAGAAATTCTCGAAAAATTGTGTTCAAAGTTTTCAAAACCAATTACTTAAGCTTAAGATGTTGAATATCTTACAAAACGAGCTCAAGTCCAAGAAGTTGTAACCTTCCCGTTGTTAAGGATAAGTTACCATCGACGATAAACTTTCCTTTTAACTGAAGAACGAGTCCTAAGTTGGCATTTACTTAGAAGTCGTTTTTATGAGCTTGAAAAACTTCTAAATGTTTTAATGAAAACCTCATGACCGGGAAAGTTGAATTTCTCGTTATGAAGAAAAGTTCTCTTATTTAAAAGATACACTTTCCTTTTTGAGCTTAAAACTTGGAATGTTTTTATACAAGCTCATGACCGAGAAAATTTAATTTCCCGTTACGAGGATAAGCTATCTTTAAAGATAAGCTTTCCTAAAATTGAAGTCTGAGATACAGTCTGATATTTCACTTCAAGTCATAGTGCATGAGCTTAAAAACTTCGAATGTTTTTAATATTAGCTCATGACCGAGAAAAATTAATTCCTTATTGTAAGGATATGTTTATCATCAGCGATAAACTTTCCTTTCTTTGAAGTCCTGGGCATAATCTGAAATGTGATTATACTCCATTTTACACGAGCTTAAAACCTTTGAATAGTTTTAATGTAAGCCCGTGTTCGAGAAAATTTAATTTCTCGTTAATGAGGATAAGTTTATCATCGGCGATAAACTTTCCTTTATTTGAAGTACGGGTTATCATCTAACATTTAACGATGAGCCATTTTATACGAGCTTAAAACCGTTGAATGGTTTTAGGATAAGCTCGTGTCCGAGAAAATTTAATTTCTCGTTGTAAGGATAAGTTTATCATCGGCGATAAACTTTCCTTTCTTTGATGCACAAGTTACAGTATGTGATGTGACTATAAGTCCTTTGTGCAGCTTAACTGCAAATCCCCTGAGACACTTGTTTCTTAGATATCAGCTTCTTCAGCAACCAAACTCTGTGAGTGTCCTTAATTGAATGGTATACAATGATTGGACCGCGTCGTTATTTTGGAACATCCTCTTTGGTACCTACATTCTCATTAGGAATTTGCATACTTTGATATGGGTTAGCGATATCTATTTTAGAACCATGTGGGGGTTCACAGTTGGCCTTACTTGTGCCAGAGGTAACCTGAGGATATAATTCACTTGTCTTAGTTGGCAAACGTTTCCTTTTATAGAAAACCTTAAGTTCAGGCTTAAGTGATGTATCATCCTTTTCAATTTCCTCCATAGTAGTCTTAGTAGAATCAGAGACTATCCTAGTTAAAGGGCACTCGTTTCCTACAAGAGTGAAAGTTCTACCAGTGGGGCGCCATATTTTACCAATGGGTTTGATTTTAGCAACCCACTGGGATTTAAGTCTAGCACGGGAGTTCACCTCATTAAGTAATTTCTTGATACAAGAATCATGATTGGCTTTAAAGACACGTTTCCTACATGTTTTACAAGTAGCGTATTTAATGTCCGAGTAAGATCTAGAATTCCTAGATGATTGATTGATGCTCCTAGGATATGACATGCTACGGTTAGCAGTGTTGGGTAAACTAGAAGACATCTGACTAGGTTTTAAAGTCCTATCTCTTACTTGTGTCTTTTGAATAGTTTCCCTTAGACCAAACTTGTGGTGAACGTCATTTGAACTAGTTCGAGACGTGTTCTTTGGAATATGTCAAGGGAGATTAGATGCAATCATGGGGTCTTGCAATAGCTGATTTTGTCACATTAGGCCTAGTTGGTGGAGTGACTGTTCTAGAAATATGAGCCATATCAACTTAGGAGGCAACCCGTGGTCTCGAGGATTGTGGTCGCTTGGATCTAAATGTAGTCGGTTGTCTAACGAACTGATTTGTAGGCGGTTTCCCCAAGATTGATGGTTTTTCAAGCTTAGTGTCCACATTAGTTCCTTTAGTTTTCCTCAAATCATTTTTCAACGCAGCTATAGCAAAGACCATTTCCTGTACTTGGGCTTTTAAAGTCTAATTTTCTTTGAGCAATTCATCGTGGGATGCCAACTTAGATTCAAGCAACTTAATTTGTTTCAAAAGATTATCCTTTTTAGCTTTAGAATCTAGAACTGTTTGATCCAATTTTTGTTCAAGAACAATGTTTGACTTTTCAAGTTTTTCAAAATATGTTTCAAATTTCTCCGTTTTCTTCGAAAATTCAATTTTGGCATCCTCAAGATCTTTTGATTGCTGAGCTAAAATCATTTCAAGCTCTTCAATCCTAGAAGTAGAATTGGTTAAAGAAACAGTCATAAAGCACATATCATGATCTATAACATTCTGATCATTTTCTCCCTCATTATGACTCACATCGAATGAATCAGAAGTGGTATTCCGATCACTTTTTTCCATCCCATGTTCGGCATAGATAGGGTCGGAATGCTCAACATGCAGTAAATCATTGTTAGATACAGTATTCAATTGTACCCCAACTATTGGCTCTTCGTCATGCATGGGTATGGTGTCATCATAAGATATGTCTGTAACATTCACTGACGTGTTGCTGATGTCATGCTTAACTGTTGATTCCATGTCCTTGCGATCTTTAGCAGCCTCTAATGCGTCAATCGTATGACCATCTTCCTTTTGTATCTACATCTGTGTTTCTTGCACATGACAAGCATCCGGTAGGTGAAGTTGTGATCGTTCGTGAATCAACTGCTTAAGAAATTCTACGTGTTTGAACACTTTGCCACGAATGTCTTGAATCTCGGAATGAATGTCTTCAAGGAAATACTTGCAGATCGTTGAATTTTCATTCTTAGCAACATCGAATTGAAGGAATGTCGACAAGTGTTTCACTAGAACTTGATGTACATGTGTGGATGCCGATTGATTTAAGGTTTCTTTGTAAAGTTCCTTGTCAAGTGTACGCAAGCTTTTCATCATTTCATCGATGAAGAAAAGAGAAAGTTGACAAAAGAGTTCATCAGAGGCTGGTCTGGCGATGAGTTTTTTATGTTCGAAAAGATGACGTTGAAGTTGTCTAAATGAAACTTTACATCTTATTCTTTCCTCGTGTTGCATTTTCTGCAAATCTCCCTCTTGAAAAGTCGAATTCAAAGATTCCATTGAATTTCGATGAAAAATGATCGTGATTGTAGTTGTATTCGGAATTTTACAATTCGTGAAGAAATCGTGAAGTCGAGTTTACGAGATTTTACACACCAACCAATTAATACACCGTAAAACTTCTTCACAATCCCCGTTTGATGATAAAAAGTTTCTTTTCTCGGCTCAATGATTTCTTGATAATACAAACCTGATATTAATAAACTAAACAACTTGATATCCTTTCAACCCAAAAACTTAATTACTTTGACACGACCCGATTTAACTTGATGAATAACTTTTGTCCAAATACAACTTAATTATAAAACACAGCCCTTTGTTAAATATTACTCACATAGAAACTTAATTACTCAAGAAATCGTGAATAATTTTCGTCCAAATACGAATAACTTTGTTAAGCTAGACGTGGCCTAAAATTCTTAATATAGCCCAAAACACGTGGCAATCAACACCCGTTATAAAACACAACCCTTAAAATTCTCACATTAATTCTAAATAAACCTCCTTGGCTCCTCCGTCTTTGACTTTTAATACTCCCAAAGCAACCAAAATAATCTAAACCTAATTTCTCTTTCTTTAATTGAAACGCAGATCTCAACTAAAATCCTTTCTCAATCCGAGCCGCAACCATCTCAAACCATCAAAGGACAAGAAACATCAAGCCCATCTATATTCCTCCAGTAGCTCGTTAAGTAAGTACAATAAACCACGAAGAGTATGATTGAAAGGCTTCAAGATCTCCTAACAGGGGTCTCGGGTAGGTATTTAAAATTGCATGATAGTTTTTTTGAGTTTAAATCGAGTCAGAGAGTGATTATAACATATCAAAGAAATAATTTTATGATTTAAACAAGGTTAAAACTTTTCAAAAGATTTATGATCTTGGTCGGTAACTTGCTTAAGTGTATGTGATGATTTGTCTGTTTTTGAGTCTTTGATCGATGAGGGTTAGTGAAAAATAGAGATCTTGAGTAATGTTTTAGTCTTCGTGAGTCAAGGTTGTTGTCGAGGTCAGTTGGTGTCTGTTTGTTGTGGAGTCGAGTCAAGTCTGTTTAGATTTGTTGAGTCTTGATTTGTTTTTGATCGAGAGAAGAGTGAGTGAGTCGAGTGTCAGTTCTAGTCCAAGTAGAGTTCGAGTCGACTGAGAGAGTCTGATGGGTTGGTCAGTTAAGTTGGAGTCAAGAAAGTCTGATTTGAGTCGAGTGTGTTAGTTTATTGACTTTAAAAGAAATAATTCTATCGCAATATTTTAAAAAAAGTCATCGCAATATAAAAAAAATAAAGTCATCGCATTCTAGTAAACTTCCATCGCAACGAGTCATCGTAGCCAGTGATCGCAACGTTTGATCGTGGCTTGTGATCGCCCTCTTTGATCGTGGCCTGCGATAGCACTCCGTGATTGTGGCCCGTGATCGCACTCTATGATCGTGGCATGTGATCGCACTCTATGATCGTAGCATGTGATCGCACTCTATGATCGTGCATGTGATCTCACTCTATGATCGTAGCTTGTGATCGTACTGGTGATCGCACTCTATGATTAATACTTGGTTTTGCAACCAAGAATAAAATCTTATCTTCCCAAGTCTTTTCGAATTGAAAACCGGTCTAGAGTGCGACTCAATCGTCTTTTGGTGAATCAAGAGAATGGTTTGGTTGATTTGTTTTAAACTATTAGCAAGTAATTAAAATGTCGTTGAGTAAAAATGGAAGAATGAAGATTGATACTAAAATGACGAGTAAAAATAAATGCATGTAAACTTAAAGGTAAAATAAGCACACTAAATAAAACTAACACTTGGAAAATTTCTAAAAATAAGTACTAAAAGAAAGTAAGATCGGAGTACACCAAAACAAGCCAAAAGAAACCCCGATCAGAATGTATTCCGATCGGTTGATCGGAATATGGGTGGAAGGGAACTGATCGGAATATCCACGAAATGGGAGTAATCGGAATGTGGACAAAAGGCCACCAATCGGAAAGTTCAACAAGGGGTCAGATCGGAATATTTAGATTAGAACTCAAATCGGAATACGTAGGAAAGTCCCAATCGGAATAATGCTAATGGGTGTGGTCGGAAAGTCAAAGCCCTAATCCGATCTATTGATCGGAATGTGAAGATGGGGTCCGGTCGGAAAAGCCAATCGGAAAGGGGTTTTAAACCCTTTCCGAAAATTGTGGGATTCGGTTAGAAAGCTAGAAAATAAGCTATTAGATTGAGCTTATTCCCAAGACTAAATCGAATCAACAAAACCGAATCAAATAAGAACTTAACTCAACTTATCCGACTCGAAAATAAGAAACTTTTTAGATCAAACAATAAAAACATAAACTTTTTAAGGAAGATTTATATAAAATAAATAAGCTAATCATAAAAATAAGCCAATAAGCACAAAAGTCTTAAAGCTTAATCAAATGAAAACTTATAAAATGATCAAAAGATTAACTTTTTAAGCATGAAATCATTAAGAACAACGTGGATCTATTGATAATCACACCAAAATCAATCTTAAATCAAAGAAAAGTAGAATGAGATTAAGGATTTAAATCTTAAAATAGAACTTTGATTAATAAAAATAAGCAATACAAAGGTGTTTAATCTTAAAAGATTAAGAAAGAAGATGAAATTTAGTGAGAGAAAGTTTAAGACTTTCTCTCTCTAAAACTAGAGAAAAATGAAAAAGTGAAAATTAACTAAAAACTCTAACCACCCTCCTAATGACTATTAGGAGGGTATTTATAGGGAAGGTGCAAGGAGTGCATGTGTTGCATCTTCTTTCTTGCTTTCTTCATGTTTTCTCGACTCGACTTTAATTCTTTGTCTTTGTCGTCTCGGGATTTGAACTTGTCTTTTAATTTTCTTCTTCTATTAGACTTAAGTTCTTTGACTTCGTTAAACTTCCGTCTTAAGACTTTTTCTTCGATAAATCTTCAGCATAGGCCTTGGACTTCCGTTCTTTTTGCACTCTTGATCTTTTGACTTCGTCTTTTCCCGTTTTCTTCGATAAAAGCCCGTGAAAGCCCGTGTTTTCTTCCTTTTTCATATTTTGGTCCTAAAACACAATAAAAACACAAACCACGTATAATTCTGACTTTTACGACATAAATCACACTTTTTGGTCTTGTTATTATTGGAAATAAGTGGTAAAAGGATAAGTGTTTTCACACTTATTAAATCCCCTACACTTGACCATTGCAATGCCCTCATGCAATGCATTAATTTTAAAACACGGTTTACATTTTCCATCATAAATAACCTACTTTGGCCTTTATTAAATACTAAACATAAAAAGATAGAAACAAGTAAAGAAATTAAAAACTTACATTGGTTTTGGCAGTCATGAACGTTTATCATCCTCAAGTTTCACGTTCCCCATACCAAGCTTAAAAACGAGATCATTGTTATTATAAGTTAGCAAACTATCACGAACTCATGTGGGCCAATTATTCACTTAGACTCCCTTATTCCTAGGTGTATCTCTTATATTTTATTTTTGTCTTGAATGATCACGAGGATGCATTGTTGACTTATTTCGATAGTTATTTAGGCCGAAAATAAAGTGAACGATTTAATCAATAGTTAGCTAAAGGACCAAATCTTTTAAAACTGCTTCTCGGGACCTCATAAAGTTCATATCTTGCATAACTCGCTTCACGATTTGAGGCCTTTCTCGGACCGATATTTGGCAGCGACTTCATACTTCGAATCTTTGAGAGACGTTCTTGAAATAATGGTCTTCTCTTCATAATAGGAATTTCTTCACTTGAAGTTTTGAGAGATTCTTCATCTTTGGACCACGACTTCTTCATTTTTCTCCAATCTTTATTTTGTACTTTGATATACAACGATCCGCCTCCTTTTAGGACTTGGATCTATTTATCCTCATACCTTGTTAGGATCTTTTCGGATAGACTTCTCCATGACTTTTGGGGAGTTCTTGCTTTTCGTCGTGTGTCTCGATCCTTCATATTGATTTTCGACAAATGATTCTTCACATCACTTTTGGATCTTTAGCAACAAAATGTAGCCCTCATGCCTTGTTAGGGCCTTTTCGGACTCGCCAATCTTCGCATCCCGCTTCAATAAGTTATGCCTTGGCTATGAACTCTAATCCGTACCGAGCAACTTTTAAACGATCTGGGGCTAGAACCTAAGTAACCTTTTAAATCGTATAACCTTATTTATTGCAGATAAATTTATTAACAAGCGGAGGGAGAATAGGCTTATAATTAACTCACATAAATTCACGAAAGAATACCGAACTTATAATTGACTCTATCATCTCTCGTTCTCCACAGTTTAAAATCTCAAGGAATGAGACTCGTGGATGCTTAGCCTATTAAATCAGAGTTTTGGGTTTTCGAGTCGCCTATAGGATCTTGCAAATTCTTAGACTTTTTCAAGTTTAGAAATCGCATTTTAAAGTTCGATAAACGACTCTCTAGGATCAATTATAGGAACTTGCGAAAAGTTCTTGTTCTTAACCCGTGAGAGTTAAGACTTCCTCGTTTTATAGCTCCCTATATAAAAGCCTAGCAAAACTTGACTTAACCACGTTAAGGATACTAGCTAGAGTAAACTTAGGTAAGTAAACTCGGGTTGAGTCAGAATGTTCACGACTAAGAAAAATTTAAAACCACTTTATTTAAGCAAGGAAATAAAATAACCGAAATAAAGGAAAGTACCACTATACAACTAGGCCAAAATAGATTAAAAATTTTGAAAAATGTCGAAAAATCAAATTTTCCGGTTAAAATGAGGGCAAATTCATGGAAAAGACCACTTACTTCGATAGAAGTCCCCCCTATACTTGAGATAAACATTGTCCTCAATGTTTAAGCATGTGGGAGTAAACTCCCCTACACTTAGGACATTGTGCACTTTGTTTAAATCTTGCTGAGGAAAGGACAACTAAAGTGAATTCAATGTGAACATATAAAATATGAAATATTGAATCACAAGAGTTTAGGATAGAACCGGGAAGATGGGAAACCACGGTTCACGGTTCGTCAAAAGTCATCAAGGTGGATCTTTGAAGCTTTAATCCCTGCACAGCACAAGAAACAAGACAACAAATACATACGGGGCTCCCCCTACACTTATTATGAAAGCAGTAAAGGATAGAACACGGGTTGCCTCCCGAGAAGAGCTTGTTTTTGATTACCGAGTCATGAGCCTGACTCGACCCAATTTAGTTCATGGGGAACGTGGTGAGGGATGGAATCATCTCATGGGAGATGTCCTCACCAAAATACAGCTTCAGACGCTGGCCATTCACCTTGAAGTTGGGTCCATTTGGCTGAGAAAGCTCAATGGTCCCATATGGAAAGACGTTGGCGACGGTGAATGGACCAGACCAGCGGCTCTTCAACTTGCCAGAGAAGATCTTCAACCCAGAGTTAAAGAGTAAGACTTGATCACCAACGTGGAACTCTCGGTTCTTGATTTTTGCGTCATGAATGATCTTCGTCTTCTCCTTGTAGATCAGCGAGTTCTCATAAGCTTCATTCCGCAGTTCATTGAGCTCGTTGAGTTGAACCTTGCGATGATCACCGGCTTTGTTGATGTCGAAGTTAGCCCACTTCAAGGCCCAGTGCGCCTTATGTTCTAGCTCGATGGGGAGGTGGAAGGCTTTCCCGTACACAAGACGATAAGCCGTACAGCCGATCGGGGTCTTATAAGCAGTACGGAAAGCCCACAGAGCATCATCTAACTTATCGGCCCACGCGGCGCGATGCTCTCCCACAGTACGCTCCAAAATTCTCTTCAAGCCACGGTTGGAAATCTCGGCTTGCCCATTGGTTTGGGGAGATAGGCGGTGGAAAGACGGTGATTGACACCATACTTAGCCATGACTCTTGCAAATTGATCGTTGCAAAAATGAGTCCCGTGGTCACTGATAATAGCACGAGGAACGCCAAATCGAGCGAAAAGCTGCTTCAAAAAGTTCACAACCACCCCCGCATCATTCGTAGGAAGAGCCTTAGCTTCAACCCATTTATAAACGTAGTCGACGGCGACGAGGATGTACTTGTTCCCTTTGGACGATGGAAATGGCCCCATAAAGTCGATGCCCCATACATCAAAGATTTCACATTCCTGTATGAAATTTTGAGGCATCTCATCCTTATGTGTGATCTTGCCTTGACGTTGGCAAGCATCACAATGCTTAACCATTTCGTGAGCATCACGATAAATGGTGGGCCAATAGAATCCAGAATCAAACACTTTCTTAGCGGTGTAGTTGGGACCAAAGTGACCATCGGTGGGTCCTTTGTGGCAAGCTTGAAGGATGTCAAAAGCTGCCGGCCCGTCAACACATCGACGAATGATCAGATCAGCACATTGTTTGAATAGATAAGGGTCATCCCAAAAGTAAGTCTTAACATCATTCAAGAACTTCTTCTTTTGTTGGGATGTTAACCCTTTGATGAGAATACCACCCGCTAAGTAGTTTGCAATGTCCGCAAACCACGGGGTGTCATCAAGATTGAGGTTTATAGACATTAAGGTCTCAAGGGGGAAAGAGTCATTGATCTCTTTGTTCGGATGATCCCCCTGATATGGATCCTCAAGCCTGCTCAGATGATCCGCGGCCAGGTTTTCGGCTCCCTTCTTGTCACGAATTTCAATGTTGAATTCTTGAAGGAGTAAAACCCAGCGAAGAAGTCTTGGCTTAGAGTCGTTCTTAGTCATCAAGTACTTCAACGCGGAATGGTCTGTGTATACGATGGTGGTAGATAAAACAAGATAGGGGCGGAATTTTTCAAAAGCATAGACAACAGCTAAAAGCTCTTTTTCGGTTGTCGTATAATGCAATTGAGCCCCTGTCATTGTTTTGCTAGCATAGTGGATTGGTTGGAAGTGTTTATTCACTCTTTGGCCCAAAACCGCACCAATAGCGATGTTGCTAGCATCGCACATCAATTCAAAAGGCAGCTCCCAATTAGGGGTAACCAAGACTGGTGCCTTAGTTAGCTTATCCTTAAGGAGATTGAAGGCTTCAAGACACTCTTTAGAAAAGATAAAAGGAGTATCTTTTTCCAAGAGGTGGGTCATCGGGCGAGCGATTTTAGAGTAATCCTGAATGAATCGACAATAAAAACCCGCATGACCCAGAAAACTTCTCACACCCTTCACGGTTGAAGGTGGAGGTAATTTGGCTATGACATCAACTTTAGCACGATCGACTTTAAGACCGGCTTTTGAAATTTTGTGTCCTAGCACAATGCCCTCTTTTACCATAAAATGGCATTTTTCCTAATTCAGAACAAGGCGAGTGTCTTCGCACCGCTTAAGCATACGTTCCAAATTGGCAAGGCAAGAAGAGAAGGAATCCCCAAAGACCGAGAAATCATCCATGAAGACTTCCATGGTTTGCTCAACCATGTCATGGAAGATAGCCAACATGCACCTTTGGAAAGTCCCGGGGGCATTGCATAAACCAAAAGGCATTCGTTTATAAGCAAATGTGCCGTAGGGACAAGTGAATGTTGTCTTCTCTTGATCTTGGGGATTGATGGGTATTTGGAAATAACCCGAGAACCCATCAAGAAACCAGTAATATTCATTACCCGCTAAACGTTCAAGCATTTGGTCCATAAAAGGTAGAGGGAAATGATCCTTTCTCGTGGCATCATTGAGTTTGCGGTAGTCTATACAAACTCTCCACCCAGTAACGAGACGGGTAGGGATCAACTCGTTGTTTGCATTGGGCACAATGGTGATACCGCCTTTCTTAGGCACACAATGGACTGGACTAACCCATGGTGAATCCGAAATAGGGTAAATCATACCCGCATCAAGAAGTTTGATAACCTCTTTTTTGATGACTTCATGGATTATGGATTCACCCTTCGTTGACTTTGAATTGTGGGCTTAAAGTCGTCCTCCATGAGAATTTTATGTGTGCAGAAGTGAGGATCAATTCCACGGATGTCGGAGATTTTTCAAGCGATATCTCTTTTATGCTTCTTCAACACAGCGACAAGTCGGGCTTTTTCGTCTTCCTTTAAATCCTTTGCGATGATGACCGGTAACTTCTCGTCGTCTTCTAGGAAAACGTACTCAAGATGAGGAGGTAGGTCCTTAAGCTCGAGAATGGGAGGATCCTCAATAGATGGTGAAACTAACGATGGATCATCATTAGTCACCTCTTTAGGAGCAGGAGGAGAGAACGGGTCCTCATTGAGAAGTCTCTCAATAGTACTAATGTCTTCATCCCAATTGGTGGACAAATTATCATACTTAATATCGAGAGGACCCAAGCTAGCTTCAAAATCATCCAAGTCACTTTCCCCAAAAGGAGTCAATGCTGGAGCAATTGAGGCAACGGTCTCAACATTGGGTAGAGAAGAGAGAGTACTTTTGCAAGCATCATGAAAATGTTCTTCACAAGCCTCATCGAGAACATCAATAGCATTAATACTCTCATACGAATAAGGTTGCTTAGAAATCTTACCCATGTTGAAGACAATTTTATCGTCACCAACTCTCATGATTATTTCGCCTGCGGCTACATCAATGAGAGTGCGACCGGTCCTCAGAAATGGACGTCCAACGATTAATGGAACACGAGGATCCATCTCGTAGTCAACGACGACAAAATCCGCCGGGAAGGTGAATTTATCAACGCCAACAAAGACATCTTCGGCTATCCCCACTGGATAAGCAACCGTACGGTTGGCTAATTCCAAAGTCATTTTGGTGGGGACTAGCTCGGGGAGAGATAATTGCTTCCAAACACTTAAAAGCATTAAGTTTATACTGGCACCCAGATCGGCTAAGGCCATGCAATTCTCGACTCCCGGGAAGTTGCAAGGAATCAAGAAACGACCCGGATCACCAAGTTTGGTGGGCAATTTCCTTAAGAGCACTGCGGAGCAGTTCTCATTAAGTTGGGTCTGAGCAATATCAAGAAGCTTTTCCTTATCACTTAGAAGATCTTTAAACATCTTAGCGTATTTGGGCATGTGAGCGAGAGCCTCGGTAAAGGAGATGTTAAAATTCAATTGTTTAAACATTTTTAGAAAGTTTGAAACCTGAATATCATCCTTGCTCTTTTGCTTCTCTTTCCTCAACCTTGAAGGATAAGGTATATTGGATGAAGAAGAATGCTTTAAGGGAATAGGATCACTCACAACCACGGGTGGTGGGGGAATGGGGATAGAAGGTGAAGGAGGCGGGGAAAGTTGTTCTTTTTCCTTGTTCACAATCACAGGTGGAGGTGTAGGAAGCTCGGGTTCCATATAACCTTTTCCACTACGAGTGGTGATTGCTTTCATCTCCCCTCTTGGATTTGCAACGGTATTACTCGGAATAGTACCCGAAGAAGAGGGTTTATTACCTTGGATGAGCGAACCAATCATATCACGAAGGTGAACAGCTTGATTATTAAAAGAGTTTTGCATGTTGGCATTAATTTCATTGCTGTGTTAGGCCATGTCATTCCTTAGCTCGGCTCGAATATCGCTCCCTTGTTTCACCATGTCATTCTTCAAGTTGACAAATTGACTCTGAAGATTCGTCACCATCTCATGATTAGTCTTCATGAACGTCTCGACGTCTTGGTTAACTGCCATCGGTTGATTGAGAGGTGGAGCTTGGTAAGATTGAGAATTTCCTTGAGCTGGGTATGGGTTTCTTTGGGATTGATATTGATTTTGAGCACGAGGTTGGGATTGGTTGTTTCGGTTATAGCTTTGTTGTTGGTTTTGGTTTGCAGGAGGGAAACCAGGAGGAGCAAGATAATTGTTGGAACGATAACTTAGCAAGCCACGGTCTCCTTGAGGGCGGGCTTGATAGCCTCCCGTGGGATAAGTGCCGTAAGCTGCGTTAACGTTTTCAGAATAATTGCCTTGAGTGGAAGGACAATCATTGTAGGAATGAGGACCACCACATGTGTCACAAGAAATAGCAACGGCTTTAGCTTGTTGAAAGTGGTTTGTGGCCATGGCCATGAAATTCTTGTTCATCTCAGCGAGTTGACGAGAAATTTCAGTCATTTCAGGATTGGAGGTAGTAGATGAAACATTGACTCTCGAATTGGATCTTGAGGATGCGGATGAATCCCAATTCTTGTGGTGAGTAGTCATGTTTTCGATCAACTCTCGACACTCCTCCGGTCTCCTTTTCATAAAAGTACCACCGGCGGCGGCATTGATCGTGTCACGATCACGAAAAGTGAGACCATTGTAGAAGGTGTCAATGAGAGTGACGGGGAGCATATTGTGATTAGGACAGCGGTCGATCAAATCATTGTATCGTTCCCAAGCATCGAAAAGTGATTCATCATTCTCTTGCATAAATCCACTGATTTGGTTACGAAGGCTAGTGACCATGGATGGGGGAAAGTAGCGCGATAAAAAGTGTTGAGTCATGTCATTCCACGTATGAATAGAATTCTTAGGAAGACGGTCAAACCATTTTTTGGCATGGTGAGAAAGCGAGTGGGGAAAGAGTTGAAGGCGAAGGTCATCCATAGAAACACCGGAGCACTTCATGCTTTGGGTCATGGTAATGAATTTGTCGAGGTGTTTGTTGGCATCATCATCCGAAATTCCATGAAATGGGTTCGTTTGCACTTGCTGGATCATGTGATGCTTCAACGAAAACTCCTGATCCGTGACGTGCATTGGCGCAATCGGGCCTCCGCGTCCGTTCATGGTGGGTTGGCATAATTCCTCCATGGTTCGTAAATCAGGTAGGTGGACATTGTTGTTGTTGTTGTTATTGTTGTTATTCAAATTGGGTAGAGGTGGGTTATTATTGTTGTTATTAACACCAGCCATATCTAAATCTTCACGACTCTCGGGCTCAGAATAGTTCGAAGATCTAGTACGCATACACCTGCAGAAGAAAAATATACACAAAGAATATCTATATAATCTTTTTGGTGCTAAACCTTTTGAAAAGAATTGCTTTTTAATGATTTTATAATGTTTTTGTATTTTTTAAGAGTTTTATATTTTTTATGGATTTTTGAAATTTTTAAAGCAAGGAAAATAACGTTCAAAGAACGGATCCCAAAATTCAATGCGTCTCTCACTAAAAACCGTTTATCCTAACGAAAAGAGCCGGCAGCGGCGCCATTTAATACTTGGTTTTGCAACCAAGAATAAAATCTTATCGTCCCAAGTCTTTTCGAATTGAAAACCGGTCTAGAGTGCGACTCAATCGTCTTTTGGTGAATCAAGAGAATGGTTTGGTTGATTTGTTTTAAACTATTAGCAAGTAATTAAAATGTCGTTGAGTAAAAATGGAAGAATGAAGATTGATACTAAAATGACGAGTAAAAATAAATGCATGTAAACTTAAAGGTTAAATGAGCACACTAAATAAAACTAACACTTGGAAAATTTCTAAAAATAAGTACTAAAAGAAAGTAAGATCGGAGTACACCAAAACAAGCCAAAAGAAACCCCGATCGGAATATGGGTGGAAGGGAACTGATCGGAATATCCACGAAATGGGAGTAATCGGAATATGGACAAAAGGCCACCAATCGGAAAGTTCAACAAGGGGTCAGATCTGAATATTTAGATTACAACTCAAATCGGAATACGTAGGAAAGTCCCAATCGGAATAATGCTAATGGGTGTGGTCGGAAAGTCAAAGCCCTAATCCGATATATTGATCGGAATGTGAAGATGGGGTCCGGTCGGAAAAGCCAATCGGAAAGGGGTTTTAAACCCTTTTCGAAAATTGTGGGATTCGGTTAGAAAGCTAGAAAATAAGCTATTAGATTGAGCTTATTCCCAAGACTAAATCGAATCAACAAAGCCGAATCAAATAAGAACTTAACTCAACTTATCCGACTCGAAAATAAGAAACTTTTTAGATCAAACAATAAAAACATAAACTTTTTAAGGAAGATTTATATAAAATAAATAAGCTAATCATAAAAATAAGCCAATAAGCACAAAAGTCTTAAAGCTTAATCAAATGAAAACTTATAAAATGATCAAAAGATTAACTTTTTAAGCATGAAATCATTAAGAACAACGTGGATCTATTGATAATCACACCAAAATCAATCTTAAATCAAAGAAAAGTAGAATGAGATTAAGGATTTAAAGCTTAAAATAGAACTTTGATTAATAAAAATAAGCAATACAAAGGTGTTTAATCTTAAAAGATTAAGAAAGAAGATGAAATTTAGTGAGAGAAAGTTTAAGACTTTCTCTCTCTAAAACTAGAGAAAAATGAAAAAGTGAAAATTAACTAAAAACTCTAACCACCCTCTTAATGACTATTAGGAGGGTAGTTATAGGGAAGGTGGAAGGAGTGCATGTGTTGCATCTTCTTTCTTGCTTTCTTCACGTTTTCTCGACTCGACTTTAATTCTTTGTCTTTATCGTCTCGGATTTGAACTTGTCTTTTAATTTTCTTCTTCTATTAGACTTAAGTTCTTTGACTTCGTTAAACTTCCGTCTTAAGACTTTTTCTTCGATAAATCTTCAGAATAGGCCTTGGACTTCCGTTCTTTTTGCACTCTTGATCTTTTGACTTCGTCTTTTCCCGTTTTCTTCGATAAAAGCCCGTGAAAGCCCGTGTTTTCTTCCTTTTTCATATTTTGGTCCTAAAACACAATAAAAACACAAACCACGCATAATTCCGACTTTTACGACATAAATCACACGTTTTGGTCTTGTTATTATTGGAAATAAGTGGTAAAAGGATAAGTGTTTTCACACTTATTAATGATCGTATCCTTGATCGTAGTAGTGGATCGCTCGTAACTTTGGATCGTGACAAACGATCTTAGGATGTGATCGTGATCTTGGATCGCAAGTAGAAACCCCCAGGGTTTATGCGATCGCAACAATCAGATCGTAACAGAAAATTACATGTTGCCAGATTCTTGTTAAAAGACCCAAATGTTGCCAGAGACAGATTCTTGATAAAATTATACCCGAGACAGATTCAAAGATGATCAAAGGTAGATAAAGACAAAAAGTTGAAAGAAAATAAGATATCAGTGTGAGACACAAGTTGATGACAAAAAATTGAGACAAAATAAGAGACAAGAAAATTTGATAAAAGTTTTATAATAAAAGAAATTTGATATCCTATAAAAATTTATCACAATAAAAATTCATAGACAAAAATTTGTGACAATAATAGTATGACAAGATCAGTAGGATAACAAACAGTAGGATAAGAATTTTTATAAAACGATCCAAGATTGTCACTTTATAAAAAATTTATGAACACCAAATCAATATATAAAAACACGCAAATCCGAAGAATCAACCAAAGCACTTGATACCAATTGTAGGTCCAAAGTTTCTTAGGATTTAGCAAGTTTTTGATTATTTAAAGAAGAGATGAAGAAGAAAGAACTAGAGAGAGAAAGATAGAGAGAGAAAGGAGAGAAAAAGGAGAAAGATGGAAATGAATAATATGATTAAGTGTTCAACCCCTCCTAACATGTGAGGAGGGGGTTTATATAACCCACCCTATATGTGGGCTATATGGGCTATATGTTTACATAAAAACGTATTTCCCACACCTAAGTTTCACTTTGTGGGGGTCTGTCTCACTTAGAATTTACTTGTGTTTCATTTTATCTATTTTTTTACCTTTGTAAAATTTGGTGGGATAAAATGAATTTTTACTTTCTACTTTGATTAATATTATTCTTACATGTTTGATAATCATGGGTGAAAATATTTCTGTTATGAATTTGATTAGGAGTCAGTAGTGTTATTGTATGTTCTATCTTATGTAATCTTAATTCTACATGAATCATATACGATACTACATGAATCATATACGATACTACATGAATCATATATGATACTGCATAAATCATATATGATTTTATATGAATCCTATATGATTCTACAAGAATCATATATGATTCTACAGGTCTCATCTATATTTGGTATAATGTTTTGTTAAGAATCATATACGCTATTTGCGGATAAAGTTTTGTTAAGAATCATATATTATTCTACATAAATCATATATGATTCTATATGAATCATATATGATTCTAATTGTATCATCTATGATTTAGTATGAATCATACTTAACACAAATCAATCGTAAATACCTCATATGCGATTCTTGGAAAATCTCTAAATACTTAACACAAATCATAGATGATCCGTTCTGAATCATATATGATTCTCCAAGATCACACACTAAGAATTGTGATTCGTATGATCAGACCTCACAACTTGCATTGTTGATAAAACCGTCTATACGGGTGTGGACTATACGTCATCATGTCCCCCCAGTCTAGTTGTTACAGCCGTAGGCGTGACCTCTAGACTAACCAATGTCCCCTTTTCTTGCTCGTAAAAAATAGCCGTATAACAGAAGATGTCGACCAGGACAACATTAAAGAAGTCATTAATGGTAGTAAAAAAACGGCTATGTCAGTTCCGGTTTACTTGTCATACCTGAAAAAGTGCATCATGTGGGACCTACTATGGTTCCACATAAAAACTGAGAAGGAAGTGACCCGTGGGTCCCACCGACGTTTCAACTGTGATTAATAAGTTTGAAAACACTTATCCTTTTACCACTTAAAACAAATAAAAACGAGACCAAAACGTGTATTTAATGTCGTAAAATTCGGAATTATGCGTGGTTTGTGTTTTTATTGTGTTTTAGGGAAAAAATATGGAAAAAGGAAGAAAACACGGGATTTCACGGGCTTTTATCGAAGAAAAAGACAAAAGACGAAGTCAAAATATCAAAAGTGCAAAAAGAATGGAAGTCAAAGGCCTATTCTGAAGATTTATTGAAGTAAAAGACCAAAGACGGAAGTTTAACGAAGTCGAAGAACCAAGTCTAATAAAAGAAGAAAATTAGAAGACGAGTTCATTTTATCTATCGACAAATCCCGAGACAAAGTCGAGAAAGACGAGTTATTTAAAAAGACGAGAAGACAAAGAGAAAGAAGAAAGCAACAACTCCACATCCCTTCCACTATAAATAGACCATTAAGCTTTCATTTGTAGTTAGTTTTATTTTTAGTTTTTCATTAAGGTAATTTGGAGTAGGTGTTAATTACTTTCTCTCTCTAGATTTTCTTCCAAGTTTTCTTAAGCTTTTCATCTTTAATCTTGTTTTGTTAAATCTTATCTTAATCATCATCATTAATACAAGCTTATTAAATATATCTCATTCTTCCTTTCTTGTTCTTAATCTTGTGTTGATTTGGTTAATCATGTAGCTTGTTTTGATCTTATTGCTTATTTGATTGATGTGCTTATTTCATTGTTCTTATAGTTTTGATGGTTGATGTTTTAGCTTATTGTGCTTATTTGATTGTTTTGTGTTTAGCTTATTTTTAATTAAGTGGATTTGGTAGATTAATATTTTTAAAAAGTTGATTTTATTAATTTTGCTTATTTGGTGTTTTTAGAGTTTTTAATTTTTGGCTTATTTAGCTTTTCTTAATATTGGTTTTAGTTAATTTTTAGTATTTGCTTATTTGGTTTTTGCTTATTTTTCTCTTAATTTGGATCTTTAAAACAATTATCCCGAATTACACACTTAGTTTTATTCCGAATTATATGATTATAGCTTATTCCGAATTAGCTTTGAAAATATTAAATTCTGAATTACATGTGTTTAGAGTTTTTCGGAATTAGAAGTTATAGCAGTATTCTGAATTAATAATTTAAGTAAATTCCAAATTAGGCATCAAAACTGATATTCCGAATTGAGTGCAAGTAGAGATTCCTGATTATCAGCTTAAGCTAGGTTATTCCGAATTGCGTTCAACTCATTATTCCGGATTAGGTTATGCTTCAGTTATTCCGGATTAGATGTATTATTGTTTTTCCAAATTATGTTTTAATGCACATTCTGAATTACTTGAATAAAAACCATTCCGAATTAGTTTTACAAGCCCTTTTCCGAATTACATGTTTAGATAGGATTCCGAATTAGGTTTTCCGTTGGATATTCCGAATTAGTTTTTGATTTGATATTCTGAACTAGGTCTTGTTTTTGATTCTGAATTAAATTGTTTTCAAACTTTTATTTTTCCGCCAATTTTATTAATTACACAGTTGTAGAAGGCAAGCGAGCAACAAGCTGCGCCGCAAGCCCTTTCTGAATAGCGAAACTAATTCTATGGAAAATTACATCTGTGGATTTAGGTGTCATAACATTGCTATTCATAACGCGCTGAATTCTCTTCAGAAGCTCCACCACTTCAGGTGCAAGGAAACCGAAGGTATCAAATGCAAAAGGAATAAACACTTGTTGATTTTCAATGCATGATTTTTTGTGTTTTGTCACTTTGCATGAGGCGGCTTTCAAAGCAGCTTGACCCGCTGTAAAACGGCTACCCAACCCCACTAGAGGAGAAACCCCAGTCAGATCAACACACGCATGTTTTCCTCCAGCCCATCTAAAAACCAAAATATCCGCCGGTCTGAGTGTGGATCTTCCATCTAACGGGTCAGTCAAGAAGTTCACAGGTGCTTCTTTCTTGGCGGAGATGCCAGCACGCCTACATATGTCAAAAAGAACGTCCCTAACCATATCATGTCAATACTTGAAGCCCGGGAGCTCTTTACAATGAACCACATGTTCCCCAAAAGAATCCAAACATGCCTTGCGCCAAACAGGGCATATTGTATCAGCCGAAAATAATGGGATCATGAGGCGATACTTAAGAATAGAACGGTATTCCACTGGTGACATATGTTGACCGAGCCCGTTTATTGGGATAGCTAGTAGGAAATCCTGAGCATGTGATGCGCGTAAACACTCAAAAACTGCTTTCTGCCTCAAAGTCATGTCAAAGTGGACCTCCATATCCTTGACTATTTCACTAAAAAGGGTAGTCGCCAATGTTTGTTAGGTTTTAGAAGGGGCGGTATCCTTATTAGTGAAACAACTAGAATCAAAGCTTGGAATCGTATCACGTAGGCAAGCTAAAGCAGAAGCATAATCATCATCCATACCACATATACCACTATCACGTAAGATGTGGTCTTGTAACACCCAAGATTGGGCCCTCGAGGCCACAAAAGCATATGAGGAGGCCTCTTTTGCCGAGTACAAACCCAAACCACCAAGACGAATGGGTAAAGAGGCAAGTCGCCACTGTAAGTCTCCAAAGAAGGGCCCTCCACAAACCACTATGTTCTTGATTGACCCGCGCAAACCCTTGTAAAAGAACAAGGATGCATCCTCCATGTGTGCAGGTTGGCAGGTCCTTAACCCAAAAAAGAGTTTGGAAATACCCATGCATGATCGAAGTAAAATGAGCTCACTCTACGTGTCATGTAACTGTGGAAGAAGACTCATCAAATCAACAGCATTCACGGTTCATGGCCATCTCTCTAATAAAATTGGCATCTCTACTAACAGCTCCCCCAAGAAGCTTTACACCCGAAGACGGCCTCCGAATATCCATAGGAAACAAACCATCACGGAGCTTCACACCATTGCATGAGGGCCAAAATACCTCTGTTTTCTTGATATTGAGTTCAAGACCTAAACCTAGACCATTCACCTTTATAATGTCTAACACCTTGGCAACCTCTTCTGACTCTCGAATAACGATTCCATCATCAAGATACCAAGCATGAAGAAGAAGGTTACAGTTGTCTCTGATATTATGTATAAGCGGGTGTAATACAAGAGCGAAAAGAAGAGGTCCTAATGGATCACCTTGTTGCACCCCTGTGGCAGACCTAATATATGCGTCTCCAATATATAATCTCGTTGCCTGCCCATATAAGAAATCCACCCACAAAGAAATAGAGGGACACCTCACCCTAACCTCATGGAGTAATGTCGATCTATCCACAAGGTTAAAAGCATTTGAGATGTCCACAGTGAGCATTGCAAGAGACCCATCATTATGGTATTCACTCAACACCCTATTAGCGTTATGTAACACAGCCTCAGCGCCACCCGACACTCCGACTCCAAACTGGAAATCAGAAAGGTACTTTGACATTTCTTTACCCACACCTTTCATAGAAACCTTGGAAACCAAACGTCTCCATATAGTGCCTACTGCAATAGGTCGAATCCCGTTATCTGGTTTAAGGAGAGGTGTGAGAGGAGCAGATGCAACAAACTCTCCCAAGATTAGCGGACACCTCCCCGCTAACCATAAATTAACGACCGAGGTGATGACCTTTAAGACATCTGCGGCGATAGCAGACCCCTCTCCACATAAGGCATCTAAGATATGTTGAGCCCTTAAACCATCTCTACCGCATGAAGTACCTTTAGGAAATGATTTAATACAACCAAAGACAGAATCAAATCCTGCTACAAGGGGAGGCTCAGAAAATGCGTTGCTCGGCATGGATGGGGGAGGCTTGTAAGGATGCTTAGCCTCCAAGGCTTTAATGGTATCAGCGCAGTATGGAGCTACACCGGAAGAGGATAACACTTTCACTACTGCTGTAAAGTGCCCATCTGCGACCTTGCACATACATTGCTTGATGTTGGCATTGACTGATGTTGTCTCCTCCATAAAATCACCTCCACCCTGGTCCAACGGACCTGACCCAGAACCATCAAACATCCTCTTAACTGACGTTTTAATACCGTCATCTTCCCCCCATGTGGCTAGTGACTTCAAGATATAGCTTTGTTGCAAGGATTTCCTATTTCCAGACCTACGTTCTTGTCTATTTTTTGGCTTATACACCTGTAACGTACATCGTGGGAAAAGTACCAACTTGACCCATGCTGCAACAGAATCAGGTTGGGCAACCACCTTGTAAAGAACTGTTTTAAAAGCCTGAGAAAAAGCCAGACGACAACCATGAGGAATACTTTTGACAGTAGTGATAGGCAATTTAAAAACACGATCAAGAAGCTCAACATCCAAAGCAACCCCCTCGGTTACGTTTATCTCATAATCTTTATTAGAAGGCTTCAAAATGCCAACAATATGACCACTCGTGTCATCGGGCCCTTTAGAAAGACGAACCACACCATCTTTGTGATGACAAGCCCGACTTACAGCATGTAAATCCTTACACTTCCCACTAAGCCATTGGCCAAATGCCTTCAAAGTATCCTCAAGAGCCATATATAATCCATGGTCCATGGAGATAGCCTCGCGTAATGCGTCTTTACGTTCATTGCACGAAAGGTGTAGTCTCTTGAGATGAGAAATCAAACGAGGAAACCCTTTATTCCCCACTTCAGCATCCGGGCAACAATGAAAGCCCCTAAACGGGCACGGCCAAATACCGTCCGAATAAATAGATGAGGATGTCATTAAAAAAACAAGAAAGTAAAAAAAAACAAGAATAATTTTAAATTGTTTTGTTTATTTTTATTTTTATTTTACTTTTCATCAAGTTTTATAATTGTTTAGTTCCTTTAAATTTTTGTCATTTTAGTTTATATTTTTCAAGTTTTCATTTTTTAATAAGAATAGATAAACGTCATTTTCTTTTTATCCACCAAGACCAATTGAGTCGCACGTTAAACCATGGTCAATTCGATTAGACCAATTCAAGAATAAATTTCTTAGTTATTAAAATGGCGCCTCTGCCGGCTCTTTTCGTAAATATTAACGGTTTTTTTTGTGAGAGACGCGTTGGATTTTGGGATCCGTTCACTTTTGAACGTTATTTTTCTTGCTTAAATTTCAAAAAAATTTCAAAAATCCAAAAAATCAAAAATTTCATAAATCTAAAAACATTTTAAAAATCATAAAAAGCATTTATTTCTCAAAAGTTTTGCACAAAAAATATTTTCTTTTCACGTTAACTTTATTTCTTCTATTTTTTTGCTATATTTTTCTTTTATAGGTGTATGCGTACCCATTCACGCAAAAGGAAATCCATTCAAGCCGCTATCATCAAGCCTCCTGTTGTCGAGCCTCCTATTGTTAACAAAATGGATAACCGTCCAATGATCAAGCTCTTGCAATCAAACGTTGAAGGCAATGATGATGCGATTGTGGTGCCGGCTATTGACGCAAACAACTTCGAACTCAAAACCGGTTTAATAAAATGGTTTCCGCAACACCATTCTTGGGTCGCATTCATGATGATCCTCACGATCACATCAAGAGGTTCGTACACTTAACCAATACTGTGAAATACAATGGGGTCTCATAAGAGGCAATTCGTTTGCTCCTCTTTCCTTTCTCTCTCGATGGACAAGCCCGGACTTGGCTTGATAAGGAACCACCCCAAAGTATTGCCACATGGGTGGACCTAGAGACAAAATTCATAAATTACTTCTTTCCACCCTCACGTACTACCGCTTTACGGAATGATATCATTAATTTTGAACAAAAGTACGGTGAGATATTTAGTGAATCTTGGGATCGTTTTAAGTAACTTTTGAGAAAGTGTCCATAATACGGCTTTACTAAGGTACATCAAATTAATACTTTTTATAATGGATTAAGTTTGAATGACCAATATTCACTAAATAGTGCTTCGGGGGGTAATATTCTTGTGAAAACTATGAACGAGGCTTGGGCAATCATTGAAAACAAAGACAAAGTCCAAACCAAGAATGTAAGGGCTACAATGGCTAGTGCTAGTGATAGTGAGATGACTAATCAAATTAAGGAGCTTACTTCCATAGTAAAACAACTTGTTTTAAGAGATAACCCTCCCACTACACTTGTGCATGCTTTAAAAGAGACTTATGAAACGTGTGAGACTTGTGGTAGACCACATTCGTACTATAACTGTGACAAGGTTTATGACCCATATCAACAAGAAGTGTATGATTATAACACTAATGAGAGGGTGCATTTTAAACCAAATGTCGATGTAAACAATTTATCTTATAAATCGACTAACTTTTTGGCTCCCCCAGGTTTTGTAGTTCCACAAAGACCACCCCCACCAGCCCAAAATAGGAACCAAGGTCCTCAACGGGGTAATTTTCAAGGGAATATTAATAAAAGGGGGTTTAATCCAAATCAAGGGGCTTTTCAAGGGCAAAACCAAGGGTTTAATAATTAAAATCAAGGCTTTAATAACCATGGTTTTAAAAACCAAGGTTTTAATCAAGGTTTTTAAAATTATAATCCAAACCAAGGTTTTCCTAATCAAGGGTTTAATAATCAAGGGTATAATCAAATGAACATGCATAATCCTCAAATAGACTTGGTTCTACAAAAATTAACTGAACATGAGAAAACAATGAAAGCGATGTAAGAATCTCCTAGAGAGATACAAGAATCGACCGATAGGAAATTTATGCAAATGCTTCAAACCCTTCGTCCCCAAGGTGCCCTCCCTTCTAACACCGTGACCAATCCTAGGGCCAACGTTAATGCCATCACTAATAGGAGCGGTAAGACCACCGAAGAACCTTATTATTCCTTACCTAACCAAGGACCCGAGATTCCTTCTACTTCTACCCACCTTCCTTCACCTTATACTTGTGAAATACCACATTTAACGCCTTTCTCTACACCTTTTGTCGCTCCCTTACCTCAATTTTTTACCACACCTTCGGTTCCCAAACCGATTCCTTCACCTTCCACTTCTACCCCTCCTCCACCCAAGGATGTGAGTGAACAATCCACTCCAAAGCCTTCATCTCAACCCAATATACCTTATCCCTCAAGGTTGAGGAAAGAGAAATTGAAGAATAAGGATGATATTCAAGTTTCAAACTTCCTAAAAATGTTCAAACAATTGAATTTTAATATCACCTTTGTCGAGTCTCTCGCTCACATGCATAAATATGCTAAGATGTTTAAGGACCTTTTAAGTGATAAGGAAAAGTTGCTCGATATTGCCAATACCCAATTGAAAGAGAATTGTTCCGCGGTTCTTTTGAGAAAATTACCGGTTAAGTTAGGAGATCCCGGTCGATTCCTTATTCCTTGCAATTTTCCGGGTGTAGAGAATTGTATGGTTTTGGCGGATCTCGGAGCGAGTATCAATCTTATGCCATTGTCCGTATGGAAACAATTATCTCTACCAAAGGTAGTCCCCACTCGTATGACTTTAGAATTAGCTAACCATTCGGTTGCTTATCTGATGGGGATAGTCGAGGATGTTTTCATGGGAGTCAAGAAATTTACTTTCCTTGCCGATTTCGTTGTAGTAGACTATGAGATGGATCCCCGTATTCCCTTAATTGTGGGACGACCCTTCTTGAGGACCGGGCGTACATTGATTGATGTAGTTGCGGGTGAGCTTATCATGAGGGTAGGGGATGACAAAATCATCTTTAACATTGGTAAACTTTCCAAACGTCCCTGTTGATGCAAAAGTTGGGTGATCCTTGTTAGACCCGAATTAGGCTTAATTCGGGTTGGCTGGGCTTCGGCTCCTGCACCAAGTAAACTGTTTGGTTGGGATCCTGCATACTAAACAACACGCGTTAGGCTTACCGTGGGAATGTTTCCCACGATTAGACTCCGGTGCGAGAGTAAGTAATTGGTTTGGGTTTATATGAGTTGAGAGTATAGAACGTAACCCTCTTTGTGGAACCCTTGGGGGTTCCTTTTATAGGCAGTGAAACCCTAGTGGGCTGCCACTGACACTTCGGCCCCAAGGAAAGGATAAGTACCAGAGTTAGACTGATTGTTATCTTCTAGTTATGGTGAGTGAATATCCTCTTCTTTTGGGGTAAATCCTATTCCTAGACAGAATATGATTCTGTCTAACCCTGTACCGGCCGTGCCGGGCCGTGGGTCGCATACGTGTGTGCGGTTACTGTTCATCCAAGCCCATAAGCTTAAATGACATTATTCCCACCCATCTGTGATGGGCCGGATACAGGTAGTACCCGTGGGCCGGGTTCCTGACCCGGCTGGGGACTATACGTCATCATGTCCCCCCAGTCTAGTTGTTACAGCCGTAGGCGTAACCTCTAGACTATCAAGATGCTCTCTGGATATACCAAGAAAGACCTAGGGAATGAAAAATACTGAAAATTTTGCTATGGCCGCACGTGGCTGCCTGCCTTAGGAATATCATTCTAATAGCACCCCAGCCGCACGTAACGGCCGAGACAAATTAAATGTAGCATTGAATATGGTCTTACGTAAGACCGCATATCCCAACGCAAGAATAAATGCATTAATGATAGTCAACTGGTCAGCCGCACTTCTGCAAAAGTGCACCATTAATGCCCACCATTGAGCCACGTAAAACTGCCAAGAAGTGACCCGTGGGCCCCTTCTGATTTTGCAGAAGTGTCAGAAATCCTATCCGTTGGATAGGCGTGGTGGCCTACACGTGTCGAACATCCACGTTACCTCGGAAACCGAGGCAACCCTATATAAGAGTTGGTGTTTTTGTTTGTTACACACACAATTCATCCTTCCTTCCGCCATTTTTATTTTCAAGCTTCAACCTCCAAAACTTTGCCTTCGATTCCACGGATTTCCTCCGCCGTAGGTTAGATCATCACGCCCTTCCAAACCTTTTTATAAAACATGGTAAAGGACAACCCACTTATCACGGATGTCCTTAACGTGATGTCGGCGGAAAAATACATCGACTTTCTGTCGAAGTATTACATTCCCGAAAGCGTACACCCCACCTATCCAGGTGAAGGTGAGGCAATTACGGATGCACCGACGGGGAAAATAGGCGTGCACACGCGCCTATTTGATTCGGCTAACTATCGTATCCCCCTGTCCAAATTCTTGGTAGATCTGCTATTGTATTACGACTTCCACATAACCCAGCTTCACTGCATAGGGGCGTGTAAAATTAATCAGTTTGAAATTACATGCCATACCTGCGGAGTGACTCCAACCGTGAACCTATTTAGGGCTTTTTACTTCCCCCAGCTAGTGAATGGGTGGCTATCGCTTAAAAAGCGACCCGGGAACGCCCCCATGACATATAGGAAGCCTTTAGACTCCCTTAAGAACTGGTACGACCATTACTTCTTTGTTGATGAGAAGGTATTGCCTACTCCTTTCGTACTCAAAACCAAAGCACCCAAAGACATTCCGCCCAAATCCAAAGACTATAGTAGGAAAGACTTAAAAATACTAGATACCCACCGCATAGAATTCCATAGGGGGTTGCCGGAACACTTTCTGTGCTTAGTAGGAATAAGGCGTCACTACTTTGGGAGGGATGACTTATATCCGTGCTTCCTGACGGAACAGGGAGAGGGTAGGTTTTTTTTTATACCTTGTAAATGTGAAATGTCATGCGTATTTGTAGAACCGCACTAACCCGTGTATTTATAAATGTCCGCAGAAATGAACCTACACGAATTAATACGCCAGGGCGACCCAATGAAGATGCCTGAAGGGTTCCGCCCGCTGAAGGAGAATGAGCTCCCCCTGCTTGATGCGACCGCTGACCGCACCATTCCACTTGAAGAGACATCCGAGAAAAGATCAGATGAAGGGGAGCCTATCATTGAGAAATCCCCATTGGACTTCCATAATGAAGATGTTCGAGAACTACTGTTGGAGGGAACCATGACCCACCAGGAAGATGAAAACGATTTCCTCAATGAAGACACCACTCAAGCTTCCGGGTCCGCCCCGCTCACATCTAGGAAGACAAAGACCACCAGGAGGGTGGCAAAGAAGATAGGGGATGAGGCCGGGGCCTCGAATGCTCCCCCAAAGAAACTGAGGAAGGACCATCCGCAGTACCAGGAGGGAAGTGGTACTGCGACTGCTCAGGCCGACTCTACCCCGCACATGGGAGAGCCAGTCTGGCGAGCTACCCCTGTGAGTGTCGTAGCTCCTACCGGCCCAGAACCTGCAATTGGTACCACGTAAGTGCCCTTCGAATGTTAGTCGTGTCACTATACTTGTGAAATATATAATGCCTAAACAAAATTTGCAATGTCAATAACAGGGCGGATCCGTCTGCCGTAGCCCAAGAGGAAGAAGTGGAGAGGAATCCATCCCCCTCCCCATCAAACAGACCCCCATCCCCTGCTGCGACACACACCGAGGAACCACTCCCCGAAGGGACAGAAAATAGCCTGCGCCTAGCATGGAACCTCTCGAGTTTAACAAGGTTGGAGGCGGAATCTGAGTGTTCGGAATTCATCGAGCACATCACCCCTCCAGCCCTCGCACAAGACTTAGATGAGCTGGATCATGAATCCGTTTTGGAGCAGTTTGATGTGTCGTCCGCACATCAAGTGACGGTGGGTGCCGCACTAAGACGCCGTCTGATCAAGGCCCTGGCGAATGTGAAGCGGGCAGACAAAAGGATAGCTCGTCGAGAGGCAATGGTTGTGAAGAATGAGAAGACCATGGCGTCCTTGCAAGCAGCGCTGGTAACAGCCGAGGCTACAGTGAAAGAGCAAGCTCATCATGCCGACAGCCGAGAAAAACGCATTGCCAAACTCGAAGCCCTTGTAGCCGCATCGAATGAGAAGGTATGCTTTCGAAAATTTTATACATATACTCTTGCCTTGATTTTTATCCGACCCAAGAAAAAGAATATATTATCCTTGTGATAACTCAAAGTTCTATATGCAGGTGTCTGCGGCCGAATCTTCCACCAAGGCAGTGACCGTACAAGCCTTCAACATTGCCCAAGAGCGCGATGCGCTGAAGGATGAGCTAACACAGGTGCGGGCCAATTTGGAAGAGCAAACTGCAACGACGGAGGAGGAGCTAAGCAAGATGGCCACAAGTTGTGCTGAAAGACTGTGTCCTCCCTTGCTATCCGCCATAGCTGGACGCAGGTGGATGATTGGGCAAGGAATGTGCCTCGCCGTAAGCAAGGCCATGGAAGCCCCGCACCTACTGCAAGCATTCGCCGGGGTCGTATCGGATGGAATCGACCGTGGTAGACATGAGGGTCTGGTCAAGGCTGCAGAACTGATAGGTAAAAACGAAGACATCATGCTGCATCCCTACCATAATCCCTCAGCTGCAGACAATATGACCGCATCGATGAATGCACTGGCGGAAATCCAGCACCCTCTCCTGGATGAGCTTGAGGCACTTAAGGACGCTCCGAACGAGGCGATAATGTCCAAGCTTACTGCGGATCCCATCCCTTTGACCTTGCCCACTTATGACTCCGTATCAAAAACGATGAAAGGTGAAAAACTGCTTGTGGAAGAAATGGATACGACTGCGGTCAAGGCACAAGATGGGAAGGTGCTCGCGGGGAGGCCCTCTGTGCTCTGATTGAAGAAGGAAAGAAAGACATAGGGGAATTCCTACCCCCCTTGTAATTTATCAGCTGTAAACATTTGTGATTTTTATTCGTCCGTGCATGTACACGGCTAAGACATATGTGAAATAACTGTCTTTTGTATGTAAGTCCGTGATGACCACGACCATTTTATTTATTTGGAAACTTGTGTATGTTTATTTTGTTAAATATCGTATACCGATACTACATGACATGTCATGTTTTTACACAAAAGGGAAAATACATACAAGTCTATAATTCACTAGACATGCGACGTGCGTCTTTACTATACCAAGCACTGCTTGAGTACGGCATATGGAACTTACCATAACGTCTTGTGAGTAAGGTGTCTAGTAAGGATACATGATCCGCGCCGCTGGGGTTGCAACCCTCTTACGCGGCAAGTTGAATTAGTAGGTTCACTTAATCCTCTTACCCCGCCTGGAGGCGTATAGTACATGTACGGTGATTAAATGAATGCATATGAATGAAATACGACATATTATAATAATAACTAAAAATTCATATGACTAGAAACATCCTAAGAAATAATTTGCACAAAACAAGCCGTGGAGCTAACTAGGCACCACGGCATTTTATTAGAACGTTTACATTTTTTGAACAAGAATGATAAGTCCTAAAAAACGAAAAAGGAACCTAGACAAAGCATAAGAATCAAAACAGATAGAGTGCATGGATCTTCATTAAAGCCACATAGAGCGAAGTACCCATGCGGAAGCCGTAGCTTTCAAAGATAGCACCTTTTGAGATTGGAGATGTTCCATGTGCGTTCCAGGTCGCGGCCACCCATGTCACGTAACTTGTACGCGCCTCGTCCTAAGGCTTCCGTTACCTCATACGGTCCTTCCCACTTAGGGCCCATCTTTCCTGTATTCTCCGCTCGACTTGCTTCGTTAGCAGGATAGACATAATCTCCGGTTCGAAAAGAAACACCTTTAACCTTGGTGTCATAATAAGCCTTCATTTTAGCCTTGGACTTAGCCTCATTGATGGCTGCTATCTCCCTTTTTCTTCCAACAGATCCAGGTTGATTCGCAGCTGCTCGTCGTTCGTAACAACATTAACCTCCGTCGTGCGGATGGTAGGCATCCTATTTCTGCTGGTATAACAGCTTCATTGCCGTAAGCCAATGCAAATGGAGTATCTCCGTTGGCCGTTTTGATCATAGTCCTATGCACCCATAGAACATGTGGTAACTCATCCACCCATTTGGCACTTCGTTCATCCAGACGTGCCTTGATGCCGTTTCCCAAGCTTCTATTTGCTCGTTCCACAAGGCCATTTGTCTGCGGATGCTTAAAAGACGCGAAGCGCCATTTGATATTTAATGATGCACACCAGTCCTTGAATGGATTATCCGCGAATTGTTTACCGTTGTCCGAAATGATTTCTCCTGGCAAGCCAAAACGGCACACAATGTTCTCCCAAACAAACTTTTTAACTTGTTTGCCTGTGATGGATTTGACTGTCTTAGCCTCTATCCATCGTGTGAAGTAGTCCATTGCGACAATCAAGAACTTAACTCCCCCTGCAGCTACAGGAAACGGTCCTGCAATGTCAATTCCACACTTATAGAATGGCCATGGGGATGTAATAGGTGTAAGCTCCTGCTGTGGGTGTCGCAGCACTGGTCTATGCACTTGGCAATCACTACACCTGTGAATCATGTCGCGCGCGTCCCTATGCATGGTGGGCCAATAATATCCTATACGCAGGGCTCGAGTTACCACAGATCGTGGACCTGCATACATGCCGCATATCCCTTCATGTATCTCACTGATTACATAAGTGGCCTGACGTGGTCCAACACACCGCAACCACGGCTGCAAGAAAGAACGCTTATAAAGGATACCTTCTCGAAGTTCGAAGTGCTGCGACTTCCTTCTGATGCGCCGCGCTGCTTTTTCATCGCCCGGAAGGGTTTCACTAGTCAAGTAGTTGATGATCGGGGTCATCCATGTAGGTCCATCCTCCTCAACTATGGTAGTGACCTCCCCTTCTGTTATAGACTTCTCCTTGAGTATTTCCACCAAGACTTGCTTGGACAAGTGGGCGAAGCTTGTGGATGCGATCTTGCTTAGAGTGTCCGCCTTCTTTTTCTCACCTCTTTGGCACCTGCTTGATGGAAAACTTGCTGAAAGCCGCGATGAGTGACTTGACTTTCTCCAAGTATCGGACCATGTTGTCCTCCTTAGCCACATATCCACCTAGAATGTGGTTCGCGACAAGCCGTGAGTCCACGTAGGCCTCGAGGTTACGGACTCCCATTCTAGCGGCGATTTTTAAACCCGCAATTAATGCTTCATATTCCGCTTCGTTGTTGGTGGCTGTGAACTCAAAACGGAGGGCGTACGTAAACTCCATTCCTTCCGTATTTGTGAGGATGAGACCAGCTCCTGACCCATCCGTACACGAAGATCCGTCCGTAAATAACACCCATGGTTCTGTTGGAGTCTCGTTTTGTTTAACGATTGGTCCTTCCTCGTCCGGCTTCTCTATCAAGAAATCTGCCAATATCTGGCCTTTAACAGCCGTCCTTGGCCTATAAGATATATATTATGCTCCCCCAATAGAATACTCCATTTTTGTAGCCTACCTGCTACATCCGGTCTAGAAATGACTTGCTTTATTGGTTGGTCAGTAATGACTACGATTGGGTGCGCTTGAAAGTATCGGCGCAACCGTTGTAGCAAACACTAGTGCCAAGACCAATTTTTCCATAGAGGAGTAATTCAACTCCGGCCCTTGTAGTGTTCTACTTATGAAGTAGACTGGAGTTTACATCGCATCCCTATCCGTCATGAGTACCACACTTATCGCTCCATGAGTGGCTGAGAGATACATAATGAGTTCCTCCTTTGGCCGGGGAGCTACTAGCATAGGGAGAGATGCAAGATGCTGCTTGATTTGGCCAAAAGCTTCCTCGACTTCCTTTGTCCACCGGAAGTCTCCCTTCCTAATTCACTTCTTGAGTGTCTTAAATAGGGGTAATGACTTCTCTGCGGATTTGGATAGGAACCTATTTAGCCCGGCCAGCTTCCCAATTAAGGACTGCACCTCCTTCCGTGTCTGAGGGGATGGCAGCTGTATTACTGCGTCCGTCTTCTCTGGGCAAGGTTTAATGCCAGTTGGATCAATCATATATCCAAGGAACATTCCCTCTGTTGCCCCAAACGTGCATTTCTTTGGGTTTAGCTTGATGTTAATCCTCCTCAGTGTGTCAAATATCTCTTGGACATCCCGGAGAAGTGCATCCTCCGTATGACTTTTTATGACTAAGTCATCCACATAAACTTCCAGGTTGCGGCCTATCTGCGAGTCAAAGGCTTTGTCCACAAGACGCTGGTATGTAGCACCGGCGTTCTTTAGTCCAAACGGCATTTTCGTATAACAATATACGCCCTGACTAGTATGGAACGCCGTCTTTTCCGTGTCCTCCTCCGCCATCTAGATCTGGTGGTATCCTTTATATGCGTCTAGGAAGCACTTAAAGGGATATCCACATAGGGATTCCACCTTCCAGTCAATCTCTGGTAACGGGTAACAATCCTGTGGACAGGCTTTGTTTAAATCCGTGAAATCCACACACATGCACTAACTTCCGTCATGCTTTTCGACCATGACCGGATTAGATAACCACTCGTGGTAGTATACCTCGCGCATGATACCTGCGTCCACTAGTTTCCGTACTTCCTCCAATATCACTCGGCTGCGCTCAGGCGCCTGGCCGCGCTTCTTTTGCTTGATGGGTTGGTACCCCTGGCGGATTTGGAGCTTATGTTCTGCTATCGCACGTGGCACGCCCGTCATATGCTTTGGCTCCCACGCGAATATATCTAGATTTGCACTTAAAAGAGAGCACATGGCCCTTTTGTCGTCATCCGAGAGCGCTCCCCCAATGGATATCTCCTGTTCCGGGTAATCAGGGTGGATTGCCACCCTCCAATTGGGAGGTGGTGATCCACCCTTGGGTGGAACAGGTGGAGCCGGTGTTGTCACGGTATGACACTCGGATGCTTGTACGATTGTGTTGTAAATGGTCACGATTCCTCCCTCAACAGGGAACTTGATCATTCCGTGTGCCGTGGAAGGTACCGCCCGTATAGCCGGAATACCTGGTCTGCCTATGATCCCATTGTACGGAGAATGTGAGCGTATCACCATGAAGTTCATCCACGCCGTAGTGGAGTTTTCCTCATTCCCAATGGTTACAAGCAGACGCAGTTGCCCTATCGGCCAGATGGTCTCTCCACTAAAGCCAGTGAGCGGCGTCGTGGCCTGTACTAATTGGCTTCTTATTTCTGGCCGCAACTGCAAAAAACAGTGTTCGTACAGTACTTCTGCTGACGACCCTCCATCCACGTACATGCGACGAACATTATGTGTTCCAATGCTTATCTCAATAGTGGGAGGCGCATCAATCACATCGCTTGCTGTGATGGGAGGGAATGAGATTTCCCTGCCGCGTGAAAATTGTTGGCCAATTTTCTGCCTCGTGCGGTGTTGTCTGGATTGGATCATGTATATGGTCGAAGGTTTGTCCTTTTGAGGATCCTTCTTGTCATACTTCTTGTTGTCTTTTCCATCCTTCCAATCCTTGACCAAATGTTTGAGTTTACCTGATTTGATCAGTGAATCAATGTTCTTCTTGAGCTGGAGACACTCCTCCGTGCCATGGCCCTTGTCATTATGGAACTCGCAGAACCGATTTCCTTACCGACGGTCCAGGGGAGTTTTCATTGGTGGAGGCCTCGGAAAATTTGCCCCTTCCGTCAGCAAGATCTCCCAGTAGGACATCTTTAGGGGGGTAAACTTATTGTCCGTCCGTCCTCCTTTGTTTTGGCTCTTATAGTCTGAGCCCCTGCTATTGTTCTGATTTTTTTGACCGCCCGATTACCTCCTGGACTGGTCGTTTGATCGGTAGTCGTTTCCTTTTGAAGGGTAAGCCGCGGCAACCGCCGTTTCTCCTTCTATGAAGTTTCTGACCCTTTCCACGAGGTCATCATACCTCTCTGGACGCTTGTCATTGAGACGCCTGATCAATTCCCTGTCTGTTATGGCGTGCATGTAGTCAGAGATTTTCAGGAGTTCCGGCATTGTCTTTGTGCGCGTGCACTCATCATTGAAGCGTTCAGTGAAGGCTTCTGTGGACTCCCCCGGCCGTTGTTTGACAGTTGCCAATGAGACCGGATCCCTATTATACTTCTTCCTCTGAGTATAATTGTTCTTGAACGCAGTGCGTAGTTCCGTGAAGCTATCAATGCTTCGTGGAGGGAGTCCCTCAAACAAGTCACGGGCATTGCCGATCAAAGTCGAATTGAACATTTGGCACCATATAGGCATGGGCCATCGCTCAATTTTAGCCTGTGTATCGAATATTTTGAGGTGATCATCCGGATCACCAGTTCCATCATAGGTCTTGACACACGCCGGCATGCGACGTTTGGTGTCCTCGGAGTAGTTCCGTATACGGAGAGTGAATGGGTCTTCCCTGGGATCCGCCCATGGACGGGTGAGCCTAGGGTCATCCTATGGGTCACCCCACGGGCGGGAAAGATCCTCCGCTTCTGCCTCTCGATAATAAGGGCCACCATAATACTCATCATTGTTTGGTGGTGGTGGAGGGGTACGCCTAGGTCGGTGACGCTTGGGCGGATGGTCATCCGAGTCCTCTCCTGATGGATCTGGAGACGGGGGTGGTGCCCCATCCCTTGGGTGAGGTCCACTTTTCTGAGAAGAGCCAGGAGCCTTCTTCCCAGTGTCCATCCTATCCCACACACTTGTGCGGCGAGTGGCTCTGGTCAAATCTCGGTCTGGTCGCTCGGGTGAACCGTCAGACTTCCCCTCTCGAGACCGCGTTAGTTCCTCGATGAGGCGATCTCGTATGTGCTCGAACACATTCCTAGGTTGAGGAGTTTCCTCGAAGATGCTCTGCTCCTGAGGCCGAGTCTTCCTTTTCCCCTGATTTTGGGAAGAGGTGATTGGTCCGGCATTGCCAAAGTTGAGTCTAGATTGGAGGTTTCTCCCTAGATTCAACCTTGATGCAATCCCTGGGACGATCCTATCAAAGTTCTGCGTGAGAACTCGAGTGAGATCCTCCTCGCTGAGTGGTTGGATTTCTACTTCCTCCTCAATCGCTGGTCTGCGCGGTTCCTTGTTAGGGGGATTGGGCGCACTCCCTGGATCAGGGTTGTCCAGGGTTGAAGTAAGTGGGGGAGTTATGGAGATCGTGCTCGTCACCCCCATGGACTGAAAACCACCACGGTTACCAGGTCCGCCCGCTGGGCGGCTAGGGGATTGATTGGGGATGAGTATCCCTTCCCCTTGGGACTTCTGATTTCCAGGATTTGTGTTCCTGGGATTAGCTTGCGGATGCCCCTTCGTCATTGGGAATTCAAGATGAAGTTTCGCTTTAGCTTAGTGTAAGGGTCCCACGGATGGCACCAACTTGTTGATGCAAAAGTTGGGTGATCCTTGTTAGACCCGAATTAGGCTTAATTCGGGTTGGCTAGACTTCGGCTCCTGCACCAAGTGAACTGTTTTGGTTGGGATCCTGCACACTAAACAACACGCGTTAGGCTTACCGTGGGAATGTTTCCAACGATTAGACTCCGACGCGAGAGTAAGTAATCGGTTAGGGTTTATATGAGTTGAGAGTATAGAACGTAACCCCCTTTGTGGAACCCTTGGGGGTTCCTTTTATAGGCAGTGAAACCCTAGTGGGCTGCCAATGACACTTCGGCCCCAAGGAAAGGATAAGTACCAGAATTAGACTGATTGTTATCTTCTAATTATGGTGAGTGAATATCCTCTTCTTTTGGGGTAAATCCTATTCCTAGACAGAATATGATTCTGTCTAACCCTGTACCGGCCGTGCCGGGCCGTGGGTCGCACACGTGTGTGCGGTTACTGTTCATCCAAGCCCATAAGCTTAAATGACATTATTCCCACCCATCTGTGATGGGCCGAATACGGGTAGTACCCGTGGGCCGGGTTCCAGACCCGGCTGGGGACTATACGTCATCAGTCCCGATGAGCCCGAATCGATGAATTTCATCGATGTGCTCGACGAAGCATGTGAAGAACATTTTCACGAGGCTTGTAAGAGCGGGATTTCTCATTTACCTCATGTTGAGACCGTAGCTTCTATTGCCCCATCATTGACTCCATTTGGAGAAAGTGACATTCTTTTACAAGAATTTGAAGCAAGTTTAGGGGATGTGGATTTAAAATATGACGATTCTCCCACCGATTGGGAAGAAGATATTCGTACCATTGAGAGACTTCTCAGTGAGAACCATATTTCTCCACCTACTCCTAAGGAAGTTACAAACGATGATCCAAATTTGACTAAGCCTTCCACCGAAAATCCACCGGATTTAGAGGTTAAGGATTTACCGTCTCATTTAGAATACGTTTTCCAAGAAGACAATAATAAGTTACCCGTCATAATTGCCAAGGACATAAAAGAGGATGAAAAATTGCGACTTATTGAAGTTCTTAAGACTCATAAGAAAGCAATTGCTTGGAAAATCTCCGACATCCGCAGAATTGATCCTAACTTTTGCACTCATAAAATTCTCATGAAAAATGACTTTAAACCCGCAATCCAAAGTCAAAGTAGGGTTAATCCAAAAATTCATGAAGTCATTAGGAAAGAAGTTATCAAACTTCTAGTTGCCGGCATGATTTACCCTATTTTGGATTCGCCATAGGTTAGTCCCGTCCATTGTGTGCCTAAGAAAGGCAAAATAACTGTTGTTCCCAATGAAAACAAGGAGTTTATTCCTACTCGACTTGTCACGGGTTGGCGAGTTTGCATAGACTATCGCAAGCTCAATGATGCCACTCGTAAGGATAATTTTCCTCTTCCTTTCATGGATCAAATGCTCGAGCATTTAGCGGGTAATGGCTACTATTGCTTCTTAGATGGTTTCTCTGAATATTTCCAAACTCCTATCAATCCAAAATACCAAGAGAAAACCACATTCACTTGTCCGTATGGAACATTTGTTTACAAAATAATGCCTTTCGGCTTACGTAATGCTCCCGGGACTTTCCAAAGGTGTATGATGGCTATATTCCATGACATGGTTGAACAAACTATGGAAGTCTTTATGGACGATTTCTTGGTTTATGGTGATTCTTTCTCTTCTTACCTTGCCAGTTTAGAACGTATGCTTAAACGATGTGAAGACACTCGTCTCGTTCTTAATTGGGAAAAATGTCATTTCATGGTAAAAGAAGGTATCGTACTCGGTCAGAAAATTTCAAAAGCCGGTATTAAGGTCGATCGTGCTAAAGTTGATGTCATTGCTAAGTTGCCTACACCTACCACCGTCAAAGGAGTTAGGATTTTTCTAGGTCGTGCGGGATTTTATCGATGTTTCATTCAAGATTTCTCTAAGATAGCTCGACCAATGACTCATATCTTAGAAAAGGATGCTCCTTTCATCTTTTCTCAAGATTCTCTCGACTCTTTCGAACTTATTAAAGGTAAATTAACTAAGGCACCGGTCTTATTCTCTCCAAATTGGGATTTACCTTTCGAGCTCATGTGCGATGCTAGTGATTTTACGGTAGGAGCGGTTTTAGGTCAACGAGTTAACAAACACTTCCAACCAATCCATTATGCTAGCAAGATAATGATGGGGGCTCAATTACATTATACCACTACCAAAAAAGAGCTTTTAGTCGTAGTGTATGCTTTTGAGAAATTCCGCCCCCATTTTTTTCTTTCAACCACCATCATTTACACCGACCATTCCGCCTTGAAATACTTGTTGACCAAGCAAGATGCTAAACCGAGACTCCTTCGTTGGGTTTTTCTCCTACAAGAATTTAAAATCGAAATTCATGATAAAAAGGGAGCAGAAAACCTAGCTGCAGATCATCTTAGTAGACTTGAGGATCCTTATCAAGAGAATTTTTAAATTAAGAGATTAATGAATACTTTCCCCATGAGTCCTTAATGTCTATTAATTCCAATCTTGACGATACCTCATGGTTTTCGTACATTGCAAACTATTTGGCGGGTGGTGTTCTTATGGAAGGGTTAACATCGCAACAAAAGAAAAAATTCTTTAAGGATATTACGAACTATTATTGGGAAGACCCTTATCTTTTCAAGAAATGTAGGGATCTTATAATTCGTAGGTATGTTGATGGGCCGGCGGCTTTAGAAATCCTTGAAGCTTGCCACAAAGAACCCACCGGTGGTCACTTTGGTCCTAACTATACCACTATGAAAGTTTTTGATTCCGGATTCTATTGTCCCTCAATTTAATTGACGATCATGAGATGGTTAAGCATTGTGATGCTTGCCAAAGACAAGGTAAGATCACACATAAAGATGAGATGCCTCAAAATTTCATCCAAGAGTGTGAAATCTTTGACGTATGGGGCATCGACTTTATGGGGCCATTTCCATCATCCAAAGGGAACAAGTACATCCTCGTAGCCGTTGACTACGTATCCAAATGGGTTGAAGCAAAGGCTTTACCTACTAACGATGCGAGGGTGGTTGTGAACTTCTTGAAACAAGTGTTTGCTAGATTCGGCGTTCCTTGTGCTATCATTAGTGATCGCGGTACTGATTTTTGCAATGATCAATTTGCACGAGTCATGGCTAAGTATGGTGTCAATCACCGACTTTCCACCGTGTATCATCCACAAACTAATTGTCAAGCCGATATTTCCAATCGTGGACTTAAGGGAATCTTAGAGCGTAGCGTGGGAGTTCATCGTGCCTCATGGGCCGATAAATTAGATGATGCTTTGTGGGCTTTCCGTACCGCTTATAAGACACCTATAGGTTGTACCCCTTATCGCCTTGTGCATCGAAAGGCATGCCACCTCCCCATTGAGTTGGAGCATAAGGCTTATTGGGCCTTGAAATGGGCTAATTTTGAGATAAACAAAGCCGGTGATCTTAGGAAAATCCAACTCAATGAACTTAATGAACTCAGGAATGAGGCTTATGAGAATTCATTGATCTATAAGAAGAAGACTAAGCTCATTCATGATAGCAAGATTAAGAACCGAGAGTTTCACATAGGTGATCAAGTTTTACTCTTTAACTCTTGGTTGAAAATCTTTATCAGGAAAACTTAAGAGACGTTGGTCCGATCCATTCACCGTGGCCCAAATCTTACCCTTACGGCACCATTGAGTTATCTCAACCAAATAGGCCCAACTTCAAGGTGAATGGCCAACGTGTTAAGCTGTACTTTGTAAAGGACATCTCTCATGAGATGATTCCATCTCTCTCCATGTTTCCCTAGAATTAGTTCTAGGTCGAGTCAGGCTCGTGACTTGGTTAACAAAAACAAGCGATTCTCGGGAGGCAACACGATGATCTATCTTTTTATCCGTTTTTCATAATAAGTGTAGGGGCCACGTAGGTGTTTGTTGTTTTTTCTTATGATGTGCAGGGATTAGAGCTTTCAAAGATCCACTTTTGATCATATTTGAAGACCCGTGATCCCGTGTACCCATCTTCCCGGTTCTATCCTACACTCTTGTGATTCAATATTTTATCGATAAATGTTGAGATGGGAATCACTTTAGTTGTCTTTTCCTTAGCAAGATTTAAACTACGTGCACAATGTCCTAAGTGTAGGGGAGTTTACTTCCACATGCTTAAACATTGAGGAAAATGTTTATATCAAGTGTACGGGAGACTTCTATCAATGTTAAGTGGGCTTTTCTATGAATATGTCCTCATTTTAACCGGAAATTTTAATTTTTCTACGTTTTTCAAAATTTTTGATCTATTTTGGCCTGGTAGTATTTTTCATTTATTTGCTTTTTCTTCTTTCCTTTTTTCATCACATTGTATGTATAAATTCCATTTCAAGAATAAAGTCAATAGAAAAGAGAAAAAAATGAATAAATAAAATGGTTGTAACAAGGTTAGACGTCTTTGATATATTAGGCCTGTCGTGAATATTTTGACTCAACCCGAGTTTACTTATCCAAGTTTACTCTAGCTAGTATCCTTAACCATATGGACCTTAATTGGTTTATTAGGCTAAGCATCCACGAGTCTCATTACTTGAGATTTTAAATTGTGGAGAACGAGAGATGATAGATTCGATAATAAGTTTAAGGGTTAATTTTTCCTTATATGTGTTTTTGTGGCTCTTTCTCCCCGCTTGTATATTTAATTGCATAATAAATGAGGATTTTTGCGGTTTAGATTCAGTATTTTAGCTCTTAAACAACTCTTTTATTTCCTTGTTATTAAAGCATGAACACATTGAGGATGCCAGCGTTGTGGACTTCCGACTAAGGTGGCTCATAACAACTAAGTAGGAGGTATTTAGACCATGGGACCGCGGAATTTGGCCTACTATATATATCATAAATAAAAAAAGAATAAGATTAAAACATGACCTCAAGGAGCCTTAGGGTGTGGGGCATGTAGTACGAACCTTGTCATTAGAGCCTTAGGATGTATGGCATGGTAAGTGTTGAATAAAAATTGATAATTAATCAATTCCCTTGTTTCTAGTTCAAGGAGCCTTAGGTTGTGGATCATAGATGAGGAGCACTTTTACATCTTAAAGAGCCTAAAGGGTATATGATGTGAATTTTCTAAACTCCACATAAAGTCAACATGACTTTGGAGGAAATAATAATAAGTAGTACTATTGGCCAAATTTTGGATCCGATAATTTATTCCCTAAATCATGTTAAATTATCCTTGATGTGGGCTTACTTTAGTGACAACGTTTTTGAGGACGAGGTTAGGTCCTAAGTGTCGTGTTTACACCGTTTTGCCTTCATTTTTGGACTAATGATTATTTAATAAGTCAAAATGAGCCTACGGGTGAATGACAATCTTTAAAATCTAGAGATACAACTTACGAATTGGAGAAGGAGTATTACACAATTATCTTATATAAGTGGTTTTAACTTGAGAACTTATGGTAAACAATGATCTTATTTTTACTCTTGATATGGGGAACGTGAAACTTGAGGGTGATTAATATTCATGACACCAAAGCTCTAATTTAAGTCTTAGATTTCTTAACAAGTTTCTTCCATCAAACATTTTTGAAGTTAATAAATTAAAGGAAATTGTTATATCTTTTATAAGTTTTTATCTTTTCATGGTTGTTAAGTTTCTTTTATTATAGTAGTAGTATATTATAATAAAGGTCGAGATGGGTTAATTATGATGGAAAATATAAAATTATGCTTTGAAATAATGCATTGCATGGGGACATTGCAATGGTCAAGTGTAGGGGATTTAATAAGGGTAAAACAAATAAAAACGAAACCAAAATGTGTATTTAATGTCGTAAAAGTCAGAATTATGCGTGGTTTGTGTTTTTATTGTGTTTTAGGGCAAAAATATGAAAAAGGAAGAAAACACGGGCTTACACGGCCTTTTATCAAAGAAAAAGACAAAAGACGAAGTCAAAAGATCAAAAGTCCAAAAATAATGGAAGTCAAAGGCCTATTATGAAGATTTATCGAAGAAAAAGAACAAAGACGGAAGTTTAATAAAGTCGAAGAACCAAGTCTAATAAAAGAAGAAAATTAGAGACGAGTTCATTTTATCTATCGACAAATCCCGAGACAAAGTCGAGAAAGACGAGTTATTTAAAAAGGCGAGAAGACAAAGAGAAAGAAGGAAGAAACAACTCCACATCCTTTCCACTATAAATAGACCATTAAGCTTTCATTTGTAGTTACTTTTATTTTTAGTTTTTCATTAAGATAATTAGGAGTAGATGTTAATTACTTTCTCTCTCTAGTTTTTCTTCCAAGTTTTCTTAAGCTATTCATATTTAATCTTGTTTTGTTGAATCTTATCTTAATCATCATCATTAATACAAGCTTATTAAATATATCTCATTCTTCCTTTCTTGTTCTTAATCTTGTGTTAATTTGGTTAATCATGTAGCTTGTTTTGATCTTATTGCTTATTTGATTGATGTGCTTATTTCATTGTTCTTATGGTTTTGATGTGGTTGATGTTTTAGCTTATTGTGCTTATTTGATTATTTTGTGTTTAGCTTATTTTTAATTAAGTGGATTTGGTAGATTAATATTTTTAAAAAGTTGATTTTATTAATTTTGCATATTTGGTGTTTTTAGAGTTTTTAATTTGTGGCTTATTTAGCTTTTCTTAATATTGGTTTAGCTTAATTTTTAGTATTTTCTTATTTTTCTCTTAATCCGGATGTTTAAAACCCTTATTCTGAATTACACACTTAGTTTTATTCCGAATTATATGATTATAGCTTATTCCGAATTAGCTTTAAAAATATTAAATTCCAAATTACATATGTTTAGAGTTTTTCCGAATTAGAAGTTAGAGCAGTATTCCGAATTAATAATTGAAGTAAATTCCGAATTAGGTATCAAAACTGATATTCCAATTGAGTGCAAGTAGAGGATTCCGGATTATCAGCTTAAGCTAGGTCATTCCGAATTGCGTTCAACTCATTATTCCGGATTAGGTTATGCATTCATTTATTCCGGAGTATATGTATTATTGTTTTCCCGACTTACGTTTTAATGCAGATTCCGAATTACTTGAATAAAAACCATTCAGAATTAGTTTTACAAGCCCTATTCTGAATTACATTTTTAGATAGGACTCCGAATTAAGTTTTCCCTTGGATATTCCGAATTAGTTTTTGATTTGATATTCCAAACTAGGTCTTGTTTTTGATTCCGAATTAAATTGTTTTCAAACTTTTATTTTTCTGCCAATTTTATTAAGATTAATTTTAAATTGTTTTGTTTATCTTTATTTTAGTTCATCAAGTTTTATAATTGTTTAATTCCTTTAAATATTGTCATTTTAGTTTATATTTTTCAAGTTTTCATTTTTTAATAAGAATAGATAAACGTGATTTTCTTTTTATCCACCAAGAATAATTGAGTCACACAATAAACCGTGGTCAATTCGATTAGACCAATTCAAGAATAAATTTCTTAGTTATTAGTGCTATAAAACCCCACGTGTCAGTCATACCCCAACCCTCGTAAACCGAGGCAACACTATATATAAGCATGTGTGTGACTGTGCACATACAGTTTACAAACCTTCCACCATTGTTTCACTCCTTCCTACCTTCTACATTCATTATTCTTCATGGATATCCGTATTACCAAGTTAGATTACCACGCCCTTCTCCATATTTATATAAAACATGGTTAAGGATAATCCCACGATTACGTTCGGGCTCAACGTATTCCCATATAGCAAATTAGTTGAATTTTGCTCAGAATACTTCATTCCCGAGAGTGTTCATCCCTCCTATCCAGGTGAGAACGAAGCTATCACCGATTGCCCAGCCGAGAAGATAGGTGTTTATACACGCCTATTCGACTCGGCGAACTACCGTATCCCTTTTTCTAGGTTAATCGTAGACGTCATTTCGTATTATGATTTCCATATAACCTAGTTACACTGCATAGGGGCGTGTAAGATTAATCAATTTGAAATTACTTGCCATACATGTGATGTAGCTCCAACAGTAAGTTTATTTAGGGTTTTCTACGTGCCCCAAATGATCAATGGCTGGTTGTCATTTAAAAAACGTTTGGGTAACACCCCCATTTGCTATAACAAAGTGTTAGATTCACTGTGGTATGACCGGTACTTTGTAGATGCTAATGTATTCCCCACTCCCTTCATGCTAAAATACTCAGTCCGAACAAACTATCCTCCCCCATCGGATACATATGATGATAGGGATGTCAGAATCTTAGACACACACCGCACATATTTTCACAAAGGATTGCCGAAAATTTTTGTGTGCTTGATAGGCATCAACCGCTATTACTTTGGCAGGGCGGACAGATATCCTGTCTTCCTGAACAGCCGTAGAGAGGGTGGGTGTATTGTACTTTGAAATGTACCCACATCATACTTTGTATATAACTAACACATTTTATGCATATGTCCCAGAGATGAGGCTATTCGGTTTGATACGCTAAGGAGACCCTTCCCAAATCCTCGAAGGTACACGACCCCTACGCCAAGATGAACCATCCCTACTTATAGCCACCCAAAATATAACCACCCCCTTGGAAGTAGTCCCAGAACCTCATTCCGATATGGGCGGGATAAAGATTGAGAAGTCGTCATTGGACTTTGACAACGAAGATGGTAAACAAGCCTTGCTTCAGGAGAACGCCGGCACGGCTAAGAACACCACTACTCCGTACGGAGAAGAACAAGTACATAACCTGGAGCGTCTTTCGAAGGATATAGACAAGCTATTTGGATACGAAGATGAAGATGTGGCAAACGAGACGGGCATCACGGCGCAGACCAAGCCTGCCCCAAAGAGGCGCAATTCTAAAAGGAAGGTCGTGAAAGAGGTTGAAATAGAGGCGGGTATTTTAACGTACCTCCCAAGAGACTGCGTAAAGACCACCCCCAATACCAAGAGGGCAGCAGTACCACCGCGCCCGAGGACAATCTAGTGCCCCCTCCTACCGTAGCATAAGACCAAGGGAATAAAACAGTATCAAACGTAACACCGGTAATCGTCATAGCTCCTACCAACACTAATCACAAGACAAGGCCAACGTAAGTAACATATAACCATTAACCTTAACTTTAGATGAGAAATACATTAATCTAAACAGATCATTAATTGACAGGGTAGAGCAATCCACGATCGTACCCTATGAAGTAGATAACAACGGGGTAGCTGCTCCCGTGATCCAAGATACACCACCAACTCCTCCTCTAACCATCGAATAAGATCCGCTTGCTGAAGAGCCTATCCCTCCCCCTTTCACCCTCAATGGCGGTTAACCGAGGAAAGTAGGATAGAGACGGAGGACAGTTGCAAGGACTTCATAGATCACCTAACCCCTCCCGGATTAACTCAGGACTTAAATGAGTTGACACACGATGTTCTTATAGAACAGCTCAACGTGTCAACCTCCCACCAGATGGCCCTCGGCGCAGCCATGCATCACCGTTTTGAGGGGGCCTTGAATCATATTGAGAGCACCAACAGAAAGATACTCCATAGGGAGAAAATGGTAGAGGACCATGAATAGATCATTGCCAAATTACAATCCAATCTTTCCACCGCTGAAGCCACCATTGCAGAGCAGGCCGCCCATGCCGCCACTCGCGAATCATGAATCACCGAGCTGGAAGCCGAAGTCCAAGCTCTTCACGGCAAGGTACGCTCACTGGCCTATGTTTGGCTTGTTAGTATTAAGTATACTGCAGTTGTGACCAACACAAATCGTTCTATCCACGGGTAACTTCTGCCAAGGCCACTGCCAAAACCTTGGCCAATGATGTGGCCACCCTTTCCAAGGATCGCGACGACCTGCGCCAATTAGTAAAGGGTGAGGAACAGCTGGCCGCATCATTTGTCGACTACATGGTTGATCATGAGAAGGTCGTGGAGGGACGTCTTGAGGAGATGGACACACGGCTGGATGCCATGGCCATTGACTTCGATGAGGATTTGTACCCTCAAATGCTTACGGCCATTACCGGCCGCAGGTGGATGATCGGGTCCGGCCTAAGACTAGCGGTGATCAAGATTGCCGATTCGCCCCAACTAGCCCAGCCATTTGCCGACATGGTCTCCAATGGTATAGATCGTGATAGACATGAAGGGATTCTAGCCGGGATGGAATGGGCTGGGCAGGGTAAGGTCGCCACGGATCACGTTTATCATAAGCCAGATGTAGAGAAAATATGATCGCATCCATGACGGCATTGAGTCAGATTGAGTACCCTTTGCTAAATGAACTTGAAGCACTGAAGGACGCTCCTATAGACATGGTCATGGAGCGGTTATGTATTGAGGCATACTTCGACTCCCAACTTACTATCTCCTTGTATGCGGATAATCCTCCGCCCGAGAACCCATGGGCCCTAAAAGGATAAAGAAAGTTGGGAGAGGCCATCAAGGCCAACATGGACCATGCTAAGGGGAGCGGGAGAAGTCGTATCCTATACCGTATACCCACTTTGTGGTCCACCCATATATCCAGGCCTGATGGTGTCCCCGTGACGGACCCTACTAGACCTGGAATCTCCTTGTTACCACGCCTGAAGGATCCACCTTAGCGTCGCTGACCCAACAAAGGAAGGAATTAGGGGAGTCTATGCTTCACAAGTGACAACATTTATATTTTATCGAACATTGAATTTTTTTTTTAAATTCGGCTGTGGATGCCCACAACACTTGTGTATGTATTTTGAAACTTGTCTTTTGAATATTTTGAGTAGATAACTATATATACATGCATGATGTATCACGATTTATATAAAGACTAAGTCTATATGTTACTAGACGTGCACTATGTGACTTTATCATGTCCGGCTTGTGTAAGTACAGTTTGTTTAAACTTATTCCAACGTCTTGTTAATAAGGTGTCTAGTAAGGATTCATGATCCATGGCCGTTAGGGTTGCATCCCTCTTATGCGGCAAGTTGAATTATTAGGTTCACTCAATCCTCTTGCTTCTCATGGAAACGGATATTACATGTACGACTAATGAAAGCATATAAATGAGAAATAACACTAAGTATACACACAACAATAAATGATCTTAAGTATAAAAGACACATGGTTTGAACAAGAACAAGCTGTGGCGCTAGCTAGGTACCACGACGCTTTATTATTATGGTTACGTTTTTTTTACAGAATGATAGAATCCTAAGACAAATAAGACCTAGAAAACATAAAAGACATAATTACATGGATCCTTATTAGAGCTGTCTACAGCTAGATGTCCATGTGGAGTCCGTGGCCTTTTAGAGATAGCATTTTTTAAGGTTGCAGATGTTCCACGTACGATCCAAGCCACGGCCATCCATGTCATGTAACTTTTACGCACCTCGTCCCAAAGCTTCCACGACCTCGTGTCCTTCTCATTTTGGGCCTAATCTCCCTGTGTTCTCCACGCGACTCGCCTCGTTCGCACGATAGACAAAATCCCCTGGTCGGAAGGAACACCTTTAACCTTGGAATCATAGTATGCTTTCATCCGCGCCTTAGCTTTAGCTTCATTGATAGCTGTTAACTCTCTTTTATCCTCTAGCAAGTCTAAGTTGACCCTGAGTTCCTCGTCGTTCATGACGACGTTAACTTCCGTCATACGGATTGTTGGCATTCTAATCTCTGTTGGTTTGACTGCCTCAGTACCATAGGCTAATGCGAACGGACTCCCTATTGGTCGTTTTTATCATTGTTCTGTGTGCCTATAAGAGATGTGGTAGCTCGTCTACCCACTTGGCGCTTCTTTCATCTTAACGTTCTTTGATTCCTTCTCCTAAGCTTCTATTTGCTCGTTCTACAAAGCCATTCGTTTGCGGATGATTGACTGATGTGAATCACCGTGTATTGTTCAGCGTCGCGCACCAATCCTTGAATGGATTGTCCGCAAACTATTTCCTGTTATCTGAGATAATTTCACCCTGTAGACCAAAACGACATACAATGTTCTCCCAAACAAACTTTTTTACCTGTTTGATTGTGATTATTATGACTGCCTTAGCTTTAATCTGGCGAGTGAAGTAGTCCATGGCTACGATCAAGAACTTGACGCCTCCAGCTTCAACAGGAAAAGGTCCCGCTATGTCGATCCCCCATTTGTGGAATGACATCGGGTTGTGATAGGTGTTAGTTCTTGTCGTGGATGTGTGGCACTGGCCTGCGTACCTGACAATCTCTGCATTTGAGAATCAAGTTACGTGCATCTTGGTGCATAGTTGGCCAGTAATAGCCTGTGCGTAAAGCTCCTGCCACCATTGATCTGGGTCCTACGTGCATGCCACATGACCCTTCATTAATTTCGCTGATCACATAGCTACTTGGCGTGGCCCGACGCATCGTAACCACGGCTGTAAGAATGAGCGCTTGTACAAGATGTCGTCGCGTAGTTCAAATTGTTGCAACTTCTTATGGATGCGGCGTGCTTCTGTTTCATCATCAGGAAGAGTCTCGTTTGTTAAGTAGCTGATGATTGGGGTCATCTACGTAGGTCCCTCCTCATCGACTACTGCTGCGACCTCCTCCCCTGTGAAGTATTTATCCTTAAGTATTTCCACTAACACTTGTTTGGACAAGTGGGCAAAGCTCGTATATGCGATTTTGCTAAGGGCATCCGCCTTCTTATTTTCTCCTATTGGTACTTGCTTAATTGTGAATTTTCCAAAGCCGGCGATGAGCGACTTAACCTTCTCCAAATAAAAGATCATGTTGTCCTCTTTGGCTTCATACTCACACAGGATGTGGTTTGCGACAAGCCGTGAATCCACATAGGCCTCGAGGTTGTGTACGCCCATTATGGCTGCTATCCTTAAGCATGCTATTAACGCTTCGTATTTCGCCTCATTGTTTGTGTATTGTGAATTCAAAGCGTAAGGTGTAAGTAAATTCCATTCCCATCGGATTTGTAAGTATAAGGCCCGCTCCTGACTCATCCGTGCAAGAAGATCCGTCGGTGAACAGTACCCATGGTTCCTTTGGAATCTCTTCCTTTGGGACCATTGGTACGTCCTCCTCGAGCTTCTCAGTGATGAAATCTGCCAAGATTTGTCCCTTGACATCTGTCATAGGTCTATAAGATATATTGTGTTCCCCTAACAGGACACTCCACTTCTGCAGCCTCCCTACCACATCTGGTCTTGAGATGATCTATTTGATTGGTTGGTCTGCGATTACCACAATTGGGTGCACCTGAAAATAGCGGCGTAACCTCTTTGCAGCAAAAACTAGTGATAGGTACAGTATCTCCATTGTGGATTAGTTCAGTTCCGGCCACTGCAATGCTTTACTTATGAAGTAAAATGGGCCTGGATTGAGTCTCGGTCGGTCATTAGGACGACACTTATTGCTCCGTGTGTAGTGGATAAGTATACGATTAGCTCTTACTTGGGTCGTGGGGCGACTAGCATGGGAAGAGCCGCTAGATGCTGTTTAAGCTGTCCGAATTCCTCCTCTTCCTCTCTTGTCCAACAAAAATCCCCTTTCTTCAAGCACTTCTAGAGTGTTTTGAATAGAGGAAGTGACTTCTCTGTGGATTTTGATAGGAACCTGTTTAGCCAGGGTAACTTTTCATTAAATGATTGCACCTCCTTCAATGTCGAGGGAGATGGCAACTGTATCACAGCCCCAGTTTTCTACGGACAAGGCTTGATGTCGTTTGGGTCTTCATGTACCCTAGAAACATTCCTTCGGTTGCCCCAAATGTGTACTTTTTTGGATTCAATTTCATGTTGATTTTTCTCAACATATTGAACGTTTTCTGAACGTCGCGGAGGAGCTCGTCTTCTATGTGGCTTTTTATAACTAATTCATCAACGTAGACTTCAAGGTCACGGCCAATCAGTGAGTTAAACGCTTTATCAACAAGTCGTTGATATGTCGTGCCTGCATTCTTGAGTCTAAACGGCATTTTTTGTAGCAATACACGCCCTGACTGGTATGGAATATCGTCTTCTCCTCGTCCACCTTCGACATTTGAATTTGGTGATAACCCTTATATGCATCCAAAATCACTTAAAGGGGTACCCACATAGACACCAGACCTTCTAGTCGATTTCTGGTAGTGGATAACAATCTTGTGGACAAGCTTTATTCAAGTCCGTGAAGTCCACACACATACGCCAACTTTCGTCATGTTTCTTAACTATGACTGGATTAGAGAGCCATTCATGGTAATAAACCTCTCGCATGATTCCCGCATTAACCAGCTTTTTTACCTCGTCTAGTATAACATGGCTGCGTTATGGAGCTTGGTCGCGCTTCTTTTGTTTCACGGAGGGTATCCCGGATGAATCTGAAGCTTGTGTTCCACGACTGAGCGTGGTACGCCTGTCATATGCTTTGGTTCCCATGCGAACACATCAAGGTTTTCCTTGAGGAGGGAGCACATGGCCTTCCTACCCTTATTGGAGAGATTTCCTCCGATGATCACCTCTTGATCCGGGTAATCGGGATGGATAGCCACCTTCCAATTCGTGGGGGGTGATCCTTCCTTTTTGGGAGTTGGTTGTATTGGAGTTGTGACGACATGACATTCCGATGGTGGTACTATTGAATTGAAGATAGTGACAATTCCCCCTCGACCGGGCATTTTATCATGTCGTGTGCTGTTGACGGGATCTCTCGTATGACAAGGATTCCCGGCCTTCTGATGATACCATTGTATGTAGAGTGTGAGCGTATAACCATAAAGTTCATCCATTCCGTGGTTGAATGTTCCTTATCTCCAATAGTTACTAACAATCGTAACTGCCCTATTGGCCATATGCTGTCTCCGCTAAAACCAATAAGCGGCGACGTGGCGGCATGAGTTGGTTTTTGATCCCTGTCCCAACTATACGAAACAGTGTTCGTAGAGTACCTCCGCCGATGATCCTCCATCAACGTACATGCGGCATACATTTTGTTTTCCAGTGCTCACCTCAATCGCGAGAGGTGCGTCCTCAATGTTGCTTGCCGTGATGGGGGAATGAGATTTCCTTGGTGCGAGAAAATTTTTGGTTATTTTCTGCTTTGTCCTGCGTTGCCCCGATTGAACCATGAATATGGTTGTAGGCTTGTTGTAACACCCCACCATGGCGGAATATATGGGGCGCAACGTATGGATATCATCACAACATGGCGTGTCTATAGAGATAACTAAATGAAATAAGAAATGTCATAAAATGGTGACACAAATGTCATGACAATATCTCAACAATGCAGGAGTCTAGGTAAGTAGGTAACAGTCCTACCTCTTACCCAAGACAAACAAATAACATAACCAAAACAAACATATAGGTGCCAACAGTATCACTTATTAACAAACAACAGAAACTAAGAAGGAACGGTGTTGGAAATACGTTTTACGTATTAAGAAGGATCGGTCACTCCAACGATAGTCCATGTAATAGCTCGTAGTTTAGTTAACTTTCTTTATTTATCAAACAAGAACAAGCCTAGTGATGAGACTGCTTTTATACATAGTCTCATCGTCCAAATCGGGCTTAAAATGCATAAAATGCCATTTAAACTACCAAATATATGCTCGTGTTTGTTGCTTGTGTATTTTTAGGTACGGATATTGAGAAAATGACAAAAGATCACAAGAATCAATCAAAAACGAACACGGGAAACGAAGCCGCACAATGAACCGGGCCCAAGTTTGGATTTTACAAAAATGCCCTTGAAGAATTGAAGATTGGCAAGTTTGGTCCCTTAACTTTTGAAGATTTACACTTTATACCCCTCAAATATTCAAAATTATGAATAGGGTCCCTAAAGTTTGAAGATATTACAAGATCAGTCCTTGAAGAATCCATGAATAGCATTTGAAGCCCTTGGAAAAAGTTTGGAAGTATTTGTGCCATTTTTGACAAATTGCCAAAAGTTGTTAAGTGGAAAATGGGCGTTGATAGCCATATATTACAACATGAACAAATCAAGGAAGCTTGGGGGTCTTTTTTGCCAACTAACCAAACCACCACCACCACTCAGACCCTGACACGTCAGCATAACCCACCCAAATACCCATTTACCCATACCCTACCCGACCAAACCCACCCACCAGGTTTAAATTAATAAACCTTGGTCAAAACCCCAGTCAAACCCTCCTTATTCCCTCCAAACACCCTTTTTAAAATACTTTTTACCCAATTCGGATTAAACCACCCCCCCCCCCCCCTAATCACTCAAACCCTAATTAACCTCCAGACCTAATTGCACTCAAAACAAAGGGTTTTGTGTTTATACTTTCCAGATTACTAATTAAAGTCACTCTCACCTAAACCCACATCACAAACCACCACAAGACACACCCATGTGTCTTGTGGGACCCTCCCCTGCCCATCACTTTCGTCCCCAAACCCAAAACCCGACCAATTGAACGATTGAGCTTCACTCCTTGGTCCCCAAGCACTTTCCAATGGCCAAGATCAAATCTCAACAGCTGGATATCAAATGGCAACTTCAGAAATCACATGAAGGCAAAAATTTTGACCAAGATTCAAATTTCGTCCAAGGGCATTTGGGGCATTTTAGTTGCTAGGGTTTTAGTATTCCAGATTGTTCTATAGACTAGTATATATAGGAGACACATGTGTCCCTATATTTTCTTTCCAGTTTTTCTAGCAAATCGTGTAATCCCTTTTTAATTTAATATAAAGTTGGTGTTTTGTTTAAAAAGTAATTCCTTTTATCATTATTTAAAAGTTGGTAATTGTTTGGCTAGAATCTCTGAGTTCCATCTTAATATTGCAAAACCTTTTTGAGTTTTGAAAAGTCAGAAACAAGGTTTCTGAAATTGGGAAAATTTGTTGTGTGAATCTTGATTCAGGATTGGTTTTTCAGGAATCAAAGATTAATTTGTCAAGTGTTTTTGAAAGGGAAATTGTTTGGAATGTTTTTAAGAAAGGTTTTAAGAAGAGAGAAGAAAAACAGAATAGTGTATATTTTGTGTATTTTTCTACTTTTCTCTTAGCAGATTTGTTAAAGGATTGTTGATCAAGGCCCACCATAGGCCCCAGCCTATTGGAGGTGGCTAGCAGCCACTGAGGGACTTGGATGTAAGTCCCTCAAGGTAGAATCCTTTGTTTCCATTTTAATTTTCAAGATTTGGTGTTTATGTGATTTTGTATGCAAAGTGGTTAAAGGTTTGTTTATGTGCTTGAATTTGTTCATTTGTGGTTATATGCATGTTTTAAGTAGATTATGATCAGTTTGGATAGGATTTAGATAGCATTGGTTTGAAAAAAAAAATCGTTTTCATAAATAAAGGGCTGTTTGGATTTGTGTTTTAAGTAGATTTTGTGACAAGCTTTTGGGTTATCATCTGTTTAAACACAATCATTGGGAGTTGATAGGTTATATGCTAGCTTTGTTTTCTGTTTGGAGTAGTTTACAACGAATTTGCATGATATAAAATTGATAAAACAGCCTAAATCAGTAAAGGACTTTTTTCTGCTTGTTTTGTTGAACTTGAGCCACCAAATTTGTTGAGCATGCTTGTCACTAGGTTATTTTAGGATTGTGTAAGTTTTTCTTGTCATTAGGTAGACTTGAATGCAAGATCTTAAGGTTTGAGTTTCACTTTTGAGCCTAGAAAATCTGCATATACACCCACAGACCCAACATAAGTATAACAGCAACTTGATTTTGGCATTGTGTGCTTGATTTTGTGTTGTAACCTGCTTGTTTTTGAGTTTATTTTGACTCCTTATACTCCAAAGAGTATAAGGGTGCCTGATTGTCCATCAACACACCACCAAAATCAAAACCAAGCTCCTCTTGGTAAAATCTGCACCTGTGAAGAATCAGCTTTTTGCTTGTGTTCAAAAAAGTAACCTGAGCACGATTTTTGCTCCAATCTTTCTTGAATTTTGTTAAAATTGAATTTGGATTTGTGGTTTTGTGAGTAAAGGATCAACAGGCTTGGGTTTAAAGTTAAAAAAAAGAAAAAAAAATAAAAGAAACAAAAAGGACGTGGCCAGGACTCGAACCTGCGCCACTCCTCTCACAACACACACTCATTACTGCTGCCCTAGGGACTTTGACTGGTAAGAGTTTGAAACAATATATATTTAAGGAGTGTGTGAGTGGGCTTATTAAGTAAAAGCCGTAGCCAAATAAGCCACCCACGGCTTATTGGTTTAGCTTTTTGACCCTAGCTTATTTTTCCTAGGTTTGTCTTTTCATTTAGGATTTTTCTAGCTAAAACTTTGATTTTTCCCTTTCTTTAATTATTTTTATTATTTTTTAATTAGCCGGTTTTTGTTAATTAGTTTAAAAATAGTTAAAATAGGTTTTAATTTTTAGAAAAATAGTTTTTAGGTTTTGATTTATATTTTTGAGGTTTACAGCCCAAAAAGTTTTCAAAAAGTCTAATTTTTTATTTTATTTGATTTTAGGGTTTTCTAGCAACTTTAAAATTTAATATAAAATTATTAAAAAGGTTTTAGGAACTTTTAATTTCATTTTTGTCTTAGTTACATTATTTAGGATTTTTGGTAATTTGTTAGAATTTATTTATAAACTTTTTATTTTTTTGAATATTTTATTATTATTTTATTATTAAAAATTGAAAGTTTAGTTTTTTAAGTTTTTTCATTTTTCCTAGATTTTAGACACATAATTAGGAGTTTTGTCACTTTCCAAATAGTTTTTAGGCTTTTCATTTATTTTCTAGAATTAATTTAAGTTTTAATAGATTTTAATAGTTTTTAAGTGTTTAAAAATAGTTTAATTTGGTTTTAAAACTTTAAAAAATAGTTTTTAGCTTAATTAGGTCATTTTTTAGGTTTACAAACTATTAGATCTTGTTTAGGGCTTTTTAATAATTAATTGTGATTTTTAGGGCTTTAATTAGCATTAAAAAGTCATTATCTAATTAATTAAAAGGTTTTAGCAAGTTTGGGTTTTTTGTAAACTCTTAGAATATTATTGGAGATTTTTAGAAATTTTTAGGAATTTTTAGGTTAAAATTTTAAATTTTGTAGTTTTTACGGTTTTACGTGAACGCGTTTTCGTCTTAGCTCGATCCGTCTTCGTAACCGTCTTTTCTTTCCTTTATCATATCTATTCTCTTTTCTTCTTGTTAATAATCACAAACATTAAATTCAATTCAATTCACAACGCACTTGCCTCCTCGAGAACGATCCCACACAAAGGGTCATAAGTGTTTACGTTTTCCTAAACGTACGCTTAATACTTACCGCTTTTGTCTTCCTTTTCCTAAAGGGGTAAAAATACGAACATCATTTTGGCGCCGCTGCCGGGGAGGCGTGTTGTGTTTTGATTGAACATTGTTGTTTTTTATATTAGCCATAATTAGTATTTGTATTAGTAGCACTCTACTAATACGTATTATCGTTTTTTCGGTTTTTGTGTGAATACTATTACTATATTGTATACGTAGAACAATAAATTCACAAGTACTCCAAATACGTGAGAAATCACAACCTTGACTTGGGAGGTCATTACACAATCATTGTATTCGAATCTCAAACCAAAGAAAAAAGGCAAAAAAATAGATAAATACTTTCGTGAAGCTTAATCTTGATAATACAAACTATAAGGTGGGTATAAGGCGGTTGTATTTCACGACCTAAAGGAAAAAGGCTCTTAAGTGCTTCGCAGCGCCTCGTTTCCTCCGCTTGCTTGTGCGTATTTGATTTTGAGAGTGAATCGAGGGTTTTGCCGCCCAAAGTATTATTACATATCATATATATTTTCTTGGTTTCTATTGATTAAACCCTCTTGAACGATTTGGTGTTCCACCATCATTCTAAAGTCATCGAAAGCGTTCACTTCACGTGATCGTTTTCATTCCTTGAGGCTTCTTTAATCAAGAGATTTGATTAAGGAGGAGATTTGCAGATTTTTGTCTACTTAATACATTCACCAATTTCCAAAAAAGTTAATACCATCAAAAACCACAAAAAAATTGAAAAATACAAAATACCAAAAAGAATCTTCTTTGCTCGTCTCCACGTTGTACGTGACGTTTATGCTCACTCGTAATCAAGCAAAACGTGCACGTAGACGAAAGAACAAAACTCCCACTCCAACTCATTCTAGTGAGGAGTCTCCTATTGACGAACCCATTGTACGAGAAGCACCTACCATGGCGAATCGAACTATGATGGAGTTACTTCAAGCACCCACCGAGGGTTATGGAGAAGCTATTTTGATTCCCGCAATCCTTGCGGAGAATTTTGAGGTGAAAACGGGTTTGTTGTCGATGATCCAAAACAACAAATTCCGTGGTGATGAGAAGGACAATCCGCACAACCATATCCGCCAATTCAATCGTCTTACTGCCACGTGCAAATTTAAGGATGTCTCGAATGACTCGATTAAGATGATGCTTTTTCCGTATTCCTTAGCGGGGCCCGCTAAAATTTGGTTAGAGAAAGAGCCACCCAATTCTATATTGACGTGGAAGGATCTCGTTTCAAAATTTGTGAACCAATTTTTTCCGCCCTCTAAGACTACGCATTTGAAAAATGAGATTTCTAAATTTTCACAAGAATCAAATGAAAGTTTTTCAACGGCTTGGAATAGGTTTAAGGAGATGTTACATGAATGTCCTCATCACGGTTTTTCCGACTTACACCAAATCGACACGTTTTACAATGGACTTAACGATCATGAAAGAGATTATTTGAATGCCGCCGCGGGTGGTAATTTTTTGTGTAAAACGGTTGAAGAAGCTTTGGTCATAATTGAGAATAGGTCTAATGTTTATAGCCCTCGTAACACACCGAGTGTTGCCAAAATGGGCTCATCATCGTCTCGTAGTATAATGCCTTGCAAGATGAAGCAAATGAGGAAAATCGGTTTTTTGATAGGTTTTCGACTCTTATGTCCCATTGGAAAGCTCAAGAAGCTTCGAATTCCGCTTCGGTTAAAGCGGTTTCTAAGAGTTGTTTGTCGTGTGGTGGAGCTCATGATCTTTCCGAGTGCATTACCACGGATAGTAACACTTCGAGTGCTTATGTAGCCACGGGAACTTATAACCAAAACGGCCAAGGTTCCCGCCAAAATCAAGCTCCACCAAATCAAAATGCTAATAACTATCAAAACAACAACCAAGGTGGAAATTACCAAGGAAATCAAAGGAATTATAACAAGGGTAATTATCAAAGTGGAAATGGGAAAATTTCAAATCAAAACCAAAACCGTGATTTTCAAAACAATGCCCAAGGTTTTCAAAATGATCACATTTATGGGGATTCGAGTCGAGCTTTTGACTCGGTTATCAAAAAGAAGGTGCCTCATGGGGGAGACCCATGCTTATCCATGTACATATTATTGCTTTTTAGTCAACCTAATGTGAGGGGATTTGTGCCCTTCCAACCTTTGTTCCGTGGTTGTTTGTGAATCGTGTTTTTAGATCATGATCTTCACGATTGGAGCCTCTCGTGTTCGTTTTATGGGAGCACTCGATCATTTGCTTTGAAGACATTTCTCAATATCCAAATGATATATCCTTATATGTTCTAACCTTAGGTTTTTAGCACACTTCATAAACGGCTATTAATTTATTGGTTACACCCTTTCCATGCTAGATTAGGCATTCGACTACGTCTCTAGTATGGGGGTGTTTTCACCCCTAGACTCGAAACATTGAGGACAATGTTTAACTTTAGTATGGGGGGGGGTGAATAGATACTTGCCTTGCCAAACCTTCACGCTTTCCAAAGTTTATCTTTTTGTTTATCGTTTTGTTGCAAAATAAGGCTAAAAATGGCCAAATTTTAAAAATTTTCTCATGTTTTATAAGTGTTTGAAGACACGAATGTAGGTTTTCCGATGGCGAGAATAAGAGTAATTTTTGACTCGACCGTGCGTGTTGAGCACTTAACTTTGATTCCTTAACTTATATTAGGCTAAGTCTCTTAAATGAGGACGAGAAATGATAGAGTTGATTATAAGTTACTATGCTAAACGTAGAGTACTCGTATTCTTTCAAAAACTCATGTGTTCTCGTTGTTTTCTTATTCTCCCTTCGCTTGTAAATATTTTTTGCTTAATAAATATTGACTTAGCGGTTTAGTTAGGATTGTTGGGTTTCTAGTCTTTTCTAGTAGCTTCCGTGTAATTAAATTGGGAAGACATTAAGGTATCGCCAGCGTCACGGTTTTGAAGTATTGGCACCCGAATAATCGAAAGCTTCACCTAATAATAAGATTTCAAGTGCTCACCTAAATCTAGCAAACAATTTGAAGCCCCACAAGGCCGAAAAATTCATGTAAAAATTGAAAGTGAATCAAGCCTTAATCTTCGAAGCTTTAAAGATCCAAAATTCGCTTTAGCGTGAGGATATACGTCTTTGGCTAATAAAACCACCGATGAGGCGGATAATAAAAGGCAAGGCAAGACCGAAGTCATAATAAAAGCTTAATGGCGAAGTTGAATAAAAGATGGAGGTAAACCAAAGATAATAAGGCCCTTCCGTTAGGGGGCGTATAAAAGTCTTGGTAATAAGTCTCATGTTTAAAACCGTTATAAAACCTTGTTTATCGATCCTTCTTGTCAACTTAATTTTTTGACATCGTTGTCTATTAGGAGGGGTTACACCGTTAGGACTCTATTTTTAGACCTAAATCTCTATTATCGCATAAGTCAATGATGTATCCTCGTGAAACATTCAAGACAAAATAAAATATAAGAGATACAACCTAGGAATAATGGGAGAATAAGTACGTGATTAGGGCATATGAGTAGTGTTAGCATTACTAACTTATAATGACAATGATCTCGTTGCACGCTTAGCATGGAATTGAAGTGAAAATCGAGGACGATGAAATTATTTCTAACGAAGCATTCACGTGTTCTTATTCTATGAACCTAAACGTCCCATTTTGTGATGAAAATCATACATTATGTCTAAAACGCAAGTAGTAGTAATAGTGGTAGTGTAGCTAGTTTATTATTTCAATAAAGTGAATAAAAATGAATTTTGGAGATGCTATGATACTTTATTCTAGCATTGCGTGAGGGCACGGCATAGGTTTAGTATGGGGGAGTGATGAGACTGCTTTTATACATAGTCTCATCGTCCAAATCGGGCTTAAAATGCATAAAATGTCATTAAAACTACCAAATATATGCTCGTGTTTGTTGCTTGTGTATTTTTAGGTACGGATATTGAGAAAATGACAAAAGATCACAAGAATCAATCAAAAACGAACACGGGAAACGAAACCGCACAATGAACCGGGCCCAAGTTTGGATTTTACAAAAATGCCCTTGAAGAATTGGAGATTGGCAAGTTTGGTCCCACAACTTTTGAAGATTTACACTTTATACCCCTCAAATATTCAAAATTATGAATAGGGTCCCTATAGTTTGAAGATATTACAAGATCAGTCCTTGAAGAATCTAAGAATAGCATTTGAAGCCCTTGGAAAAAGTTTGGAAGTATTTGTGCCATTTTTGACAAATTGCCAAAAGTTGTTAAGTGGAAAATGGGCGTTGATAGCCATATATTACAACATGAACAAATCAAGGAAGCTTGGAGGTCTTTTCTACCAACTAACCAAACCACCACCACCACTCAGACCCTGACACGTCAGCATAACTCACCCAAATACCCATTTACCCATACCCTACCCGACCAAACCCACCCACCAGGTTTAAATTAATAAACCTTGGTCAAAACCCCAGTCAAACCCTCCTTATTCCCTCCAAACACCCTTTTTAAAATACTTTTTACCCAATTCGGATTAAACCACCCCCCCCCCCCCCTAATCACTCAAACCCTAATAAACCTCCAGACCTAATTGCACTCAAAACAAAGGGTTTTGTGTTTATACTTTCCAGATTACTAATTAAAGTCACTCTCACCTAAACCCACATCACAAACCACCACAAGACACACCCATGTGTCTTGTGGGACCCTCCCCTGCCCATCACTTTCGTCCCCAAACCCAAAACCCGACCAATTTAACGATCGAGCTTCACTCCTTGGTCCCCAAGCACTTTCCAATGGCCAAGATCAAATCTCAACAACTGGATATCACATGGCAACTTCAGAAATCACATGAAGGCAAAAATTTTGACCAAGATTCAAATTTCGTCCAAGGGCATTTGGGGCATTCTAGTTGCTAGGGTTTTAGTATTCCAGATTGTTCTATAGACTAGTATATATAGGAGACGCATGTGTCCCTATATTTTTTGTTCCAGTTTTTCTAGTAAATCGTGTAATCCCTTTTTAATTTAATATAAAGTTGGTGTTTTGTTTAAAAAGTAATTCCTTTTATCATTATTTAAAAGTTGGTAATTGTTTGGCTAGAATCTCTGAGTTCCATCTTAATATTGCAAAACCTTTTTGAGTTTTGAAAAGTCAGAAACAAGGTTTCTGAAATTGGGAAAATTTGTTGTGTGAATCTTGATTCAGGATTGGTTTTTTAGGAATCAAAGATTAATTTGTCAAGTGTTTTTGAAAGGGAAATTGTTTGGAAAGTTTTTAAGAAAGGTTTTAAGAAGAGAGAAGAAAAATAGAATAGTGTATATTTTGTGTATTTTTCTACTTTTCTCTTAGCAAATTTGTTGAAGGATTGTTGATCAAGGCTCAGCATAGGCCCCAGCCTATTGGAGGTGGCTAGCAGCCACTGAGGGACTTGGATGTAAGTCCCTCAAGGTAGAATCCTTTGTTTCCATTTTAATTTTCAAGATTTGGTGTTTATGTGATTTTGTATGCAAAGTGGTTAAAGGTTTGTTTATGTGCTTGAATTTGTTCATTTGTGGTTATATGCATGTTTTAAGTAGATTATGATCAGTTTGGATAGGATTTAGATAGCCTTGGTTTGAAAAAAAAATCGTTTTCATAAATAAAGGGGTGTTTGGATTTGTGTTTTAAGTAGATTTTGTGACAAGCTTTTGGGTTATCATCTGTTTAAACACAATCATTGGGAGTTGATAGGTTATATGCTAGCTTTGTTTTCAGTTTTGAGTAGTTTACAACGAATTTGCATGATATAAAATTGATAAAACAGCCTAAATCAGTAAAGGACTTTTTTCTGCTTGTTTTGTTGAACTTGAGCCACCAAATTTGTTGAGCATGCTTGTCACTAGGTTATTTTAGGATTGTGTAGGTTTTTCTTGTCATTAGGTAGACTTGAATGCAAGATCTTAAGGTTTGAGTTTCACTTTTGAGCCTAGAAAATCTACATATACACCCACAGACCCAACATAAGTATAACAACAACTTGATTTTGGCATTGTGTGCTTGATTTTGTGTTGTAACCTGCTTGTTTTTGAGTTTATTTTGACTCCTTATACTCCAAAGAGTATAAGGGTGACTGATTGTCCATCAACACACCACCAAAATAAAAACCAATCTCCTCTTGGTAAAATCTGCACCTATGAAGAATCAGCTTTTTGCTTGTGTTCAAAAAAGTAACCTGAGCACGATTTTCGCTCCAATCTTGCTTGAATTTTGTTAAAATTGAATTTGGATTTGTGGTTTTGTGAGTAAAGGATCAACAGGCTTGGGTTTAAAGTTAAAAAAAAGAAAAAAAATAAAAGAAACAAAAAGGACGTGGCCAGGACTCGAACCTGCACCACTCCTCTCACAACACACACTCATTACCGCTGCCCTAGGGACTTTGACTGGTAAGAGTTTGAAACAATATATATTTAAGGAGTGTGTGAGTGGGCTTATTAAGTAAAAGCCGTAGCCAAATAAGCCACCCACGGCTTATTGGTTTAGCTTTTTGACCCTAGCTTATTTTTCCTAGGTTTGTCTTTTCATTTAGGATTTTTCTAGCTAAAACTTTGATTTTTCCCTTTCTTTAATTATTTTTTATTATTTTTTAATTAGCCGGTTTTTGTTAATTAGTTTAAAAATAGTTAAAATAGGTTTTAATTTTTAGAAAAATAGTTTTTAGGTTTTGATTTATATTTTTGAGGTTTACAGCCCAAAAAGTTTTCAAAAAGTCTAATTTTTAATTTTATCTGATTTTAGGGTTTTCTAGCAACTTTAAAATTTAATATAAAATTATTAAAAAGGTTTTAGGAACTTTTAATTTCATTTTTGTCTTAGTTACATTATTTAGGATTTTTGGTAATTTTTTAGAATTTATTTATAAACATTTTATTTTTTTGAATATTTTATTATTATTTTATTATTAAAAATTGAAAGTTTAATTTTTTAAGTTTTTTCATTTTTCCTAGATTGTAGACACATAATTAGGAGTTTTATCACTTTCCAAATAGTTTATAGGCTTTTCATTTATTTTCTAGAATTAATTTAAGTTTTAATAGATTTTAATAGTTTTTAAGTGTTTAAAAATAGTTTAATTTGGTTTTAAAATTTTAAAAGATAGTTTTTAGCTTAATTAGGTCATTTTTGAGGTTTACAAACTATTAGATCTTGTTTAGGGCTTTTAAATAATTAATTGTGATTTTTAGGGCTTTAATTAGCATTAAAAAGTCATTATCTAATTAATTAAAAGGTTTTAGCAAGTTTGGGTTTTTTGTAAACTCTTAGAATATTATTGGGGATTTTTATAAATTTTTAGGAATTTTTAGGTTAAAATTTTAAATTTTGTAGTTTTTACGGTTTTACGTGAACGCGTTTTCGTCTTAGCTCGATCCGTCTTCGTAAGCGTCTTGTCTTTCCTTTCTCATTTCTATTCTCTTTTCTTCTTGTTAATAATCACAAACATTAAATTCAATTCAATTCACAACGCACTTGCCTCCTCGAGAACGATCCCACACAAAGGGTCATAAGTGTTTACGTTTTCCTAAACGTACGCTTAATACTTACCGCTTTTGCCTTCCTTTTCCTAAAGGGGTAAAAATACGACAATCACCTAGCCTACAACATGTGTAGGCCATCCCAAATGTAAGCCCAAGCCCATGACAAGGGCTTGGGTATATAAACCCTCTCCTTTGATGGAGAGGGTGGTGTGGTTTCATAATTTTCACATAGTTCTTCTTACTTTCTCTCTCTAGCTTTGTGTGAAATCCACCATCTCTCTATCTCTTTCTCTCTCTAAAAACATAAGCAAGATTTACAATCTTACAAATGGTATCAAGAGCCATGGGATGATTGTATTGTTCATGTGTTTGTGTTCTTGATTATCTCGCCATTTTTTATCCATTTTCACACGTCCAAATTTTTTTTTTTGTGTTTTTGATGGTTTTTTCTTGATACAAATCTTCTACATAGTTGTGGTAGGGATTTGGTATAGTTACTTTGGCTAAAAGCACAAAATTTTTGGGTGTTTTGATCATTTTTTGGCTTAAAATCACGAATTGGTTGAGTTTTGTCCGAGAAAAGTGGGCATTATTCCGATCTGGTCATCGGAAAAGGGTTTCTAGTACATTCCGATCAGTGTAATCGGAATAGGGTTTTGGTATTCCGATCACGGCATTCCGATTGGTATTCAGATTGGTATTCAGATTTGGTATTCCGATCACGGCATTCCGATTGGTATTCAGATTGGTATTCAGATTTGGTATTCCGATCACGGCATTCCGATTGGCATTCAGATTTGGTATTCAGATTAGGTACATTCCGATTAGGGTTTATTCCGATCAAGGTTATTTCGATCACTATTCCGACTGATATTCCGATCACTTCCGACTGATATTCCGATCACTATTCCGATCAACATTCCGATAACAAAATTACTCCTTAAAAAATTTCGAATCGTGTGTAATTTTGACTTGGAATTTTTGGTTTATTGAGAACATATTTTAGGGGATTTTAACATTGTTTCTCGAATTCAACTCACAACAACAAACACATTTACTTTCTTTCATTGATCAATCAACGTTTGTAAATCTTAACTTATTGAAATGGAGTACACATCTCTTACAGATAAGTCCATCCTCTCGGGTACGGATAATCGTCCACCAATGTTGGTGAAGACTATGTATGAGGAATGGGCTTCCCGAATGGAACTTTATATGTTGAACAAGGAGAATGGACATCTAATTTGGGCATCGGTGCTCAATGGACCATTAGATTATGGTACAGTGACGGAAGGTACGACTACTCGTCCTCGCACAACGGGTGAGTTGACTGGAGATATGAAGATTCAAGATAAATGTGATAAGTATTCTACAAACATCATTCTCCAAGCCCTTCCTCCAGATGTCTACAAACTCGTCAGCAAACACAAAGTTGCCAAAGAGTTATGGGATAGAATTCGGGTTCTAATGCAAGGCACCTCGTTAACTAAACAAGAACGAGAGTGTAAGATTTATGATACTTTTGATAAGTTTGCCTATGTGCCAGGGGAGACTATCAATGATTACTATCTAAGATTTACCCTATTGTTGAATGAGCTCAATATCTATGGCATGACAATTCCTACCTTTCAATTGAACACCAAGTATTTGAACACTCTTCCTTCAGAATGGTAAAAATACGTGACGGATGTTAAATTGGCTAAGGACTTGCATAACACCAATGTGGATCAACTTCAAGCTTTTCTTCAACAACACGAATGCCATGTGATCGAGGCTCGGTTGTCTACACCTCAAGTTCATGATCCACTTGCAATGTATGCTTCTCAACAAAACATGGCTTATACCTATCAACAACCATCATACTTGCAGCAGCCACCACCACACATCTATCAGCAACCATCTTATCAACCACCAATGATGCCACAGCAAGAATATCAACAAAGTGTTCATTAACAATCTTTTCCACAGCAACCACGATATCAGACATCACCATCACAAGCCAACACTTCTCCATTAGGCTATACTCCTCAGCAAGGATATTTTCCAATAGAAGCACAACCAGCACAAGCTTTCTACTCTAATGAACTTCCACCAATCCAAGCACCGGTATTTACTCCATATGATACGCCAGCTGATGTTCTAAACCATCTCACTGCTTACTTGTCAAAACTTGTTGCAACTAGAGGATTTCCACAAACAAACAATCAGCTCCGCACCTCATCAAATCCTCGACAACAAGCCACTGTTCAAGATGGTCAAGTAACGGTGCAACCTATTCAGGGAAGGCAAAATTCATATGGACCTCCTACAAGGACTGGGAACAATCAAGCTGTGAATTCTCAAGCTAGTGGAAATGGGAGTCCTATTGGTCCTAAGAAGGTTGTGACTTGCTACAATTGCCGAGGACAAGGTCATATGGCTAGGGAATGCACTCAGCCGAAAAGGAGGAGGGGTGATGCATGGTTTCGTGAGAAGATGTATTTGGTTGATGCTCAGTCTAAGGGGAAGATTTTGGATTCAGAGGAGTTAGCATTTCTTGTAGACCCAGGGGCAGCAGATACTGAAGGCATTGTAGTTGTTTCCACTTCTAATGCAGCTTATCAAGCGGACGATCTTGATGCATACGATTCGGATTGTGATGACATTCACTCTGCCCAAGCTGCTCTCGTTGCTAATCTCTCTCACTACGGTTCTGATGTCATCAGTGAGGTACCAACCGCATCTAATAATATTGATGATAACCAACATCAAGTTGGGCATGAAAATGACAACCTCGAACAGCATTCGGGAACTAGTAACTCAAATGATGTGGTACCCAATTCTACACATTTGAGTGAACCTCAACCAAATGCTACGACGGGTATGGAATCTTATGCTCAACATGATTTGGTCATGGTGCCTAAACATATTATTGATCAAATGCATATGGCCCTCAGACAATCCGTAGATACGAATTCCACCCTAACTGCTGAGCTTGCGTTGCATAAAGAAAAGGTCAAAACTTTTGAAATGGTCCCTCAAGAAGAGAAAATAACATGTTCTGAATTTGACCAATTTCGTTTTGAAAAGATTGAACACTTGAAAGAAATAGAATCATTAAAAGCTAATCTTTCCAATGAATTAAAAGAAAAAGAGTCGGTTGTCAATGATTTTCAGAAACTTAAAATGGATTTCGAAACTCTCGAGTCTAAAAAGGTTGAATCGGAAATTAATGCTACCAAACTTCTTAAATTCAAAGAACAACAGCTTTTAAAACAATACTCTTCCACAGAAAAGGTTCATCTTTTAACTAAATCATTTAAAGAACTCGAACTTAAACGTCTTCAAGATTTACCACCTAATCCCGGTTATGCAAAACAAGCTCAGGAATATATTCCCGGTCTTTATGATATGACCATAATTGGAAAATCGAAAGAAGCACCTTTTGTTCGTAGTACTGAGGAGACACAATCACTTGGGGATGAAACTCATTCTAAAATGCTTTCAAAATTCCATACAATTGATTATGATCAACATAACAAAGATCAATTTTCGAAAAAGACACGCATTCGCTTACAAAAGGAATTAGCAGAATTAACAGTTCTTGTGCCCCAAAGTTTGTCAAATGAAAACCTTCCTAGTACGTCTCCTACACTCGTCAAAAAGGATTTAACGAAGTTAATTCCACCGGTAAGTAAGGCGTCCGTTAACTTAAATAGGGTTCACCAACACTTAGCCGATTTTGACAAGGTCATTTTGGAACGTACGACGGCCACGGCCATAACGGAAGGTGAATGGAACTTTGAGCACACTAGAGCTGCGTTTCGAGATAAAATTGTTCCGTTTGTAAACAATGTTAAAGATTGTCTTCATAATATTGATCAAGATTTGTTTTTGGAAATAGAAGAAGTTAGACGTGTTTTCAATGAAATGGAAGATGCTTATGAAAACAGTTTACTTGAAATAGAACGGGTTTCACGCCATAATGATCTGCTTCTGAATCAAGTGATGTCTCACGATCTAGTTTCCGTCTGTGTGAATAACAGTGTTGATAATGATTCTATTGTGCATAATGTTGCATCTGTGGATAATGTGGTAGATAGTACTTGTCACGAATCTGACGCTGAATTTTTAAAGCTTCAAGATTCATATTCTTCGCTTTCAAAACGTTTTGATGAGATTCAAACACATTGTATTTCGCTTGAATGCAAGCAACAATTTATTCAAGAAATCTTTGAAACGTCATTCGAAGGTGTTAATATCGATGATGCAAATTTTGAAAAGAATTTTCGATTGAATTTACAATCAAAACAGCGTCAGCTAAGTGACAAAGTTGCTAACTCTTTGCCGATAGACATAGAGAAATCTAAGGATCTTAACTGTGTGAATGTACTTGAGGCCGCTGAGAATTTTAAACTTGATCTAGATAATCGAGTTTCCAAGATTTTGTCCAAAGTTGATAACTTAAAACAGAAAAATACACGACTCTTCGATTCAGTAAAGCCCGCATGTGTTGATACCACTGCACAGAATCAATCATTGATTGAACAATTGAATCGAAAGTCGGTGGAAATATCTGATTTGAGGGAACAAATTTGTGATAAGAATCTGGTCTTGGCTGAGTTAAAGGAAACACTTCAAACTCTAAAAGGTAAGAATGTTGTGGATAACGCAGCCACTATCTCAACATCGTCCTCTAGTGCAATCAAAAGGAACCTTATAGCCGTCACACCACTTAACAAGGGCCCTAGGACTAAACCATCTCAAACTTTGGTCACTAATGATAAGGCGGAATAAAAACCAGCTTCTAATATTCCCGTGTTGCCTTCTACAGGAGTAAGCACCACTACTAAGGCTCAAATATCTAAGCTTAAAAGAAACAAGAAGAATGATAGGATCTTGCCCCCATCTAGTAGTCAAGTGAAGAAGAAAGTAGAAGCCCATCCTAGGAATGTTATTTCTGTTTTGAATAAAAAGAATCATGTAGCTAAACCTAAAGGCTCTGCGGTTGTGCAGTGTTCTAAGCCTACTTTAAATTCTAATTTGAAATGTTGGAATTTCAATGAATGTATGTTTTCTAGTCTTCATGATTCTTGCCTTATTGACCATGTGAATGAGATGTATGCACGGAAAAATGGATTAGAATGGAAACCGACTGGGAAAGTGTTAACCCAAGTTGGTTGGATGTGGCGCCCCACTGGTAGAACTTTCACTATAGTAGGAAATATGTGCCCTTTGACTAGGATCACTCCCACTAAAGCGAAGAAAGAGTGCCCTTTAACTAGGAGTACCAAGGCTACCAAAACACAAGCGTGTCCTTTAACTAGGAACACCAACACTACTGTAGGAACAAAGTGCCCTTTAAATAGGTCTACTCCCACTGTAGTGCCCGCGAATAATCCAAAACCTAAGAAAGTTGGAACAGTAAAACCTTTTAGTGCTAAAACTCACATTAGAAAACGCAGGAAATCTAAGGGTCTAAAAAATGTTAGCAATTCTGATAATTCTATATATGTATCTGCTAACACTCCGGAACCAATAGTTTCCAATGCATTATCTACTGTTGTTATTGAAAACAGGTGGTCCAAATTGTTCTCTGGTATTTGGACTCTGGTTGCTCCAAGCATATGACCGGAGATCGCTCTCAGCTCAGAAATTTCGTCAGCAAGTTTCTTGGTACGGTTCGATTTGGAAATGATCATATTGCAAAGATAATGGGTTACGGTGAATATCATATTGGGAATGTTTTAATTTCAAGAGTGTATTACGTGGAAGGTCTTGGTCACAACTTATTTTCTGTGGGACAATTTTGTGATGCAAACCTAGAAGTTGCTTTTCGAGAGCATACCTGCTTCATTCGTAATTTGGAAGGGGTTGATTTATTGAAAGGTACTCGAGGGAATAATTTGTATACTTTGTCTCTACAAGACATGATGGCCGCTTCTCCCGTATGTCTTCTCTCCAAAGCATCGAAGACTAAGTCATGGTTATGGCATCGACGGTTATCTCATCTTAACTTTGACGCTATTAATCACTTGGCGAAAAACGAACTTGTTCGTGGTCTTCCTAAACTATCATTTCACAAGGATCATTTGTGTTCCGCGTGTACAATGGGGAAAAGCACTAAGAAATCCTACAAACCCAAGACGGAAGACACCAACCAAGAGAAACTTTATTTGTTGCATATGGATCTTTGTGGGCCAATGCGTGTTGAAAGTCTTAGTGGCAAAAAGTACATCCTCGTCATTGTCGATGATTACTCTCGGTTTACATGGGTGAAATTTCTTAAAGCAAAAAATGAGGCACCTAAATTCATCATCGGATTCCTTAAGATGATTCAAGTGTGTCTCAACACTACTGTCTGACGCATTCGTACAGATAATAGAACCGAATTTGTGAATCAAATCTTGCGTGATTATTATGAAGAAGTTGGCATCTCTCATGAAACATCCGTTGCACGCACTCCACAACAAAACGGTATCGTTGAAAGGAGAAATTGCACACTTATGGAAGCTACTCGAACGATGTTATTTACGCAAAGGCTCCATTGTTTTTATGGGCAGAAGCAGTATCTACAGCAGTGTACACCCAAAACCGGTCACTAATCCGTAAACGCCATGGTAAAACACCTTATGAGCTTCTCCATGGTAAAGTACCAGATTTATCATATCTTCATGTATTTGGTTCTCTTTGCTATCCAAATAATGATGGTGACAATTTGGGAAAACTTCAACCAAAGGCTGATATTGGTATTTTCATTGGTTACGCCCCCGCAAAGAAGGCATACTGAATCTACAACTGTAACTCTCGCAAGATCCTCGAAACTATGAATGTTGATTTTGATGAGCTGACAGCAATGGCTTCTGAGCAAATCAGCTCTGAACCCGCACTTCATGAAATGGGACCCAGTAACATTAGCTTTGGTCTTGTCCCAAACAACCCTACTTCATCATCATTTACACCACCTACTAGGAATGAATGGGATACGTTGTTTCAACCGTTCTTTGATGAATTCTTTACTCCTCCAACTATTGTTGCTCCAGAACCTGAGGTAATAGCTCCGGTAACCGAAGTTGTCGCTCCAGCAACCGTTGCACAATCAGATATGTCTGCACCTACAATTGGTCAAGATATACCATCAACAAGTAATTCTCAACCAACACCTGTTTCAACTACCCATGTCATGCCTATTGATGATGAAGAGGATGATGATGATCACGATTTGGAATTCGCTCAAATGCGTGAACTTCCATTCTTTGGTGTACCTATTCCCGACCCTAATCAAGCCGGGTCGTCCACCTTAGAGGAAGCTCCTTCTACAGTTTACTCCAATCCACGGATTCGTGAACATGACAGCAAATGGACAAAGGATCATCCTATAGATTCTATTATTGGTGACCCTAATCGTCCGGTATCCACACGAAGTCAGTTACAAGAAAGTGCAATGTTTTGTCACTTTGATGCTTTTCTCACTGAAGTTGAACCTAAGACATGGCAACAAGCTTTTACTCAATCCTGTTGGATAGAAGCTATGCAAGAAGAACTTAACGAATTCATACGTCTTGATGTATGGGAACTTGTCCCATGCCCGGATCAAGTGCAGTTACTCACTTTGAAATGGGTTTACAAGGTGAAACTCGACGAGTTAGGCGGAATATTGAAGAACAAAGCTCGACTAGTAGCTCGTGGATACAAGCAATTATTGGGCATCGATTTTATGGAATCCTTTGCACCTGTTCCCGTTTGGAAGCTATTAGACTATTCCTCGCTTATGCAGCCCACATGAATATGATCGTCTATCAGATGGATGTGAAGACGGCATTTCTTAATGGTGAACTCAAGGAAGAGGTCTATGTTCAACAACCGGATGGTTTTGTGAATCCTAATTATCCTAATCATGTGTACAAGCTTAAGAAGGCTCTCTATGGGTTGAAGCAAGCTCCACGCGCATGGTATGATCTATTGTCACAATTCCTCATTACGCAAGGCTTCGCTAAAGGCAAGGTGGATCCCACGCTGTTCATTCAAAAACGAGGTAAAGATATGATTATGGTACAAATATATGTTGATGATATTATATTTGCAGCCTCGACCCAAACTTTATCCGACGAATTTGGGAAACTCATGTCTTCCAAGTTTAAGATGTCAATGATGGGCAAGGTATCATTCTTCTTAGGTCTTCAGATATCTCAGAGTCCCAGAGGCATCTTTATCAATCAATCCAAGTATGCCCTTGAATCGCTTAAGAAATACGAGATGGAATCTTGCGACCCCGTAGATACTCCAATGGTGGAACGAACTAAGCTTGATGCAGATCCTCATGGAGTTGCTGTTGATCCGACACTTTATCGTGGAATGATCGGTACTCTTCTGTATATCACAGCTAGTCGACCTGATCTTCAGTTTGCTATATGTATGTGTGCCAGGTATCAAACTAGGCCTACTGAGTTACACTTAGCTACTGTTAAAAGGATCTTTCGATATCTTAAAGGAACCATTAATCGGGGACTTTGGTATTCGAAGGACTCTTCTATTGCACTAATGGCATATGCAGATGCGGATCACGCGGGTTGTCAAGATACAAGGCGTAGCACGAGTGGAACTTTGCAACTACTAGGAGATTGACTAATCAGTTGGGCATCGAAAAGGCAGAAAAGCGCTGCAATTTCAAGTACGGAAGCAGAATACATAGCTATGTCCGGTTGTTGTGCTCAAATTCTTTGGATGAGATCGCAATTAACCGACTATGGTCTAGGTTTCAACAAGATTCCGATGTACTGCGACAACAAGAGTGCAATTGCCTTATGCTGCAACAACGTTCAATTCTCCCGGTCGAAGCATATTGACATTCGCTACCACTTCATCAAGGAGCAAGTGGAAGATGGAGTAATAGAGCTTTACATTGTCCGATCTGAGTATCAATTGGCGGATATTTTCACGAAGGCTTTAGATCGCGCTCGAATTGAATTTTTAGCCGACAAGCTAGGAATGAGAACCTTCTCGCCTGAGACTCTAAAGGAACTAGCAGATGAAGCGAAAGAATAGTCTTGGTAAAACTATTCTCCATATCCTTGGTGATCATCTGTATATATTGTTTATATTTTTATCCACAAAAGCAAAATACAAAAATATAAAACCATAAAAAAACCATAAAAATTGAAAAAAAATCTAGAAAGATCCAAAAATATTTTTACTTTATTTTTCAAAGGCATGTCTTTTGGTACGATAATATTTACGGCCTTAGAAATGTTGATTAATATTGACACGGCGCCATAAATAGAGTTCGTACAAAAGTTGTAAATATTTCATAAAACATTCCTATATGGCTTGTAGTTATTTCAGACTGCAACCCGGTTTTCACATTAAAGTCAAGTATTTCTTATGAAAGCTTTGGCTCACAACGGGAATTAATTTTCTCGAGAAAGGTTTACTTTAAAACCTTGTAAGGGATCAAGTTTACTTTATAACTTGTTCTAACACAAATCTATGTACGTTTCAGTGCATTTATTTGTTAAAACAAGAGAAATCTTGTTTTTATGAAGCTATCATCTCTACAACCATAGCGATCTCCAATTGGTATCTACATACTCGACGATGCGACTACTCAACCAACGACTACAGCTCTTTCAATAGAACACGGGTCAACAATTGAGGGGGAGCACTTGTCAAGCATTCAGAATCTTTGATGCCGAAAGTGCCAAGTTCATAAGTTGGTGTCAAGACAACAATACCAATCGTACATGTGGTGTCAAGAGATGACTTCAGACGTGACGAGGCGACCAACATATGCTGACAGGAACCATTTGATCTTATCATATGATGTTCTCATCAATCAGGTCCAACCTTGTCAATTCTTTTTAATATGGTGAATATGTGATCTTGTTACAAATCGATATCATATCTCATACATTTGGTATCATGAAGATAAAACGGACTTTCATTTTTCTTCCCAAAACCTTTGTTAAAACTTTATTAAATCAACTGATATTAAAAACATCGATTGGGTTAATATTTTTAATATGGGGGAGAAAATGTGATTTAATATGGGATATTATCACAAATGGTTTGACTTAATGTGCTGGCTCATCCCGACATGTGCGAAATGTTTTTGAATATCATGGCATATGTTAAGGGGGAGCAAAATGGATTTGCTATATCAAAATGGATTTTCATGGTGACATATACTTACCCAAAACCCATTTATTTCACGACGATGAAGATTGTGGTGACATAAGCATGGTAGGATAGGTTAAGTCCTATGATTCTTCCAGAACCGGAGGAATCTTCCCAAGGACATTCCATAGCTAGAAATAGTAGTCCTTAGGAAAGTTGGAGAAAGATTGTGAACGTAGCTGAATGCCGACAAGTACTTAAGTTAGCACTGGAACAATCACAACAAGGTGCTAGTTATGACGTATTGGTAAGCATTGAAAGGGTTGAAGAATGAAAAAGAATTGTAAAGATAAAGGGTGTAAAGAAAGAAGCCCTCCTTACAAATTTAGGCAGAAACCGGGTCAACACATATGCTATTGAGATCATTTTAATGATTCTCGATATTGAAGACAAACATCATGGACCCAGTGATGCAATGCACAACCCATCCCAGCTAACTCAGATATCTCTCAAAAGGTATTTGTTTTAATCACATGGAGACAACGTATTATCTATTGATTTATTCACTCCGGATAAATTGGTATTGAAAAGGTGGCACTCCTCTCCAGCCTCCGATCACTAAAATCCAAAATGCACGATCGAGTCTAGAGCCATTTGAGATCATCAAATTTCTCATTAGGACACACTTTCATATTTCCTTGCTTCTTCACACACTGTGAAAAGTAAGAAAGATTTTAAGAGTCCTACGCAAAATCTTCATGATCTTGCCTGAACATCCGAGTAATACGAAAGTATTTACAATGAAGATGGAAATCCTTCTTGAGCGAATATAAAAAAGCTCATGGTATGTGACTTGTGCGATTCTTTATGAATCAAGCTTGTGATAACTGGAAAGCAAAAGTGGTTTAATTCTTAACTGAACTTAAACACGTTCCAGGCCTCTACGCAAAATCTCAGTTATCTTGCCAGAACACTCAGAGTGATACCTTAGTTTTCACAGTGATGAGTGGAAATCCTTCTAGTGTTAACCTCAAACAGCACTTGGTAGGTAACTTGCAAGATTCTATACGAATCAAGCTCGTGACAACTGGAAAGCAACGATGGTGCGGTTCTTAATTGAATTTCACTTGTTCCAGGAACATGAATTAACGGCTTCAAATCGTGCGGATATTATTATCCAAATGATTCACTCTTTATGTTCGCAGTCAGCTTTGGACGGTCGAATAAAGAGAACGGGTTTACCCGCGAAATCCTGTCAGGAAGTTACTTAATTGAAACTATCTGTCACGGGTACGATATCTAATATCGTCCAACGGTCTTCACCGACCGGAGGTAAAATGCTACCGATTTAGAATGAAATGTTCAAAGCCATTTCGTTCGTGTCTACTTATGTTGCGGCATTTGAAGACGGTGGCGTTGCGGAATCCAAGAAGAAGTCGTCCCCGCATGCTTATACTTTATGCACTTAATATCTCATCTAATTTAAGAAAGCCTAAAAGTTAAGTCTTCCGCTGTATCGAACTCTGAAGCTTTCAAGAATTACGAAGGTATAAGTATGTGGGACATGGTGTCACGAAGAGGCGAAGATCACAAGTGATGGATGCACAAGATCAAGGCAAGAGATTAATGCTCAAGATTGATATCAAAGATCACATCAGCATGTTCACCAGAAAAAGAAAAAGAAAAGAAAGACGAAGACTACGAGCTCAAGACAAGCATAGTATGCTAGGTTTATTTCATTATTGTAACTCGGGTAACGCCCTTGTTTGGAGTGACCTCCCTTAGGGGGAGATTGTTGGAAATACGTTTTACGTATTAAGAAGGATCGGTCACTCCAACGATAGTCCATGTAATAGCTCGTAGTTTAGTTAACTTTCTTTATTTATCAAACAAGAACAAGCCTAGCCTACAACATGTGTAGGCCGGCCCAAATGTAAGCCCAAGCCCATGACAAGGGCTTGGGTATATAAACCCTCTCCTTTGATGGAGAGGGTGGTGTGGTTTCATAATTTTCACATAGTTCTTCTTACTTTCTCTCTCTAGCTTTGTGTGAAATCCACCATCTCTCTATCTCTTTCTCTCTCTAAAAACATAAGCAAGATTTACAATCTTACAAACGGGGTCTCCTTCTAAATGCATTCCTACGCAACTCCAAATCCTAGCCACTCAAGTTCTCACGCTTAACCATAATATCACCTGAAAGAGACACTAAAACACGTCAACATAAAGTTGGTGAGAGTCATAGGTTTAGACTCCAACGCCAAAACCAAACCATAAGCTGTGAATAATAACCAAATAATAACATATGGACAATGTGATACAAACATACATTAACAACTAATATTCAAGATTAAACAACCAAACCAAATCCAAATCCAAATCCAAATTCAAATCCAAATCCAAATCCAAGGCTCCCAGCCTTACCAACACCATACTCCCATAGGCGTCCAAACACCTATGAACCAATCCCAAGGCCCCGCCTTGCCAATATCCCCTTGGTACCAAGTCAAATCATAAAACAATCAAGAATCAACTAGCAGTTAATCACATAAGTATGCACAAGTCCATCACCAAACACACAACATTCACAACACAATTTATAAAAACAAGACAGTATCTATTCCATCCCATCTGGAAGTCAAAATCATTAGTAGACATGGGACTATGAAACTCACCAGATTGAGCTTCTCTAAAAGTCCGCGCACTAGCGAAAAGCTAACAAACCAAAAACACATAATCAAAACATGAACCGATCACTAAGACGGATCATCAACCTATGATGGACATCTAGCATTTTCCCATATATGACCCTCATTTATATGCTCAAAGCATCTCATTATACCCCTCTATAAAGCCCTTAACTCAGTTTACTTCATAACCCGTCCCGTTAACATTTTACCCAAAACAGTCCCAGTTTTAGGTCTCCAAACTATAAGCCAAACGCCCACTTAAACATACCCATGATCTCTGTAGAGGACACCCTATGCCCTTACATATGTTAGCTAACTCCTCCTACTTGTCCCAATCTTAAAGCTACTGTTAAGGCCCCGATATATATATATATATACGTATACTTTTGTCTATCCAGATTTTACTGATTTCGAACATACAAAAAGTTTGTTATGATTAGAGGGTCTTACCCTAACCCATTTTCTTAGCCCCAATTTAGATACTTCCTATAATATATAAACCATCTACCGCGTTCGTTTGAAAGTCCCAATGCAACCCTAAGTACCCCAAACAACCCAAAACTTAAAAAGAAAACATACTGATTTCAAAATTGTTTTGACCTCCGACTGTTGTAACCTGTTTTTGACCCACTTCCCAACCTCCAATTTAGTTCCCGTTTCTTGCATTGGAAATCCACTTCAATTACCTTTCCATGGATACTTGGATCGCAAAATAAGAGTTTGTAGAACTCCCTATATGATCAAAACAATTGACCATAAATTCTGCCCAGTTTTTAAAAACGGGTTTAATTAAATTAACGTAATTAATTACCCATAACTTGTTTAATTACAAGCCCTAATTATTCAAATCATTAATATATCATTAGAATATAGATTTTAAATTAAATCCTAACCTAAATCCATCATAAGATGATTATAAAAACAATTTAAATAAAAAAGGTTATGAAGGTTTTACCTTAATATTAATGGAAAATAAAAAAAAAACAATGGAACCCTAAAACACTCCATAAGCCGTCGACTTCAAGACTCCAGGGGAAATAAATTCTGATTTTTTTTTTGTGAATAAATAATATATAGGGTGCGATAACCCATTCCTAGCCCAACCCAAAAACCCCTTTCCTTTTTCTCCTTTTTCCCTTTTTTTCTTTCTTTTCTTGCGTCCAAACCGACTAACACCCCACCTTATTTCTTTTTTTTTAATTTTATTATTAATCTTATTAATATTACCTTAATTTTCCTTAATTTATTTCAGCTCCTAAAGCCTCCAAAACCTCAAAACCGTAAAACTAGTCAAATTTACGCGTTTTACCGTAAAAGACGTAAATTATACAGTTTTAATCTCAAATTTTGAAATAAACTTTATAACTAAGTCCTAAATGACTTAAAACCATCCCGAAAAATACTCCCGTGACTAAATACCTCTTCCGAGACCTCAAAATGCTAAACCATAAATCGTAAAAATACGATTTTCTATAATACATATACGTATACGTAAAACCACTAAATAACACCATCTCATTTCATAGTCACCACCATGTGAGCTTATGAACATGAAATTATCACACATCGTTTCACTCACAAGGTACCCCGTACCGGAAACGATATCAAAACCACAATCTATACACACCAATTATCACATAAAACACATAAAGACACGTAACAAGCACAAAATAAAACTAAGTGACGAACCTCAAAACCACGGTTGTCACACTTGTCCTTCTGGAAGTGTTTTTTGTCATTCTTTTTGTTATCGCTTCCGTCCTTCCAGTCTTTGACCAGATGTTTGAGTTTTCCTGATTTGATAAGTGACTCAATATGCTTCTTGAGCTGAATGCACTTGTTCGTGCCATGACTTTTGTCGTTACGGAATTCACAAAAGTGATTCCCCTGACGACGATCAACCGGAGTTGTCATTGGAGGCGGCCTTGGAAAATTTTCTCCTTCAGTTAGTAGGATGTCTCGATATGTCATATTTAGAGGAGTAAACTTGTCTTCGACCGCCCTCCTTTTGCTTGATTTTTATAATCCAAGCTCCTATTGTTACCTTGATTGTTTGATTGCCTCTTTGGCTGATCATTCGACCGATAGCCTTGGTTTCCCCTTGTGAGGTAGGCCGCGGATACGGCAGTCTCTCCTTCCAAAAAGTTCCTAACCCTTTACATGAGTTCATCAAATTTTTTGGGACGTTTATCATTGAGGCACTTCATTAGATCCTTGTCTGTTATGGCATGCATATAGTCGAAGATCTTGGGGACTTCTGGGCACACTCTTATTCGCATGCATTCGTCTTTGAAACATTCTGTGAAGTCTTCCGTAGATTCTCTGGGCCTCTACTTGACCGTCGCCAATGAGACTGGATCCCTATTATACTTCTTTCGCTGAGTATAATTTCTTCTAAACGCCGAGCGTAACTCATCGAAGCTGTTGATGCTCCGGTGAGGAAGTTTTTCAAACTAGTCGCGAGCGTTACCAATCAGGGTTGAATTGAACATTTGGCACCATATAGGCATCGACCATCGTTCAATTTTTTCCTGCACCCTGAAAACATTGAGATGGTCATCTGGTTCACCAGATCCATCATAGGTTTTGATGCACGCCGACATGCGGCATTTTTTGTCCTTGGAGTAATTCCGTATGCGGGTCGTGAAGGCATCCTCTCTCTCGCTACACCATGGAAGGGATAGGTCCTCTTCTTCATTTGCGTGATAATGGGAGTACCCGTAACATCCTCTTTCATCATCTGATGGTTCAGAAGAGGAATACCTTGGTCGGCGGCGCCTAGGATGGTGGTCATCCGAATCAGATCCTGAAGGATCCTGATATGGAAATCGCGCTATGCGCCTTTACTGGCTATGGTAACCACTTTTGTGAGAGGGGGTGGGAATCTTCTTTTCGTCAGAATCCATCCTTACAAATACACTAGTGCGGCGGTTACTGTTCAGGGGTCTCCAAAGCTGCGCGTCCTACGGACCCGTCAGAGTGATCTGACTCCCCCTGAGCTTCTTGCAATTCTTGCATGATTCGATCCCTAATGCGTTCAAATACATTCAGTGGTCGAGGTTCTTCCTCCAAAGAAGGTTGTTCCTCGATTCGGTGTTTTCTTTGTCTTTTTCGAGTTTGGGCAGGAGTGTCGCGTGCGTTGCTGTTGAAGTTGAGTCTGGATTGGAGGTTCCTTCACAAATTTAACCTTTCCGTGATGGCCTGGATGATAGTTTCGAAGTTTTGTGTGAGCATATCCTCGATATCCTCATCATCAAGTAGAATGACTTCGTGGTCCGTCTCCACAACAGGCGACCTCTGATTCTCCCTATTGGGGGTGTTCAGCGCTATCCCCATGTCGGGATTGTTCACCTTGAGAGTTGGTGAGGGGTGTTCAGTAAAGTGCCAACACCCCCATGGTATTGAAACACCATGGTGCGGTTGTTTAGCCCTCCTGCCTGCCCGGTGGTAGCCGGAGTAGGGGTGACAGGGACGTCTCCCCCTGTTATTCGACTCCCAGGATTAGCGCTCCTTAGATTTCCCTGAGGATTTCCCTTCGTCATTAGTAGAGTTTTAGTTTAGTGTATGGTCCCACGGATAGCGCCAACTTATTGATACAAAAGTTTGATAGTCCTTGTTTAACCCGAATTAGGCTTAATTCGGGTGTCTAGGCTCCGACTCTTGCACCAAGTAAACTTCGGTTTGAGATCATGCACGCTAAAAGCAACATGCTGTTAGACTTACCGTGGGAATGTATCCCACGATTAGACTCCGGCGTGAAAGTAAGTAATCGGTTTAGGGTTAGTAATCGGTGAATGATGAGAGTGGTGAATGAATCGTACCTTTTTGGATCTCTTGGGGGTTCCTTATATAGGCGGTAAAGTCCCAGTGGGCTTTAATGAAGCTTCGACCCCAAGTAAAAGATAAGTAACATAATTATTTGATTGTTATCTTCTAATTATGGTTAGTGTATATCCTCTACTTTAGGGCAAATCACAATTCTAATTAAGTTGTGATTCTGTCTAACCCTTTGCCGGACGTACCGGGCCGTGGGCCGCTCATGATGTATGCGGCCACTGTTCATCCGAGACCCATAGACTCGAATGACTTTACTCCAACCCATTCGTGATGGACCAGATACGGGTAGTACCCGTGGGCCGGGTTCACAACCCGGTTGGGGACTATACATCATCATGCATCAGATCCGCTAGAACATAAAAAAAAATTCAATTTAAAATAGCCCCATATTAAGATCCGCATAATACATTTCCAATATTACAACCAATGAATATATATAAATTTAAACGAAGTATGATATGAAAAATACAAATCTAAATAATGTGTGATATTCATGAAGTGTAGTCGCTTGTTCAGTTGCATCAATTGTCGTTTCTTGTTTCTTAATTGCTTATATATTCTTAATCGCATCTCCTGTTTTCCGCAAAGAATGATTGAGCTCTTAAACCTCGACTTTTCTTCATAATTATTGCATCTTACAGTCCTCTACCATTTTAAACTCTTGTAATAAAACATGTTACATAATCACATGTGATTTTGGTTTAGAATCATGTTTTTATCACATAAAACAACAAAATCATATATGACTCGTGTTGAATCATATATGATTATAACTTAATCATATACTTTAACAGTTTAATACTGATAATAAACTTAGGTCCCATATATGATTCATATTTTGATTCACTATTAATCATATAATTTTATAAATTCAATATTGATAATAAACTCATGAATCATATATGATTCATACTGAATCATATGTAATTTTCATGTTCTTCATAATCATTTGACAAAACACACAATTTTTAGCAGAAACTCGAATGAGATTTGCTTCTCCATCCGCATCTAGATCAACATCTTCGATTTGAGGCTCAATCATAAGGTTTTTAGCTTCAACAATTGGAATTTAACAACTACCAAATAAATTGCATTTACATTAATATCATCTATTTTTTATGATAGATTTGTATAAATGTTCCAAATAATTCATATCATCTGTTTTTGATGATAGATCTGAACAACTTTTACTAAGAGCTCTTAGTTAGGGTTTGAAGAACCCTAATTTAATTAGGTTGAATCAACGGTGGTTGGTGACGGTTTTGTTGGGGGATGGTGACGGGGGTTGTTTGGTTGGTGGTGGTGGTAGTTGGTGACGGTGGTGGTTAGTTGATGGGTTTGAAGGACCCTAATCTAATTATGGTTAATCAATGATATTTGGTGGCGGGTTGATGGTAGGTTGGTGGTGGTGGTTGGGTTGTTTGGGGTGGTGGTTGGTGATGGTGGTGGTTGGATGATGAGAGAGAGTTAAGAGATGTGCATGTGTTTTTTGAGAAAAAAAGAAGTCTGTGTAAAAAGTGGGTGGAAGGAAATTTAGACCATTTGATGCAAATGAAATGAATGGATGAGATATATTCATTGAGTCTATGCTAAAACATGGGTCTATATGGATCTCATATCTTGGATATGATGCAACAGGTTTAAAGAGTTTTAGTGTATTTATGAAATACACATCCGCCATACGTCAATTGGTGTTCGGTACAACACCGTATGCATTAGATAAATACTTGCAAATGGGGGAACACTGGCCACACGATTGTCTAGATAATTTTATGATATGCGTAGTGGATTCGTTTCAGCCGGAGTTTTTAAGAAAATCTGTATTAGCTGACATTCATAACCTATATGTCGCACATAATAAGATTCATGGGTTTCTCGGGATGATTGGTAGTATTGATTGGATGCACTGGGAATGAATTAATTTTCCGAGAGCATGACACGACCAATATGGTAGAGGTGATAAAAAAACACCCAACCATAATACTAGAAGTTGTTGCATCATACGATATGGGGATTTGGCATGCATTTTTTGAGGTTTTAGGTTCCAATAATGATATTACTGTTTTACATCAGTCTCCTTTATTCGACGATATTTTGGCTGAAAACAAAGCAGAGACCCCATATGTTGTAAATGGGCAAACATTTCATACAGGGTATGATCAAAAGAATCACACAGTAACACTAGGATTATGATTATGCATGTAAGAGAATGAGAATTGACTAAAAGAGAAGGTTGAATTTCATTAATGGAAGTAAAATCTGTTACAAGACTGTTACAACTAACTAACTACCTCTTAAGTGATTGTCAGTCACTTAAGATGAGTTCTAACTGAATGCTAAGTGAAATAAGAGGGAATTTTAAAAGTGTGTGAAAAAACACACACTATCTACATACATGAAATGAAAGCTATGCTGGGTATGTATAGAGGTTGGGATCTTGTTAGTTAGAGTTTGGTGACGTGTTGCTTCCAATCTAGCCATGTCACGTGGTTTGAATCTCTTAATTCCTCATAGCCATTGAAGAACTCAGTTTGGGGGTTTCTGATTGAGTAAGTTTCAAGCTAATTGGATGCTTTGGTTGTGTTCCTCTCTTGAAAATGAGCAACTTTAAGGTTTACATCTTCTCTTGATATGCAGTGTAGCTCGATCTCGATCCTGGCCTCGTATGAATTTGAAAATGACATGTGGCATGATATTATTGGTCTTAATTTGCTCATACGGATTGATATCCGTATTGGATATATTAATTATTGCATGGTGACTTTCTATTGGTTGGAATAAGCTGAGTGCGCCACACTTTATAGATTCGGTTCATTTATTGCTGGTGGCTGTGAGTGGGATATGTGGCAATCCGTGTATCTTCTTTTGAGCATTTCTCTTGGCTGAAACATATTGAACCGGATCAAGCTCATTTAAACTTTGCAATTATGGCAGGACTAGTCACTTGAGTTAGCAGATTCATAATTTGAACTTGGCACTTCATTTCTTTGGCATAATTAGTCCTTTGACCTTCATCTTGAAAATTGAAGCCCTTTGACTTGTTTGACTTGAAAGTTGACCAGATTTGACTTTGATATTGACTTTTCTCAAAATTGGACTTTAGTCCTTCATCTCTTGAATGTTGTCAAGATAGGTCCTTTTCTTTGCAAGGTGATAGGTGTGAAAACACCCATCTTTTCTACCACTTAATTACATTAAAACGGGACCTAAACGTATATTTTATGTCGTAAATGGCGGAATTATGCGTGGTTTGTGTTTTTATTGTGTTTCAGGGTCGAGAAGGTGAATAGTGGAGAAAACACGGCTTTCACGGGCTTTTATTGAAGAAAAAGACAAAAGACGAAGTCGAAAGATCAAAAGTGGAAAAAGAACGGAAGTCCAAGACCAATTCTGAAGATTTATCGAAGAAAAAGTCCAAAGACGAAAGTTTAATAAAGTCGAAGAACTCAGGTCTAATTTATGAAGAAAAATACAAGACGAGTTCAAAGAAATCCCGAGACGAAGTCTGAAAAGTCGAAGAATTTAAGAAGACTGAAAGAATGAAAGACTGAGGACCAAGAAAGAATGAAAGAAAGAGGAGGCCACCAACCACTCCCCTCTCCTATAAATACCACCCTCACAACATGTGAGAGGGTTGGTTAGTTTTAGTTTTAGTTTTAGGATTAGATTAGGAGTAGGTAGTTTCTCTCTCTAGACTTATGCTTTCTCTCTCTAGATTAATTTGTGTTTAAGCTTTTGTTATTGAATCCTTACTTTTTAATTAAGCTTTTCATTTATCATCTTCTTCCTTTCTTGTTTGATTTGTTCTTATTCATCATTGTTCATGTTCTTGAGTTTTATTGATTTTGATCAAGTGGGTTTTGATTAATTTGGTTAAGTTTGTTAGTTTTGATGATTTGTTTTGATTGATTATTGTTAGTTGATGCTTATTGGTTGTTTTGGTTTAATCTTTTGTTTGATTTTGATTAATTTGAGGATCGATTGTTGTTACTGTACCTCCCTTGTTCTTCGGTTTGATTAGTTTCTGTTACTGTATTTCCAGAAGTTCCGGATCAATGATCTTTCATTCGGAAGTCTTAAAAGTTCCGGGTGAAGGGTGTTTCGTTCGGAACTTTGAAAGTTCTGGGTAAACATTCCTTCATTCGGAAGTTTAAGAAGTTCCAGGTAAAGGGCTTCATTCGGAAGTTTAAGAAGTTCCGGGTAAAGGGTGTTTCATTCGGAACTTTGAAAGTTCCGGGTAAACATTCCTTATTTCGGAAGTTTAAGAACTTCCGGATCAAGGGCTTCATTCGGAAGTTTAAAACTTCCGAATGAAGGTTTCTGGCAAGTTTTCTTTTTGGTTTTTCCTTTTAAGTTTTTATCTTTTATTTTCAAGTTTTATTTTTTTCCCGCCTTTTCCTTTATGTGCACTTTTATTTGCTTTCCTTTTATTCAAGTTTAATTTAGTGTCATTTACTTTATTTACCTTTCATTTACTTTTTGTTAAGTTTTAATTCTACGTCCTTTCATTTCTCGTCATTTAATTTTAAAGATTTAAATATCGCACCATTTACATTTTAACTTGTTTTAACTTCTCGTCATTTATCATTAAGTCTTGCTCATTTATTTTCCAAAACCAAAAATATTTGTTTCACCAAGAACAACTAATCTCACACAATTAACCGGAAATCAATTCGAAGAGATACCGAGAACGAACTTTTCAACGAGTAAAAAAATTTCGAAATTAAAATGGCGCCGCTGCCGGCTCTTTTCGTGAAGATCGAAGGTTTTTTGTGAGTGACGCGTTGGATTTTGGGATCCGTTCACTTGTGAACGTTATTTTTCGTATTCAAAAATTTTCAAACATCCAAAAACATTGAAAAATCATAAAAAGCATTTCTTTTTCAATGTTTTGCACCAAAAATATTCTTCTTGCTTATCTATCTTTCTTTATGGATTTTTATATTCATTGCGTCCGGTGTGGGAAACATTTATCTGAGAACAACTCTTGTCAATGGTGTACATGTGAGCGGTGCGGAAATGATATCGACTACACACAATTCGGATTTTGTCCCTTGTGCAACTCGACTAATTCACTCTTTTTGAACCCACCTCCTGTTCCCCCGTGCATCTATTGTGGAAGCGATTCTCATTGGCATGTTTCGTGCCCGGTTCGATACCCGTATGGACACGGGCAAGAAACGGGGTACAATTATGACAATGATAATAGCTATCCACAAGAGGTACTTGATTTTTCTCCATACCCGGTTTGCAACAACTGTGGGGGTTCTCACGATACCTATTATTGTCAACCACTGAATTGTTATGAGCCAAATCCGTGTCCTCAGTTTTCTTCACCTATGGATTATTATGAACCAAACCCGGTTTCTAATTATTCTCAACCGATGAACAACTATGAGCCACAACCTTGCTATAATTCAAGTTTTCAACACTTTGAGCCCCCACATCACACCCTCAATCATCAATCCTCTCAGCAAATTAATCTTGACCCACAACTCACTACCTTGAATGAAGAAACACACTCCATTGTTTTGCAACTTCAAGAGGCCGTTGTTTTGTTTAAAGAACTTAGGGACGAGGAAAAGCGACTGCAACAAGAGCAAGTATCTAATCTTAGTGATTATACCCCTCCGCTTGTGCGTCAATACTATTATGATGATGATGACGATGATGCTGTATGCACTTGCAACTCATCTTCTGAAGTTGCTGCTCCTACTCTCGATGTTCCTACTGCGTCTAAGGATCTAGATTCGTTGCATGAGCTTAGTGATGTTGGTCTCGACAAAGTATTGGATGATGAGGTTTGTGACTTACCTGCTATGGAGCCTGAGGACGACGTTGTTCTTACGGACGAGGTCGATCCTAGTGATGTCGATTCTTCTCTCTGCTATGAGAATTTCACTTTTGCAATTTCTCAATCTCCACCGGGAGATGCAGACGATGACGATTTATTCTCTCCGGTTTACGAGCAGTTCACCGATGAACATGATCTTGTGGATGAGGTGGAAGACGTGCTTCTTCGCGATGGATTACGGAAAGTGCACCTTCTTATTGCTCAAATCGAAGCGTTGAATTCTCCTTCTCTTTCCAAGTCTTTACCCCCATCTATTCCTCCCGTTGAAGATAATGACCCATTGCTGGAAGAAATCGATATCCACTCCATCCCTCCAGGTATTGATGATTCTGACACGGAGGGGGACATTATTTTTGATAATTTGCTGCAGGAAAGTATTGACCCAAGTCCCCCTCCCGAGCACATTTCATCCTCTCCTTTAGCCACCATCACGGAGGATGAGTGCTTTGACCCGGGAGGTGACATTGATTATGCTTTAATTGATAACAATACGGCTTTGCCGCTTGCTCAGCATCTATTGTCTTTGGGGGAGGACAATGTGCTTACTATACCCAACCCACCTCCCGTGGATCTTGAATTCACATACTATACGTATGTTGAAAGGACCTTTCTCCCTTTCAAGACTTATTCCCCCGCCTCTCCTCTGTTGATGTCAACCAGGAACGAGGACAAGGTCTTTGATCCCAGTATCACATTCGAGGCTTCCCCATGTACCATTTAATTCGGGGACGAGTCAGGCTCGTGACTCGGTCAACAAAAACAAGCACTTTTTGGGAGGCAACCCAATTATCTATCTTATTTCACCATAAGTGTAGGGGGAGCCCCGTGGTGTTTCTTGCTTTCTTTCTTATCATGTGCAGGGATTAGAGCTTCAAAGACACACTCTTGAGGACTTTTGACGAACCGTGATTCCGTGTTCCCTTCTTCCCGGTTCTATCCTAAACTCTTTTCGATTCACTATTTTATATTTCTCAATATTAAAATAGGAATCTCTTTAGTTGTCTCTTCCTTAACGAGATTTAAACAAAGTGCACAATGTCCTAAGTGTAGGGGAGTTTACTCCCACATGCTTAAACATTGAGGACAATGTTTATATTAAGTGTAGAGGGACTTCTATCGAAGTTAAGTGGCCTTTTCCTTGCATTTGTCCTCATTTTAACCGGAAAATCAATTTTTCGACATTTTTCAAAATTTTTAATCTATTTTGGCCTAGTTGTAGTTCCCATTATTTTTGCTATTTTTCTCTTATTTTAATAAAATGGTTTTAGCAAGTTTAGATATCTTAGATATATTAGGCCCGTTGTGAATATTTTGACTCAACCCGAGTTTACTTATCCAAGTTCACTCTAGCTAGTATCCTTAACCATGTAGACCTTAATTGGTTTATTAGGCTAAGCATCCACGAGTCTCATTCCTTGAGATTTTAAATTGTGGAGAACGAGAAATGATAGAGTTGGTTACAAGTTTGGTATTCTCTCATTAACTTATGTGAGTTAATTATGATCTTTTTCTCCCATCACTTGCTAATAAATTATCTGCAATAAGTAAGGTCGTACGATTTGAAAAGTTACTTAGCTTCTAGCCCAAGATCGTTTAAAAGTTGCTCGGTAATGACGAGAGTTCATAGCCAAGGCATAACTTATGAAGCGGGGCGCGAAGATTGGCGAGTCCAAAAAGGCCCTAACAAGGCATGAGGATTCCATTTTATTGCTAAAGATCTAAGGTGATGTGAAAAGCTATATTCCCAAAGTCAATATGAAGGATCAAGACTCACGACGAAAAGCAATCAACTCCCATAAAGATCATGGAGAAGTCTATCCGAAAAGAGCCTAACAAGTTATGAGGATAAATAGATCCAAGTCCGAAAAGGAGGCGGATCGTTGTATCTCAAAATCCCAAATAGAGATTGAAGAAATAATCATGAAGTCGTGGTCAACAAAGTTGGAGTACCTCTCAAAAGTCTCCAAGTGAAGAAACTCTATGAACGATGAGAGGACCATTATCTCAAGCACGTCTCTCAAGATATGAAGTATGAAGTACATGCCAAATATCGGCCCGAGAAAGGTCTCAAATCGTGAACCAAGTTATGCCAAGATATGAACTTTTTGATATCCCGAGAAGCAGTTTTAAGAGATTTTGTCCTTTAGCTAACTATTGATCAAATCGTCCTACTTTGCTTTCAGCTTAAATAAATTATCGAAATAAGTCAACAATGCATCCTCGTGATCATTCAAGACATCAATAAAACATAAGAGTTACCCATAGGAATAAGGGAGTTTAAGTGATTAATTGAACTGCATGAGTAAATGTTTGTTATGCTAACTTGTACTAACAATGATCTTGTTTTTAAGCTTGGCATGGGGAACATGAAACTTGAGGGTGATAAACATTCATGACACACAAGCCCTAATGTAAGTCTTAGATTTCTTTACATGTATCTTCCTTGATTGCATCTTGTTATTTTCTATCTTTTTGATTTTCCTTAGTTGTTTAATAAAGGCCAAGGTAGGTTGATTATGATGGAAAGTGTAAACCATGCTTTATCACTGAGCATTGCATGAGGGCATTGCAATGGTTAAGTGTAGGGGATTTGATAGGTGTGAAAACACCCATCTTTTCTACCACTTAATTACATTAAAACGGGACCTAAACGTATATTTTATGTCGTAAATGGCGGAATTATGCGTGGTTTGTGTTTTTATTGTGTTTCAGGGTCGAGAAGGTGAATAGTGGAGAAAACACGGCTTTCACGGGCTTTTATTGAAGAAAAAGACAAAAGACGAAGTCGAAAGATCAAAAGTGGAAAAAGAACGGAAGTCCAAGACCAATTCTGAAGATTTATCAAAGAAAAAGTCCAAAGACGAAAGTTTAATAAAGTCGAAGAACTCTGGTCTAATTTATGAAGAAAATTACAAGACGAGTTCAAAGAAATCCCGAGACGAAGTCTGAAAAGTCGAAGAATTTAAGAAGACTAAAAGAATGAAAGACTGAGGACCAAGAAAGAATGAAAGAAAGAGGAGGCCACCAACCACTCCCCTCTCCTATAAATACCACCCTCACAACATGTGAGAGGGTTGGTTAGTTTTAGTTTTAGTTTTAGGATTAGATTAGGAGTAGGTAGTTTCTCTCTCTCTAGACTTATGCTTTCTCTCTCTAGATTAATTTGTGTTTAAACTTTTGTTATTGAATCCTTACTTTTTAATTAAGCTTTTCATTTATCATCTTCTTCCTTTCTTGTTTGATTTGTTCTTATTCATCATTGTTCATGTTCTTGAGTTTTATTGATTTTGATCAATTGGGTTTAGATTGATTTGGTTAAGTTTGTTAGTTTTGATGATTTGTTTTGATTGATTATTGTTAGTTGATGCTTATTGGTTGTTTTGGTTTAATCTTTTGTTTGATTTTGATTAATTTGAGGATCGATTGTTGTTACTGTACCTCCCTTATTCTTCGGTTTGATTAGTTTCTGTTACTGTATTTCCAGAAGTTCCGGATCAATGATCTTTCATTCGGAAGTCTTAAAAGTTCCGGGTGAAGGGTGTTTCGTTCGGAACTTTGAAAGTTCTGGGTAAACATTCCTTCATTCGGAAGTTTAAGAAGTTCCGGGTAAAGGGCTTCATTCGGAAGTTTAAGAAGTTCCGGGTAAAGGGTGTTTCATTCGGAACTTTGAAAGTTCCGGGTAAACATTCCTTCTTTCGGAAGTTTAAGAACTTCCGGATCAAGGGCTTCATTCGGAAGTTTAAAACTTCCGAATGAAGGTTTCTGGCAAGTTTTCTTTTTGGTTTTTCCTTTTAAGTTTTTATCTTTTATTTTCAAGTTTTATTTTTTTCCCGCCTTTTCCTTTATGTGCACTTTTATTTGCTTTCCTTTTATTCAAGTTTAATTTAGTGTCATTTAATTTATTTACCTTTCATTTACTTTTTGTTAAGTTTTAATTCTACGTCCTTTCATTTCTCGTCATTTAATTTTAAAGATTTAAATATCGCACCGTTTACATTTTAAATTGTTTTAACTTCTCGTCATTTATCATTAAGTCTTGCTCATTTATTTTCCAAAACCAAAAATATTTGTTTCACCAAGAACATCTAATCTCACACAATTAACCGGAAATCAATTCGAAGAGATACCGAGAACGAACTTTTCAACGAGTAAAAAATTTCGAAATTACAAAGCTTGTCACTTTTGATCCTTCTCTTGTCTTTTCTTCATCTTTAAGGCTTGATTTCACTTGTTTGCTCCAAATTTGTATCTTTGTTACCTAAACAAGCACAAACACAAAACATACCCCATAATACTGCTTTTATGTATAAAAATTAGGTATTTGCTTTGTGTTTAGGGTGATTGTGATATTATTGATATGAGATTTTGCTCATATCAGGGTACTACCTTGCGGATAATATTTACCTATAGTGGTCAGAGTTTATTAAATCATTCAATGTTTCACGCGATGAAAAAATACGTTTTGTATAACGTCACCAAAAAGGTGGCCTGAAATATATTGAAAGAGCATTTGGTGTCCTACAAGGAAGATGGCGTATTATTGCTCAACCAGCGCGTTCTTTTAGATCAACATGTTACGAAGAATCATGTACACGTGCATCATATTACATAACATGATTTTGAAAACTCAAGGGTTTGCGATATCTAAAGCTGTAGAAATGTACATCTGTCCACAACAAAATATATTAAGGACATAAGTCGAGCGATGTGTTATCCGTCAGAGAAAACAAAAATAATTTCGTGATAAATCAACATATACAAGGCTTCAATGAGGCCTTATCGAGTATATGTGAGAATGTAATCAACCCCAAAGCCAGTGGTTTATATATTCTTGTGTGTTTTGTAATTTTCGTATTTTTTAGATTTTGTGTCGCATTTTAAATTTTGTATTCGCATTTTAATTTATGTATTTCTAAAATTTATTTGAATGAAACGAATTTAGATTTCTGTAAAAATGAAGAAAAATAAATTAAAGATAGTGTGTGAGGTCAAAGTGGAGAAGAAAGAGAAATATAATGACAAGAGGGTATTTTTATAGTTGTTTTGGTGTGATACGACGCTGATGTGGCATCACTCGGACCAAAATGGAGAGGGGTTGCATCTCTACCATACGTAGAGCTCTAAAAGTCTATAGTGACGAAAACCCCAAAACGTATAGCGGCGCATCTTATTTCGTGTTTGTCTTTCACAACTATTTAAATAATACTAAATTATTATGACAATAAAAAAATAAGAGAAGGGTTATACTGGATACCTTGTATCCCTTGGATTCAAGGGGACCAATCCCCACCTTCTATCTACCAAAAAATCAACAACCTAGATTAAATCTTATTTTTTAATTAAAAAAAGCGGAGGGGTTTTTCGTCATTTTAAACCCACCCACCTCCCAATAAATCTCACCTCCGTCTCTTTCTCAGATCTAACACAAAACACACACAAAAACACACACATAAGCTTATTCAATAATCATCTCGATCCAAAACACATACTAAAACACACACAAATAAAAAATCATTAACAAATCGCGTTAAAAATTAAAGAAAAAGATGTCGATGCTATTGAAGAACAAATCACCAGGTTATATATATCATCATCATTTATATCTTTTTTTAGCTTATTTGATGTAAATAAGCTTATTTTGATATGATTATGGATGTGTTTGCTTTTTTATTAGATGATTAATGGGATAAGCTTATAAATTATCATCATTTTTATTTTGATGAATTATAAGCTAACTTATTAGCTTATTTTCATGAATTATAAGATTTTATGGCTTAATCTCACTAAACAAATTTAGTGTGACCTGTTAGTGAAATATCATATATGATATATTTTATCATATATGATGTAAGCTAAAATATCATATATGATAAAATATATCATATATGATTATGCGCTTGAAAATTGAATTAAATCTTCTTCTCTGTGTAGAGAAGGCTGTTTACAAGGAATGTTGAACATTACAAGCATCCAAAAGGCCAAGAAGCTTAATGAAGAAGCTCGTGAATTTTTATTTTACGTTTAAAATGTATTGTTTGTTTTTTTTCTTGTAATCTCCTAATGGAGTTTTTACGTAGATGGACGATTTTGTAATCTATTGGTATCTTGTACAATGTCTTGTTAATATGGTTTAACTTTCTTGGTATTATGTCATGATGATTTTGATGAATTAAGCCATATACGATAATGCACTATCATATATGATAATGCATTATCATATATGATACACAAGAAAAACTTGCGTATATTAAACAAAGAATCTGATGAATTCATGATTACAACAAAGAGTATGCACAAGTAATAATTAAACACTTGTTCATAACTAAAAAATGTACTTATGAACATAATCATATATGATAATTCAAACAAAACATAAGCTAATGTAAAATCATATATGATACACATCTGATATCATATATGATAACCATTTGTACAAAATCAAAAGATGTAAACAACATTATTATTAAAACTACTCTTCTTTTTCAACAATAAACTATTGTTAAAACAGATTATCAACTGATGAATTCATGAACAACGCCTTCTCCGTCTTGATCCTTATAACATATCCGTGCACATCCTCTTGTTATAATCAACATCCCTCTCTGCTTTGCTCTAAATCGGGCAATCACACAACCTCTGTCTGACTGCATTAATAAAAGATAGAAAACAACATATTATGCAAAATTTAAACACCAAAAAGAATTACTCATATATATATGATAGAAGGCTGGTTTCAAGAGTTTATACAGATTTTCTGAAAAATACTCATACAAAATCTGTTTTTCTTATGGTTTGTTTGATATATCATATATGATAGTTATATCATATATGATAACTGATGATATATCATATATGATATATAACTATCATATATGATATATCAAGCTTATTACAGCCCACATCAGTAAACTTAATTTAACTTACATAAAATACCTTATTATTTGTCAAAATAAGTTAAGAAGCTAGCTTATTCATAACTCTCATATAATTAGTAAGATTATTCACACAACTCCTATCTAATTAACAAAATTATTCATAACTCTCATCTAATTCAAAATCTTATTCAAAAAAATAAGCTTACTCAAATAAATCATATAATTAAAAGCTAATTAAAATAATTTGATCAAAATAAGAACAATCAATTGGAAGAATTCGAACAAATAAGAACTATTAATAAGAATATTTCGTTCAAAATAAGCTGATGACAATAAACTAATAAGCTTATTAAAAATCAAATAAGCTAAAAAAATAAGAATATATTATGAGAATACAAACCTGATATGAATTCGTGTTAATTAATCGATTTGTGATGGATTAATGATGATGTTCGTGATGGATTTGTGATTATACGCTTCAATTTAGAGAGAGAGAAAGTAGATCGGGAGGTAGAGAGAGAAGTGATGTTACGGTGTGTGTTTTTTTATGAGAAATAATGGATAAAATGATTTATATAGTGGCAGGTGAAATGACGAAAATACCCCTGCAGTATAAAATAAGGATTTAATCTCAGCCATTATATGGTAGAGAGATGGAGGGTGAGGATGAGTCCCCTCATATCTTAGATAAATTTGATATCCAAATGAACTTAAATCAAAAAATAAAAACTATTACACCTTTAAATAAAACTCAAGTATCTTCCAAAAAAACCTATTTTAACCCACACGTCTCACATAAACGTTTTTCACGTTCCTTTTTCCCATCACCTACAACTTCCACCTGGGTTTCCTCTCATTATACTACGACTCACTCTTTCAAACTTCCACTTGTATTCCCCTTCTACCAAACTTTAGTTACTGGTATATAACCTGCGTTTTTGGGATTTTTCATTACAACTGAAAAAAATTGTAGTTTTATGCTAGATCCAGATCTATACCACTACCCTTCGATGTTGTGCGCAACATTGGTGATCGGCTGATGAGGTTGAGTATTTTAGGTGGGTGGTTTGTTTTCTCAGTTACCATTTGCTTCTGAGGGTTTTATATCATCATTAAGATACGGATAGATAGACGAGGTTAATATTTGGGATTTGATTTTGCGGTTCTTTTTGCTGTAATGTACAATAAAAAAATTAAGGTACACAATCTATGTGTATTAACTAACTGGGGTTTTTATTCACGTGATGTTAATTTAGAGATGTTCTTGAATGATATAATGAATGCATTATTAGAATAAATTAGGGTTGCTCCTTTATTTTGATATAGGCTAAAATCATAAATTTTGAGTTTATTGTTTTTTTGGCATTGTATGTTGCTGTTGGTGCTTGCAGCTTAGGGTTTTATTGGCTTTTTTACACTCTGTTCCCGAGTTTGATGAGGAAAGAAAAGAAAGAGTGTGGAAAGAAGAGGAAAGAAAAGAAAAGGAGAGGATAGATTACAATTTTATTTTTTTGTGTTCCCGAGTTGAAAAGGAAAGAAGAGACAACTCTTTCGTGTTCCCGAGTTGAAGAGAAAAGAAAAGAATATTAACAATTTTACTACTATACCCTTATAGCTAAGTAAATCTTCATTTAAAAACTCATGAAACTATGTATCCTCTTAACCATTTGAGTTACTGATGACTTTTTGGTCAAATGTAGTGCAACATTAGTTAGATAGGAAAATCAGCCACAAATGGACAAGTAGCTCTACGCATGATATTTTGTTTTATTACTACTTTTATATGGAATGAGAGGATACCTAGTCATTGCCAATAATTTCATTGCATGATACAACCTTTTTATACATCAAGGTCAGGGCCGTCTCGTGGATTTCGGTGGCCCTGAACCACGACAATACGGAGGCCCTACTAAACACTACAAGTAAACATAAAAACAAGTTTTACTATGGACTGTTAAAAAGATATTGCCGCTCCGAAACTTGTATGGCAAATCGCAAATTATACTTTGATATAATGACAAGTTTGTATAACAGATGTATATACATATGTTAAGAAGTTTTAGTTTTAATTGAGCTTGGTCCATATACAGTTAATGGCTCAAAAGAAGAATAAATTGTAAGTTTGCTAAAGTTAGAGAACCATTTTTAACCAATTTATTATCAAGATAATGACAGAATAAATATAAAATACAAATATGTACGATGAATATTTTTAAATTTGGAGGCCCTACTTGGGTAGGAGGCACATACCAGCCAGCTTTAGCTAATAAAAACACTATTCATCCTAAAAAAAGTATTAGTATACAATATTTTTTTAAAAGATAAACTGCAAACCTTTTGCACGAGGAAACCAGTAATAGGACTCAAATGCTTTGCAACACCCTCAGTTGATGCATGAGCCTTATGTACAATGGAAAAACCATCATTGACAGTAGTTTTTGACGGCTGGAGCCCGGTACAGTAACTACGAGATGTATAGACAGTTTACAATCATAAAATTCTTAAGACGGAAAAGGTTACAACTACTTGACGAACATGTTAACTGTTTATACATGCACTGTCAATATGAACCAGTGTTACAGTCATAACAAAACTTTGAAGCTGAAAATTTCATTATATAGTTTATTTCAAATCAACAAACTAACCTTCAGTACTTTTGCAAGTGAAGTCAGGCCTGCTAGATCCACCCCAACTGATAAATGAACATAAAATATACAGCTGTGTTTTTATATTATCAGCCATAAAAAGGGAAAAAATCTGCATCTGCAGCTTATGATAAAAATTTGACTAAACTTGAAATGCCAAGCTCCTGCAACAACAATATACTCAACATTCATAATTATAGCTTCAGGCAGTAAATAGACTTATAACTTGAGCTGCAATAAACTATCAAATTTATTAAGTAAACATGTTCAAACACCAAATAAACTAGCAACTGTTTCAAAACAACCAAACACAATGAAATCCAAAAGTTTGAGAAAGATAAACTTCAAGCGAAAGAAAATCAAATGCTTAAATCGAACTCATTCATCACTTGATCCCAACATTTTCTTTAGTAAGTCCGCCCGCAAGTTAAGAGGACAACTGAATAATAGTCGTGCTTTTTTTGGGTTGTCCGCCAAAAAAATAAGAGCATTTGATATGACATCATTTTCCAAACACAAAGGCTCTAATTCTTTATAGATCTCATCTCCTGTATACTCACGTTGATAAGCTCTTCCTAATATGACGTTAGTTTCTTGTAAAACCACATTACCTTCCTTTATAGCATCAGCCACGACATGAACAGTACCCATAATGTTCGAATTGGAATCTTCTTCAAGTTTTCTTTTCTTACTTTTGGATGTTGTTGGAGTTGAAGCATCCTCTAGTGAAAATGGCATGGAAGAATCCGCATGAATTTCTTCAAGATTGACGAGGTTTTCATAAGTGACTTTATTGGTAGCTAGTAACTCGTCAATGTCCTCTATCGTTTCGATATCTATGGGTTCTTTGTTGCTCGGTTGGTCTTTTTTTTCCTTAGCATTTTTCTCTTTGGCAGTCTTAGAAGCATTACCAGATGCTCTATCTTTAGCAAAGAGTTGTGAGAGCTCGTCATAGTTAGAAATTGGTTTGGTCCTCCATTTAACAGCATCAGGGTTAACCTATTATAACGTAGGTTATATTTACATAAGACGTTACATAATAAAGTTATTATTCGATATACAAAGAACCTGCGCAAGGTATGAAAACGTACATACTTAAATAAGTAAACATACCTCCTTGAGCTTTTCCCATACTTCGTCTTCTGCTTCAATGAGTTGAGTCATGGAATTCCATGAAAACCCGCTTAATTTAGAACCCCGAATCACATCATGACAATATGCGAAATTTTCTTTTATAGTTTTTAGACGGTTCTTTAAACGAGCTTTCGTGAAATCTAGTTTAAGCTTTGTTCTTAGCTCATCAACCATGTTTGCATAAGCAAGTGAGCTAAAATTTCCTTTGGGTCTGTTCCCTCTATCTTGCTGCGTAAGCATTGCTTGAATGAATGCATCATCCATGTCATTAGTCTAACCAAATTGTTCCTTCTTCACAGTAACTTCTTTTGCTGTCTGTTTGCTCATGATACCTACTACATAACGAATCAAAAAAGACTTGAATGTCTAATACATATACTGGAATAAAAATTAAAGTTGAATGTTTAATACATATACCATAATAATGCAAAATTATTTCAGTAAAAGCATGAAAACAAGGATAGCTAGAATCTTGAAAATTATAAAGTGCAAATGTATCACACATGTAGAATCATGCAAAAGTAACAAAATCATTCCGTAAATGTCAAACACAAATACTATAAACTATCTAGACATATCTATCTCATTGTTTGGATACGTTAAGTAGTTTGCCCACATTTCGTTTGCAATCGAGTTTCTTAGTTCTTCTCCTCTAGAAGTACCATCACTTGTGTCTCTGTTGTCACCAGAACATGCATCTTCTTGTGGTGCATTTAAAATTTCACGGATAACCTCTTCTTCAAGATCTTGGTCCCGATCTTCTTCAAGCAAAAAATTGTGCAGAATGCAACATGCTAAAAAAATGTCCGATTGTGTTTCACAAGAATAGAATGGTTCAGTTGTACTTCTAATGATAGGAAACCTCTTTTTCAGTACACTGAATGCCCGTTCAATAGAATTTCGTAATGATGAGTGACGAAGATTAAACAACTCTCGTGCGTTCTCAGGTGCACGTGTTGAGTACTCTTTTAGATGATAGCTAACACCCCTATAAGGTGCCATTAGTGTACTTCTATGGGGGAGACCACCATCAACCAAATAATACCTACCTATAAACAACATATAATTAATATTGGTCATATAAGATTATGGGCACAACTACAGGCTGTTTAAAAATTTACCATCTGGAATGATTAGCTTGTCCTCTCTAGTTAGAGCATTTTTAATTATTCGTGAGTCGGATGCAGTACCCTCCCAACCGGTCAAAACATATGTAAACTTCAAGTCAAACGTACACGCAGCTAAGACATTTATTGTTGGGTATCCCTTACGACCACGATATCTTGGGGCATCATTATTAGGTACTCTCACACGAACATGTGTTCCATCAATTGCTCCAACACAATCCTTGAAGAAAGGATAAAATCTTTTTTTTCTTGAATTTCTTTAGCAACAATTTCGCCCGTGGGTTGTTGGAGGTAACGATCTTCTAACAATATAATTGCTCTTAAAACTCGGTGCAAGCACCTACTTGTCGTTGACCCAGAACGACGATAAATCCAAGATGCAAAACGATTTCTTAAATCATTTCCTACGACATGTAAGAATCTAGCAACTTGCTCTTCAACAGACATACGTTGAGTTGCCCGAAGTTCACCATCACGCACTAAGATATTACACAATGTCCTAAAAGCTCTCTCACTCATACGAATTATCTCACGACATTTACCACTTGTTGAGAGGTTGTGTAACATCTCTTCTCGCACACTTTTGCGATGTAAAATAACATCTTTACTAGGTAAATTAACACGTTTCATATGAGAAAGTCTACGTCGTGTAATGAAAGCTACCAATAAACAAACTAAATGAACTGCTGCCATTTGACGAGCTCTCACTATACGTCGTATTGTGAGAATTCTCTCAATAAGAGTACTATCCATCCTAATTCTTAAATCTGCTACAAACTATATGTGTTAGTCCATAAAAATCATATGTACTAAATAGATCAGTAAGTAAAGAAAGATATATTAAACTTCTTATTGTCATAAGCCTATTCTAAACAAATCAAATATCTTATGTGTTCACTGCTAATAGTCTGTGTAATGGTTTCCTTTCAATACTTTAATTTAACAATTTGTTAGTATCGTCAAGCAATTCATCACATCTCCCTTTATGTATATATTATCCTATTGCAATCCTTTTTTATACATACAAACGCAATGACCAATTTTTCACAGCAAACATCAAACATTCAACAATTAATCATAAATATAATAACAAATTAAATATGAATATAAAAAATTCGATCCAAAGTGTTTTGAATTCACATCACATATCAAATAGCCACCATATAAAATTAGTCATTGTGTTTTCTCGTGATCCAGGTAGTTTGTTTATACATATAAAAAACATCGAGATAAAACAATGATAAGAATCAAGTTTAAAAAAGTTACCTGATAATGGATGGAGCCTTGTTGAAGAAATAGTAGGTGAAAAATACGGCTGAATATAAGCAACAATAAAGAGCCGTATTTTAGGTTGAGGGTATTTTTGGTGAAAATTATTTTTTTTAAAAGCCCAAGATTTCTTTCATTCCAAATCATCCCAATATTGGGAAGAAAGATCGGAGAGAAGATTTAAATGAATTTCCTTCCCCTTTCTTTTCTCTTCTTTCTAACAAAAAACTCTGGAACATGATTTTTTTTTTCTTTTTTCTGAATTCTCTTTCCTCTTCTCTTCTCTTCTCTCCAAAAAATAACTCGGGAACACAGTGTTAGAGTGTTTCTCTATGATGAAAAAATGAAGTTGTTTTATGTTCTTGTGTATTTGACATGTGGTCAGCGATGAAGCTATTCTCATTGTGGCAACCCGAGCTCTTTGAGCTTGCAGCAATGACTTATGTCCCTTAAAACATAATTGAAATAAGGACATGTATCGAATTCGGGTTTCCTGGCACGTTCTCGGGTGGATCAAGCAAATGTGAGCTCATTTTGATCAACTATGGCTACTTAATTACACATGTCCGTCATGTGTTTTACATCACTCCTGAATATGGTCTTTATAACAACCTTATTCATGTCAGCGCTTAACCACATCAAAGATTGACATTCCACACACACAAAAACTACTTGCATCTCAAGTCGAAGGATAAGAGATTCAACCACTTGCAAGATTTACTACTGACGCTGATCCATGCAGTGAATTCTCGTAGGTTGGGTCAATCTAATGTTTATCGAACGAACACATATGAGTTTGGTTGTATCATCAATTAATATTGATTCTAAAATAATATGACCAAAAAACTCACATTTGTCTTAATTCAACAACATTGTCGTATTGTCAATGAAAATGAATGATTTAGAATGGATAAATCATTCATGAATTAAACATGCATATATAAGACATGGTTGATATAAAATAAAATTGATCATACCTCATATATCGAATCATTATGAAATATAAACTATTTTACGTACAAATTATTCAAATACTAAAATAAATAGATCAACTTGAAACTACCAGCTTGCCTTAGACTAAGGCTCCTAACATGGTCAATATATTTGGTACAAGGCATTGGTTTAGTAAACAGATCAGCTAAGTTGTTATCTGTATTAACTTTTAGAATACAAATATCACCTTCTTTAATAACTTCTCGAATATAGTGATATTTTCTTAGAAAATCTTTTGCACCCTTTTTAACTCTAGGTTCATTGGGTATGGTAATTATGCTAGTATTATCATACTAAATTTCCATTGGTCTATCATGACGGGGAATAACGCCAAAAGCCAATAAATGAATTTACGTATCCAAATTGCTTCCATCGTAGCTTCAGAAGGTGCTATGTATTCAACTTTTGTAGAATACATCGCAATAGTGATTTGTTTATAGTTTGTAGAAACGATAAGGGGTGACTACATTTCTCATTAAGATTTAAAAACTTTTTTTGTATAATCCACTGACCGCGGTTCAATAAACATGACCGGGGTTCTTTATCAATAAAGCATTGCGAGTTCATTTAATAAACCGCCTCCAGTGGACGAAAAACATTATTTACTTTTTAAAACTAAACAATCTTTTGTATCAAATTTCAGATCAAGCTTGACTTTGTATGAGATGTGTTTGTTATAGATAAAGACTATAAACAACAAGTAAGTATACACACACACACATATCAAGAGTACATCGAGCAATAGTCTAAACACTAAGCAGTCACGTACTAAGCCATAGATTTTTCGCAACTAAGATGTTTAGATAATGGGATGCACACTTGATCATAATCTAAACATGAAGCACACACGTACAAAGCGCTAACTTTTCCGCAACTTGGATGTTTAGATTATGAGATGCACACAACAACACATAACACATATATTATGCTACTATGAAAGTGAAGACATAATTTAACACCCTAATATTTGTATTTTTAAGTTCATTTTTCTCGATATCTTTACGAATTGAATGATCGAGAGAAATCAAGTCAACTAATTGTTTTTGGTGTTTGATTGATAATATTTTGGAATTATATGTCTATTTATCACTAAGCACGTAAAAAGATAATAATAATATCTCTACGTAACCGTAATAGTCTAAAAACATATTGCAAATACTAACTACAATGCTAAATGTACAACCAAGTAATGCACAATGTATAAAAATGCCATAAATGTAAAGTATATGAAAGTAGAGGGACTGAAAATGTAACTGTAGAAAATGTAAGGACTGAAAATGTAAATTGTAACAACTATTAACCAATACTAACAAAAGTAACAGACTAAAAACTGAATTTGTAACAAACTAACAAGAACAGGGACTATCTTGCAAAACCTAATAACTTTAGACCAATTAAAATAGAGTAAACACTTCCCTAATTTTCAGGGACTAAAGGCAAATAACAAAACTTACTTAAGAAAAACGGGCTTATGGATTCTATAAGCTGTATCTTGAAATCCACTCAACCAAATAAGCTGAGACTTGTCTTAAAAGATTGCAAATTCAAAATCACCTAGCCAGGTTTAAGGAAATAAGCTGAAATGCACTAAAACTCCAATATGCACTTTTGAAATAAGCTACTTTTAAGAGATTGGCTTATTGGAATAAGCACAAGCACTGAAATTGTCAAAAGTTGATTAATAGCCAAAATAAGTGACACATATTCAAGAAAATCTGAAATTCATCTAAGAAATAAGCCAGAAAAGCCAATAAGCTAAAAAGAGGTTATGTTGACCAGCGTTGACCAAAGTTGACCAACTTTGACCTTGGTTAAATCTTATTCTTATGACTTGTTAAGCTGAATTATGGAAGCAAATGGCCTAGTTTATGAAAGGAATAAGCCAGAATTGAAAATGACTTATCACAGACACACGTTAGCTTATTACAGGGACTTTAAGCAGCTTATTTCTCACTCAATTTTGAGAACTATGTAAAATAGCTTATAGATTCTAAAAGTTAGGATGTTAAGCTTCACCTAGAAACAAAAATCCAAGTCTGAATCTAAGTAATGAAGATTTTGTAAAGATTTGAAGTTGGCATGTTTTAGGCTTATATCACTAACCCATAGTTTTTATTGACCTTTTGCCTGACTGACTTTAAGTTTGACTACCAAAACTTGCAAAAGCACTTGATATAAGATTGTGAGTGTGAAACAACACTTCTTATCCAGTTTTTGTAACACCCCATTTTGATAAATGGAATACCACAAGAAAATTATGACGTATCATCAAAGCATGCAAGGTAAATGTCTAAAACATTAAATGACCATAAAGAATCCAGAAACAAACATCGGATCCAACATAAGCTCCACACACGAAATGTATAAGTAGAATGTAAAGGAAAAGGACTAAACAATGTCTAGCAAAGAAACATTATGTAAATGCATTAAAGAGTGAAAGAAGACTGGCGCCTCATTCCATGCACGTACTCTTGATTCCTAGCTTTGCTCTTTAGTACCTGTCGTTTGGGAACATGGAAAGAGAAACAGCTGAGCAATATGCTCAGTGTGCGGATATATAACAGTTATCTGTAATAACATGAACATAAGTAAAGTCTGAGATGGAAACATAAGAATGAAAATGCAGCGGAATAATGTAAGTCCTGAGGAAACCTGGTGACATGTAATAAACTGGTTTATTCTGAAAAGCTTAAGTTTGTATCATGAAAACTGTATTTTAAATTCCCAAGAGTCCATATAGGTCATGAATATAACAACGTGCATGAATACATGTAGGGGTGACCTCGTCATGCAATTAGAGGGGATGCCTCTAATTATAATAGTCTGGGTAGGAGGGATAAACTCTTTGTGAAGGATGCAAGGCACACACCACATTCACCATGAAAATACTGTCTGAAACATGTAATCTAGGATGCACCCATTCGCCCCACATGATAATAATAATAAAATCCAAACTTTTAAAGGGATGCTGCAAGCAATCACTCTCACGCAGAAGAGTCATAACACCGGTTCCTCCAATGCTATAGTTACGGTACCTCCGTAACTAGGTGAAACATGGCATGCTTGTACATAACACTGGTGCCTCCAGTGCTATAGTTACAGTACCTCCGTAACTAGGTGAAACATGGCATAGCAAACGGAAAAACCTAATAAAACATGCAAAGGGAATGGTCCATACTGAAGGACTGAATATCCGTACCTTGTGTCTAGTAATGTGAACGAAGAGAACGCGGAGAATCCTACTCAAACCTCGCAAGTGCTACATAATAGAATAGACGTGTAAAAGTTATCTGATTAACCTATACATAACTGATGATTAATTACATGACGTTTCCTTAACTTGTTTTACTTGTTCTTGTATTGCAAAGTTCTTACTTGTATTACTGATTCATGTTAAAGCATGTAATCTGATTTGTGTAATTCATGTTCTTATGTGTTAATAAGCATAAATTATATATAATTCTTGATCATATAGTAAAGTTTATTAAATAAATACTTTAACCAAAAATGATAATTATTAATTAATAATAAAATGCATGGTTTATATTTGGGATTATTAATTAATAATAAAATAAGCCTAAGTTAATAAAACGTTACTTAAACTTGATAATTACATAACTAAATTAAACATAGTTATTAATTTAATTACGCAAACAAATACTTAAGTTAATTTCGTTAATTAAATATAACCTAAGTTGCATAAATAATTTAATTATATCACGTACTTATTAATTAAATTAATCTTGACTATTTAACATAAGCTTATGTACCCGAGCCTACTGAGACACCCATGTCTCAGTCACACTTTAAACAAAACAAACTATCAAAACAACCTAAAACAGTGTTGTCCAATATATACTCTTTTAGTTCTGTCCAATATCCTGTTAAAACAGTACTGTCCAATATCCTGAACAGCAGTGTTGTCCAAGATACGTCTAGCCTAGTAATAATTCCTGTTGCTGCCCTATAACTACCCACTGGCTTTAATGGTTTTCTGCTGTTAGTTACACATACCCACTGTTTCCTAATAAATTACCACCAAGACCTATTAGGGTCTCGGTTCCCACTGTCTTACTAGAATTTCCCCCGTTTGGGGTTTTGTGGTAGCCACTGATTGGCCTAAAACCACTCCGCTGGTGGTATTAAACCCCATAGAATGGTCTCGGCTTGCGTGTGGGCTGAAAAACAACGAACAGCACCCTAAATCTTGATAAACCCACGTTTATAACTTGTTAAAAATCTGTTTATGGTTTCTTGATCAATTAACATGATTTAATAAAGAAAAACAAAGATTAAAGATCAATTAATATGCGTTAGGGTTTAAAACAATCAACCACGAATCTGACCTTGATCCTTGATTTCAAACTCATGTTTGTTTTCCTATTTTCTTGGGAGAAGTCGACGGCCACAAGAAAAAAATAAAAGATGGATCGACTGAATTTTGTTTAGGGTTTTAATATTGTTATGTTGTGTAATCATATATATAGTCTCCATCCGTAGCTAGTAGTAGTCGTTTAGAGGTCTTATTGGGACTTGGCCCATACTTTTTCCCCCTATTCCATCCGTCTAAAACAACCAACCCATCTACTTGTTTTAGATTTCGTATTTTGTTAAGTCTTACGCGTAATCGAGTTTAAATGTCGTGAATATTTATCGTTATCAATTTACATGTTATATGTAAATATATTACGTAGTTTACTTATCGTGTTTTAATTAATATACTATATATACGATAATATTTGTGTAGCGTATAATATATTAATTAATCGTATCGTCATAATTTACGTAATTTCATGTAATTTATGTTCTAAGGTATTTTTAAAGTGGGTTTTACAACTCTACCCCTCTAAAAGAATAATTTTTCCTCGAATTAGAGATGCGATAAGCTGACGAAATTCTAAACGTTGAAATGACATATAAGCTGACAAGACGTATAAGCTAAAAATGACATACCCGAGTTAAAACTGGAATTGAGGGTAAGAAGTCTAGATAGACTCCTCCGTTTCCCAAGTGGCTTGTAAAACCCGCATGCTTTTATCATGAATAGTACCCTTAAGATCGTACGTACTAGATTAAAACTTTCCTTTTATAATACGATTACGTTTACGTGTTAGGATTTTAGGTATTACGTACGTGTTAGAACACGATAAGTATTTATTACGCACGAACACGCAATAATTATTTAAAAAATAATTAATCATGAACATGCGATCATGAAATCACGAACGTAATTAAATCATGAACGTAATTAAATCACGAACTATTATTAATTACATATATATATTTATTAGGAGCGTAAATAAATAAATTAGGTCACGGTAATTATTTAACGAGAACACACAAAACGCGAACACAAATAAACACGAACAAACACGTAAAACACGAACACGAGAACACACTTATTAATTAGACACGGAAAATGATCGGGTTAACCCATGTGGGCCCATATGCCACGAAATTAGGAAGGAGGATGGGCCAAGCCCATCAAAATTTACTAAAGAATGGGGTTAAGGGAAAAACACTACTCATTTTAACTTTAAAGAGGATTTTCACAAAAACCTAAAAAGCTCTCCTCCTCCTTCTTTTGTTTCTTTTGGCCGCCACCTTCAAACACACTAAAGGGGTGTTTGATTGATCTTGGATCTTGGATTTATTGCTAGTGTTTGTGTTTGTTCATCGTTCTTTAGATCCACGCATTCGGTAATTCGTTTAAACCCTTTTCTTTTGATTTAATCTTTTAATAATTAAGAACATGATATGTTTTTCTTAAAAACATAACTAAATCATAGATCTAACATGAAATTGGTTTTGGTATAAATCAAAAAGGGTTGTTTAAGGGGTGTTTGTTCTTGGTCGCGCCTAAACCGAACCCGAGAGGGTCTCGGTTTGGCCATTTGACCACCACCGAGACCATATGGCCCCGGTTGGTTGGTGTGGGTCCCACGGAAGCATCAAGACAAGGGTAACCCCGAATTGGTTCGGGGCATGGTGTCGATTTCATGTCCGGTTCATAGTTCTTAGTCAAGATCCGGTTCACGGTGTATGTTTAGATTTTTATTTTTATGATCTTATGTTAAAATTAAATTAATAACATTACATGATTAATTTAATAGCATGACTTAGGTTATTTTAATTATTAAAATCATGAAATTATTAACCTAAGTATTTTATATTTTTAAGACTTATAATTAATTAATTATTTATAGACCATGGTTATAATTAATTAATTAACATGACTTAGGTTATATTATTAATAAATAATAATACATGTTTTAACCTAAGTATTTAACTTTATTTATTTAAAAACATGTTATACTTTAATTAAATATTTTAACCTATAGTTTATTTTAATTACATGAAATAATTAATAAACTATACATTATATCATATGACTTAGAAAATAATCATGAAAACACTTAGGCTTATATACTTAGCTTATTTAACTAGCTTATATCTAATTATGGAAACGTTCTATTTTTAGAAACTTATTTAAATAAGGCAACAATCTATTTATAGAAACTTTCTATTTTTAGAAACTTATTTATTTCAGGCAGTTAACCTATTTATGGAAACTTATTTAAATAAGGCAGCTAATCTATTTATGGAAACTTTCTATTTTTAGAAACTTATCTATTTTAAGCAGTAATTCTATTTTTGGAAACTTTCTATTTTTGGAAACTTTCTACTTTTAGAAACTTTCTATTTTTGGAAACTTTCTATTTTTGGAAACTTTCTATTTTTGGTAACTTTCTATTTTTGGAAACTTTCTATTTTTGGAAAGTTACTTATTATTACACAGTAAGTATAATAATACATGAAATACCAGAAATACTTAATCAGAGTAAACAAAATATAAGATAAACGCAGTTTAAGGCTTTAAACAGTAAAACATGATATGAACATATAAAATAAGCTAAGACATGACATAAAACCAATTACGTATTTAGTAAGCAGATACTTATTCATGTATGTATTTATGTAGCATTAGTGATACGGAAGTATGATTCCTCTCAGTTCATCTTCTTCGTTCACTGGACAGAAGGTACGGATTCCCGTCCTTTCAGTATGGACATTCTTTCCTTAATAGGATTCCCCGTATGCAGCCAAATGTTTTCCCGTAGTATAAGTTACATGTTTGAATTGCTTATGTTTAATTAAGAGTACCTATAGCCATATACATGCATGACCAGTTTCACCTAGTTATGGAGGTACCATAACCATAACATTAGAGGCACTGATGTTATGACTTCACCATGGCGGAGTGATTGCTCGTGGCGTCCCTTCAGATTTTGGCCATTTATATTATATTTATCATGTGGGGCGTATGGGTGCATCCTAGTTACATGTTTTCAGTCAGGATTTCATGGTGAATGTGGTGTGTGCCTTGCATCCTTCACAAGGAGCTGATCCCTCCTACCCAAAAACCAGTATATTAAATTAGAGGCAGCCCCTCTAATTTGCATGATGAGGTCACCCCTCCAAGTATTCATGCACGGTGGATTTTCATGACCTATATTGGCTAATGGTAAAATATGTTAAACAGTTTTCATAAGATAAACATAAGGCTTTTCAAACTATAAAACCAGTTTTATGAACATGTTCCAGGTTTTCAAGGACTTCTACATTTCCGCTGCTATTAAGTCTTTATTATGATTAGTCATTCATAATATGTCTATATCCGTGAACTGAGCGTTATGCTCAGCCGTTTTTCCTTTCATGTTCCCAAAACGGCAGGTACCCAGGACTCGAGCATTTGGAGGACGTGCATAGGATGGAAGTTGCCATAGACTTCTTTTTCCTTTTTGCCTTCATATACTTATGCTTGTTTAGTCTTTCATTCATTTATTTTGCTTTATTATGTTTTGATCTTATGTTTGGGAACCGATGTTTGATTCCGGTTTACCCTATGGTCATGTAATGTATTAGATATTTATCCTTGTATGCTTTGATGACACACCATAATTACGCGTGACATTCCATTATCAAAATGGGGTGTTACAATTATGGTATCAGAGACAAGGCTTCGACCTGTAGGCTCTAAAACTCGACCTGTGACTAGTGGGTAGTCACCAGGAGCTTCCTAAGCCAACGTTTGTTATTCCATGTATTGATGTTTTCAGCGCATTGTTGTTTTAACCATGACGTTTTCAGCACCGTGAGGTTCTAACCTTGATGTTTTCATCGATATTGTTTTACTAATATGGATGGACAACCGTCATTCATATTTAGTTATGTGTCATTGTTTATGCATAATGTTCCTCGTGAACTGTGGCTATGTGGACTGAACCCCAGTAGTTCATAATTAGTCACATAAAATTTTTTTCTGATAAGTTTTGACAGAGGAGTTTTATTTATTTATGTTTCATGTTGTAACACCCCCACAAATTGCTATGCGCAGCGGAACTACAACATTGGGTGCTATGTAGTTATCATCACACATAAGCTATATTAAACGACTCAAAGAGACGTAAAAGTTCAAACATTATTAAAAACATCAAGTCTACAGTTTTCCAAATCCCAAAAGAAATATAAAACAGAGTTTGCGTTTAGGTCCCCACTGAATCTCAACCCAAAAGTACATTTCCATTCACATGACCTAATATAAAAGAGTTTTAAGTGCAAAAGGGGAGGAAAAACAAGTAGACCGCCAAGCCACAACAACTTCCATCCTCGCATGCTCCACTGCTATCAATCTTGGTTACCTGAAACACATGCTTAAAATCGTCAACACAAAGGTTGAGCGAATCTATAGGTTTATCAAATCATAAGTCGAACATAAGTGTTAAAAACCAATCATGATTATTCAATAGCATTGTGGCCATACAATCTATTATTCAAGGATATGACAATTGTGTTTAAGCTCATGACACTAAACCGTTAACTCAATCACCCGCGTAATAATTACCGGCGTGATTCAGATGAAACCAAGGCCCCTAATAAGGCATCAGTTGCAATTATACCTTATCTCTTATCACAAATTATCCGTCCGCAGGGGGTATCAACGTACTAGCCCTCGTCTCGGATAGGGTAGTCAACCCCATAGTACTATCACTTTGTATAAGCGGCTATTTCCCCCTTCGCAAGGGCAAGACAATAGTTAATAGTTCATGAATTTAGGGACTTTTGCAACTAGGTACTCAACACAATTTCAAGGCAACATTCGGGTCCAACAATCCTTCATGACTTATGTTCATTTTTCTTTAAATAGCATGTATCCCCCTCGCGGGTAAAATCATTTGAAATAAGTAAAGAGCGAGGCTATAGACTCACCTTGCGCAGTAGTGGTAGTATTAGTAACTACGGCGTAAACGAAATCGATCACCGACGATGAGGATGCCCCGGGAAATCAAATACAACACCTAACGAATAAACATGTAATGAATCAACACATTCAAGTACCTTCAAGTACTATATGTACACAATTAAGAACACTCAAGGTTCATATAAACTCACGCCAAAGTCCATACAAGTGATATTTACTAGACACAAACCATTTTATACTTTATTAGAATTATCGCGCATTTTACAACTCTGCCGGTACATACCGAATGTACGGGCTGTTTTACCCCACTTAGACCACTCCTAAAAATCTGAGAAAATTTGTAAAAATCACTTATAATCTGTAGAAACCCCTCACCAAATTTCATAAAAAGTTTTCACTTCTAAGACCTTCTGCTCAACACATCTCTATACCTTAAAATTTTGGGCAGATTTGCACCTTCCAAGTGTAACTCGACCTTGACTTATTTAGTCAACTCAACTTGAAACACCAACTCCTAAACTTGAAAATAAACTCTTTTTTACAGGTCTAGGACCAAAGAACAACTCCCAAATATTTTTAGAACTCTAGTTACAATCCTAGACATTTGACCTTCATTTTGACAAAAACCCGTAACTTGTGATTTTCATCACCCGGTACGCCTCAAACTTTAAAATATCATAACTTTTGACTCGTTTTGAGTTAGAAGCTCTACCTTATACCAAATCTAAGCTAAAAAGAAGCTCTACCACAATATCTTATCATCCCAACACTTAAGCAAAAGCTACTGTATGAAAAACGGCCTTAAACCTACTGGTCTAAAATGACTCTATCAAAATCATATCAAAACATCTTTTTGACCAATTTTAATCATTCCTATACTCCTAATAACACCTAATAAACATCCTAATCAAATAACAATACCCTAAATCACTTTTATGTTCATCCTCATTCAAAACCCATTTCACAAAACTAACATACAATACAATTAAATTTATTAAAAATGAAATAAACATACATATAGAACCATACCCATTTGCTAAACAAATCAAAAACACCAAGAACACCAAAAACCCATTTGGCCGTGGGTTTTGGGGTCAAGAACACCAAGCAAATCTTTTCCAATAGCTTCAATATTTCAAATCCATGGTCCTAAACATATTTAAACAAAAACCCACGTATTTAATTAGATCAAAACATAATATTTTTCAAAATCTATAAAAATTAAATCTTGAAAAAAAAAGTTGTTGCATGTTGAATTTTTGTGGTGGGATTCACTTATCTTGATGTTTTAAGGATGGGTCATTGCTTAGATTTTTCAAAAACAAGTTTTTGATGGTGGATTCATGGTGGTGGTGTTTGGCCGTGAGTTTGAGAGAGAAAGGAGGGGGAGACAAAATTTTGGAGTGTGAAAAATGAGTTGTGTGTGAAAAAATAAGTTTATATATAGTGGAGGGAGGACCAAATGTGTAAATAAGTCTATCTTTTGGCCTTGCTTGCAAACTAGTTAGCAAAGAGCGGGAAATGGTAACTAGTCAGTTTTTAAAAATTTACGGGAGTCGGGTTTTGTCCCGGCTTCCTCAAAATACTTTTAAATGGTTCAAACGCACACAAAACGATTATACATATGGTTCCGACTCGACTTAACACGTAATAAAAATAAAATCTCGAAAGACTCAAATATCGATCAATCGATAATAAAAGGTAAATTTTGGGCATCCGTCGGTATCATAGTCGTCATCGGTTCTTCTTAAATCGTCAAACGTTAGATTACGACCGTAAACGTTGGTTTCAACTTAACCCGTCAAATATATAGCAAACGAAATTTCTTAAAAATTTCAAAATATACGTAAAATAGGATTAAATAAATGACGTTGGGCTCGGGATATCACATCCACAAGTGAGCCACAACTTAAGAGAGATGCTCATACTGAACAGCTCTTGAGACGATAACTTAGCATCATGCGGCACTTTCACGGGTGTTACATCCTCCCCTCCTTAAGGGAGTGACGTCCCGGCGCTCTCCGGTTCTTATACTCGCATTTCGTACTACTAGGAAGATAAGGGTACTTCTTCCTGAAGAGGTCTTCACGTTCCGATATGGACTTCGGTTCACGTCTCGGGTTCCATCACACCTTCACCATAAGGATTATACCTTGCTTCAATCTCTCAACATCTCGATCCATGATCTCCACTTCAAGTTCTCAAATTCTTCCTACGGTTATCAACCCATCTCTTACCACAGCTTCTCGCAGTTAACAAGTGATTCTAAATTTGCACCATCTCTTCCGTAGTCTCTCGAATCCTCTCAAGTCCATTCAACTTACTTTTTCCTACTTCATTCTATCCAACTGGCGATCTACATTTTCATCAACATTTTCTTCAAATGCCGCAGCTTCAATGCTACCATGGTAAATGTCGTTGCACAAAGATACTACCAACGGAAAGTATCGATCTCAACCACTATCAAAATCAATCACACGCGTTCGGAGCATGTCTTCCAACTTTCGAATCGCCCTTTCACTTGGTTCATCATCTCATAAAAACAACTACTCACAAAATAAAATCGCACGGGTCACACATAACCCCATCGAAAAACGTTCAGAATATACAAGACGAAGTAATTATTACTAGTCATACAAAATCACCTTATTGCAATATTAAATACATACAAACCTATTCCGTCAAAACGAATTCACCGATACGAAATCATCCGACGTGTACATAACTCTCTCGAAAACATCACCATCCAATCAAACACAAAAGCCATTATGAAGCACATATAGCCGTATCACGACTTGTTTGCGAAATAGCCAAACCATGCCAAGTAAAATAAGTTCAATCAAGTTAACTCATGCTTGCTAATCAGCCAAGCCATGATAAAATAAGAATCTTTGACATGTTCTCGGATGAGTCCAGTCGAAAGAAAATTGCAAGTTTAAGAGGGTTCAAAAGCTTGCTAGCTATGGATGCATATCCAAAAAGAAAATAAAATAAAATAAAATACATACATATGTCATCGTAGGGTGCTCACACACGGATCCATACCCAAAAGATATTACAAGAACACCATCTCACTTTCGTCCCAAACGTGGTCAAAATCTCAATAAACATCATCGTTCATAGTAAAAAAAATAAAATATATTACATGGCACGTGTTCTTCATGATCGGACTTCATTGGACAACGTCGTCTCAAGTTCTCACAACTTACGATCACTTGACCAGATCACATACAACATAAACACATAAAAGACAAGGGTTCACCATAAAAACATCGACTATGTTTATCCATCGTTTAACCATCGAAAATCAGGGATGGTTGAGTCAAGCAAAGAGGATTCCTCACTTAAATAAACAAAGACGACAATGGAATTGTCTTCCAATTACCGATGCACAGTTGGTAAACTTCAACAGTTTATCGCGTGTCGTTAAACATATCAAAAGAACAAGAAAATAATATATATAAGGTACGATACATTCGATGTAGGAGAAGTCTTCTTCATTTCCCTCAGAGTTATTCGAACTCGGATTTCCTCTACTTCGGTAGTCTTCTATTTTTGTTAAAAACTCTCCTCAGTGTCGATACGAGCCCCTTAGGTATTTAATCAACACCCTCGTGATTTTGATGAAATTCGCACGTTACACGCACACATAAAAACATTTTCCAAAAATTACTCGGCCACAGTGACTTACTAAGTCAACGCCAAACAAAAAGGAAAGATTTCAAAGAACACAAGAAAATTCAAAAATTTTCTTTAAGAATCAAAGAAATTACGACTACTTGCAAAAATGATCCACCATTTTAAAGAGAAACGTTCTCATCCAAACGTTTATCAAAACACTACAAGTTTCAAGATGACCAATTTTGTTTGACACGATAGTGCCCTTCCTAAACTATGCATAATTAGCTAGATCATGCATACTTAAGGATCAAGCAACAACAATTAACAAAACAGGACTCTTCCCGAATTATGCATAGTTAGCTAAGCTGTGCATAATTGAGGATCGAGTGACGACACAAACATTATTATTACATACCAAATATGACTACGAAAGTTTTCGACCTAATCTTCAAAATAATTAAACCATTTGAAATGAAATTTGAAATGGGAAAATATTGTTACCATCGTTTTAAGAAACACATTAAACATTTTTCATACACTTTGAAAACATATTTTTGCTTTGCCTTTTTATGAGAAAATAAATAAATAATTAAATAAAGAAATCGACACCATTTACATTTGGTTAAACGAAACATTTCACACTCATACATATTTTCAAAATAGACTACTCACAAAATAACGGTAAGGTGGTTCAAGATTAGAGATCATTGCAAGCACAACCAGTAATAAAGTCAAAAATCAATGAGATCGAACGAGGTAAACGAGCAATATAATTTCCAACTAAAATTAACTACATCAGAAACGAAAATGCTTCAAATATATGACAAAAGTATCGGGATAACAACAGCGATCTACGAATACATGGAGTAAAAATTGAATATCACACAAGCGTCAAAAATAAAACAACGCTCATAATTCCCATCGTCTCGAGTTGCACACACATTCCACCACGGGTAAACGAGGAGAGAAGAATAATCACTTGGTTAAATAGAAACAATTTCACCAGGAAGATCGAGTTCTTTCACCTCTACAATTCGGTAAAGCGGCTTCGCCTCCTCGCTTTTGTTCAATATAAATAAATAACCGATTTAATGAATATTTATAGCATCATACAAGTAAATACAGAATTTTAGGTTCCATTAACCGAAAGAAGAAAGTTACGGCGTCCATGAACATGACAAAATACACCGGGTGCCATACCCTCATTTTCAAGTACTAGCGAAATAGTAGTTTTAAAATAAATATAACAATAATGGTTTCATATCATGATAAATGTTAAAATGAACAGTCACATGACGGCTCAAGTTTAGATACAGACTCACAAAATCAAAGAAGTGATGTCGCACGATCGAACCATCGTGACTCAAAACATTATATATACATCTTAAGAAAATAATACAAGTAGGCGTGTGTTGTATAATCCAGTTGCGTATAATAATTAGTGTTACCTTGTACATTGTAAAACCGAGCATTTACACATTTTTAATTTGTGTTACACCATTAAAGAATTTATACCTTTCATTTTCCAATCTTTACAACGTTTTAATTTCTGAAAAGTTACAATCTCAAGAGAAAAGTACTAACATTAGTAAGGCGGTGACTCGGTTATCATATTTGATAAAATCATTAGGTTTGAAAATCTCCATACTTGTGTCAAAATCCCATTAATGTTCATATCTTAAGTACCAAAAACGTACATAGTAAGAATTTTCCAAGTTTTACATTATTATTACGGCTTACCTTACCACACATATACAAGTAACCAACACAACTCAAATTAGTCCAATTGACTCTTAAAATTAACCTTGACTTTTATTACACACATGTTTTCCGCAAAACTGTTTGTTAAATCATATTCGCGTAATTCGACTCAAATGATAAAGAGGTTTCACATGGTATTATCTCGGATACTTACTGATTTTAGTCGAGACTTAAATCTCAAAAATAATAATAATATAATAATGTAATAATTAATCACAATTTGCTTATTTCAATAATTCAAAGATATATAAAATTCAACTTTTAATCATTAACCCATTATCAAGTGATTTTAAAATTAACACATCTCGCAGCGGAATAAAACAAAAGATTTTTCAAACGTTTTTAAACAAGCATCATCGAATTATGCATAGTGATTCTCTATAACGACAATTTAACAAACAAATGATTTCCAATGACGTTCCATCAATGTTTAAAATTTTATTTCAAGCATTGTAATTTCTTACTTAAGGTGCATATTCCGATTTTATCCCATTTTATTCACCACAACAAGTATCGTGTTCTAGTTTACACCAATGCATACGTAAACATAACCTTATGTTTAAAATAAAACCAATTTTACAGAATCTCTAGCTCCAAAACACATGTCCACATCTTCTACTCATGTTTTATATTACAAGATACGTCAAAAGTTTACTATATTGACCCAAGAATTAATTCATACTAAATCCGAAGCTACATATACTCAATAGTCATATCGCAAATTTTATTATAAACTCCTTTCTCAAATTAATTTAAACAAATTCTTAACAAGTCCATCACAATCTTTTAGTATCAAATTTTAATATATGAAAACAAGGATTTTACGAGTAATACAAATTACTTATTATGATATACCAACCAAGGTTGACGGAAAAACAATTTCACTTCGTCACTTTACTCTCTATAAGAGTTTTACTTGTTATAAGACACATCATACGTCATTTTTATCCAAAAGTTTTATTCACCAAATATTAAATATATAAAACACTTTATGTTTAAACCATTTAATCAACAAAGTTTAGTGCTTACTTAACTCACACAAATGCCGGACCTCGTCATATATACTAACAAATTTAAAATAATAAGATAACAAGAACAAAAATGAAATAAACGAAACGAGAATACGTATGTCAACTAAATGTTGTTATCGGCCTCGGATGAGTCTCGAAATCGTACTCCACAAAATTAACACAAAAACCAACCAAATTCCAAGTTATCACGCTTGATCACAACGCTAGTCTATTTTAAAACACGTCTTTAAAATTCAAGTAGAATAGTAAACAACGATTAAATGGCAACACGCCTCAACCACGTTTTATAACACACACAAATGTGATTCGTCGCTACGATGTACGCATCGTTGATTATACTTCGTCTACATTATATTTACGCCAACTATCATGTCAAACCCATAAGGAATAAAGGAAATAAAGTAATACGTAAGTAAATTACGTTTCAAAAGAAAATGTCCAAAATGACACATCACGGTGCGATAACGACAATCGAGATCAATCTAGTCAGTATACAATATATTACGAAGCGTTATTTACGTATCTAGAGTATCAAACGAGGTTCATATTCGGTTATCCGAACAATAAATTAATTATCAAGATTGATAATTTGCGGTAAGGCCGAAATCTCAACAAAACCGCATTATAACATGTACGATAATCACTCAAGGACCATTGCTTCGCGTGCAATGCCTTTAAATACCATAGTATATACATACTTATACATACAACCATTCCTACATACACGTAGGATTACAACGCGGTGTTGCCATGTAATGCAATGTAGCACGTTATGCCAATTACATGCAACATATACGATAATCTTTACAGGAATTTGCAAATTACGATGATAAGTACTCAACGTACAAAACAATATATCTCAATATATATCAAAGTATTTACTTACTAAATACTCGGGAATTCATATCAATTTTGAGGGATACATCTAAAATATAAAGCAATGCTAAAGAATTCTTACCGGAGCCATGCAGGATAGTTGTGTGCTTGGACAATTTCTTACGACACCAAAAGTTATAGTTTAGGATTTTTCAAAATGACCTAGTTCTCTATAACTCATGGCTCTGATACCAATCTGTAACACCCCCACAAATTGCTATGCGCAGCGGAACTACAACATTGGGTGCTACGTAGTTATCATCACACATAAGCTATATTAAACGACTCAAAGAGACGTAAAAGTTCAAACATTATTAAAAACATCAAGTCTACAGTTTTACAAATCCCAAAAGAAATATAAAACAGAGTTTGCGTTTAGGTCCCCACTGAATCTCAACCCAAAAGTACATTTCCATTCACATGACCTAATATAAAAGAGTTTTAAGTGCAAAAAGGGAGGAAAAACAAGTAGACCGCCAAGCCACAACAACTTCCATCCTCGCATGCTCCACTGCTATCAATCTTGGTTACCTGAAACACATGCTTAAAATCGTCAACACAAAGGTTGAGCGAATCTATAGGTTTATCAAATCATAAGTCGAACATAAGTGTTAAAAACCAATCATGATTATTCAATAGCATTGTGGCCATACAATCTATTATTCAAGGATATGACAATTGTGTTTAAGCTCATGACACTAAACCGTTAACTCAATCACCCGCGTAATAATTACCGGCGTGATTCAGATGAAACCAAGGCCCCTAATAAGGCATCAGTTGCAATTATACCTTATCTCTTATCACAAATTATCCGTCCACAGGGGGTATCAACGTACTAGCCCTCGTCTCGGATAGGGTAGTCAACCACATAGTACTATCACTTTGTATAAGCGGCTATTTCCCCCTTCGCAAGGGCAAGACAATAGTTAATAGTTCATGAATTTAGGGACTTTTGCAACTAGGTACTCAACACAATTTCAAGGCAACATTCGGGTCCAACAATCCTTCATGACTTATGTTCATTTTTCTTTAAATAGCATGTATCCCCCTCGCGGGTAAAATCATTTGAAATAAGTAAAGAGCGAGGCTATAGACTCACCTTGCGCAGTAGTGGTGGTATTAGTAACTACGGCGTAAACGAAATCGATCACCGACGATGAGGATGCCCCGGGAAATCAAATACAACACCTAACGAATAAACACGTAATGAATCAACACATTCAAGTACCTTCAAGTACTATATGTACACAATTAAGAACACTCAAGGTTCATATAAACTCACGCCAAAGTCCATACAAGTGATATTTACTAGACACAAACCATTTTATACTTTATTAGAATTATCGCGCATTTTACAACTCTGCCGGTACATACCGAATGTACGGGCTGTTTTACCCCACTTAGACCACTCCTAAAAATCTGAGAAAATTTGTAAAAATCACTTATAATCTGTAGAAACCCCTCACCAAATTTCATAAAAAGTTTTCACTTCTAAGACCTTCTGCTCAACACATCTCTATACCTTAAAATTTTGGGCAGATTTGCACCTTCCAAGTGTAACTCGACCTTGACTTATTTAGTCAACTCAACTTGAAACACCAACTCCTAAACTTGAAAATAAACTCTTTTTTACAGGTCTAGGACCAAAGAACAACTCCCAAATATTTTTAGAACTCTAGTTACAATCCTAGACATTTGACCTTCATTTTGACAAAAACCCGTAACTTGTGATTTTCATCACCCGGTACGCCTCAAACTTTAAAATATCATAACTTTTGACTTGTTTTGAGTTAGAAGCTCTACCTTATACCAAATCGAAGCTAAAAAGAAGCTCTACCACAATATCTTATCATCCCAACACTTAAGCAAAAGCTACTGTATGAAAAACGGCCTTAAACCTACTGGTCTAAAATGACTCTATCAAAATCATATCAAAACATCTTTTTGACCAATTTTAATCATTCCTATACTCCTAATAACACCTAATAAACATCCTAATCAAATAACAATACCCTAAATCACTTTTATGTTCATCCTCATTCAAAACCCATTTCACAAAACTAACATACAATACAATTAAATTTATTAAAAATGAAATAAACATACATATAGAACCATACCCATTTGCTAAACAAATCAAAAACACCAAGAACACCAAAAACCCATTTGGCCGTGGGTTTTGGGGTCAAGAACACCAAGCAAATCTTTTCCAATAGCTTCAATATTTCAAATCCATGTTCCTAAACATATTTAAACAAAAACCCACGTATTTAATTAGATCAAAACATAATATTTTTCAAAATCTATAAAAATTAAATCTTGAAAAAAAAAGTTGTTGCATGTTGAATTTTTGTGGTGGGATTCACTTATCTTGATGTTTTAAGGATGGGTCATTGCTTAGATTTTTCAAAAACAAGTTTTTGATGGTGGATTCATGGTGGTGGTGTTTGGCCGTGAGTTTGAGAGAGAAAGGAGGGGGAGACAAAATTTTGGAGTGTGAAAAATGAGGTGTGTGTGAAAAAATAAGTTTATATATAGTGGAGGGAGGACCAAATGTGTAAATAAGTCTATCTTTTGGCCTTGCTTGCAAACTAGTTAGCAAAGAGCGGGAAATGGTAACTAGTCAGTTTTTAAAAATTTACGGGAGTCGGGTTTTGTCCCGGCTTCCTCAAAATACTTTTAAATGGTTCAAACGCACACAAAACGATTATACATATGGTTCCGACTCGACTTAACACGTAATAAAAATAAAATCTCGAAAAACTCAAATATCGATCAATCAATAATAAAAGGTAAATTTTGGGCATCCGTCGGTATCATAGTCGTCATCGGTTCTTCTTAAATCGTCAAACGTTAGATTACGACCGTAAACGTTGGTTTCAACTTAACCCGTCCAATATATAGCAAACGAAATTTCTTAAAAATTTCAAAATATACGTAAAATAGGATTAAATAAATGACGTTGGGCTCGGGATATCACATCCGCAAGTGAGCCACAACTTAAGAGAGATGCTCATACTGAACAGCTCTTGAGACGATAACTTAGCATCATGCGGCACTTTCACGGGTGTTACACATGTATCATTGTTGCAGGGATTATGACTAAGTAATGGTTGGTACAGGACTGGCCCTATTTAGTCGCATGTGCTTTTATCGAAACTTTTAACTTTGGGACGGATCCATAGGCGTCCCCTCGCCATGTCTTTTGTTTTGGGACCGACCCATAGGCGTCCCCTCGCACATATAAAAGGTTTTTATAAACTAACATTACGCATTCATGCACTGTTTTCATGCATAATTTTTTTTTCTCATGATTTATTGGCATAAATTGTTTTTCATGTCCCCTCATAAGTTACTATGTTTTTATGTCAAGTATGTTTTCATACTGTCATGGTTAACTTCGGTTTCATGCTGATTATGTTATACACTCCTTTATGATAGATCGTTTTATGTTCCTTCATGATAATTCCGTCTTCATGTTGATTACGTCTTCATGTTGATTACGTCTTACGCCTCTTTTGTTATTTATGCTTTCACGCAAGACATTGTTGGATTTCATTGAATTCTGCTTTCATGATAGTCATGGTTGGTTTTCATTGATCATGTTGTCAGGTAAATCATCGTTGAATTTTGTGTAACCACACTTTAGCGTTTCTCTATGCATTCAGAATGAGGTATATACTGGCATTGCCAGGTTATCATGATGGTTTTCCTAACCGTTTAACCGATATACTTTCTTTAGATCATGATAAATGATCTACCCCATACCGATCATTTCATGTGCATTCCACGTGTACTCCACGTACTGTATTTCATGTGTATTACACGTACCTTAATCCATGTGTATTTCACTTGTAATACTTCACGAGTATTCGCTAGTCGATTCTGAATCACCTCAGGCGTATTTTCAATTGCTGATATTCTACAAGATTGCTGATGCCGCTCATAACTGGGAGATGTTACTAAAGGTTGATGTTGCTGACGTTCGGACACGCTACGAGATGCGGATGCTGTTCACAACCTGGAGATCCGACAAGACGAAGACAAAGGCGTCAGAGCAAAGCAATCGGACGAGAAGATGCTTCACCATCAGACGATTTCCATCAATCATTGTCCCTAATTCTTAGTTACATGTCACACGTCATTCGGCTGTCATTTCAGCCATATGAGTGCAAACCGGTACCAGCCGGCCACTCAGCTGAATAGTTACATGAATCACGGTCATGAGAATGACCATCATGGAACTGACAGACAAGACGATAGTAACCACTACTATGACAGAACTATCCTAGAAATCGCAACCGAGGCTCCAGCCGCGGATGTGATCAGACATACGAAGGATCAGTAGTCCAACCGATCCGCCAAGTCTGGCATAATAACCTAATAATGTAGTTCTATTGAATTACGTCTCGAGACACGTGTCAAGACATCAGTCAAGACACATATCTCACGTATACTTTCTGAAGGCACATGTCAAGACATCAGTCAAGACACATGTCTCACGTATACTTTCTGAAGACACATGTCAAGACACCAGTCAAGACATATGTCATGTTTATAGTTCCAAGAAACGAGTCAAGACACATGACTCACGTCCAACTATGGAACATTTCTAAGAAATTCAGGGTACCCTCCAAGGGTATATCCATTTTGTTTATGCCAGGTATTAATCAGGCCACAAGAATTTCAATACCATTACCAGCACATCAGTGAGAACTGTCACGTTGCCGACGTCACTTTCATTTCTTTCACCATAGTTCATATATACATGGCCATGAAGGACGCCTTTCGTATTCCCACGTATACCAAGGTTTTCCTTCAGCTTAATGATCAGATCCAAGCTGCTAACGCATTTCCTCGGACAGACACGAGATGAATTTTATCCTAATTATGGACTACGAACAACACACCATGCTATGATTCATAATTATGTATAGTAATGTTCAGGCTCCTGAATACATTCAACTTGATTTTTTTCCATCAGGAAAATCTGTACAAATTATCTATGCTTTCCAAGCATTTGCTTTGTTAGCCATGATTACTAAAACTTTCTAGCTGTCAGTAAGACACGACTACTGAAGTCCTTTTACGCATAACCAACGGATTATTCCAAAATTGTCCCTTACACTCCAAAAGAACCTTCAAGGAGAAGAACGGTAACATAAGATTATGTGTCGACTAACGTCGGTTTTTTAAACAAATCACCATTCATGACCGTTATTCTCCTCCACGTACATACAACATGTCCAATCGACCTTATAATGTTAATCACTTTTCCAAGATCAAACTCATAATCATGCTGCCAACAGTGATGAGTGAAAGAGCAGGACATGTCCATGACTGCTATTCGTCATGCTAGATTTATGATTTTGAATTAGTTTCATCAATGCTCCAACGGCATTATAAGAATGAGTTTCCATGAATTCATAGCAAATTCATCAATGTTTTCATTGAGGATAACCTGATTTCCTTTAAGCCTAGAGAAGAACAGGAAGACCATATCTGCACTATGTTGCAAATTCTACGATAAGAGAATTTTTACCCTGGAATTTTTTTCCAACATCAATTCTGTTTGATTATAGTGACACGCTGAATCCATGGGTTTCTATGGTTAATCTTACCATGACTCAGCTTATGCGTAAAGGAGATAACCCTACATTACATTAGGTGTTCTAGAAAATCCTACGCTAAGAGAAGTTTGGATTCATAGACTCAGAGTTTCGTAAACTCCTATGTATCAAGTTCGATGAAGCAAGATACAGTTACGTTCATATCTTCATACCTGTCATACAAAGAGGTTAAGATAGGACACCAACAGACTGGGATGTTTTCATCATCAGAAATTGTGAATCAAAAAGGGACAAGATCTTCATGGGTTTTGGTTACCAGATTAACGCAAACTCAGAAGAAGCATAATGCTATCTGGGTATTACAAACAGTTTGATCAAGTCTGCAGAATCCTTACATCCGCAGGGATTTCAGAACCAACAGATTGATCGGACATGTTCCAACAAAGGTTCATCCGATCACTTGGCAATCCCTCAGTTATCGGGTCAGTCAAAGATTCACAATTGTGCTCCTTATTTACTTCACGTCTTCATTCTAATTCCACGAATTGCTTTCGCGCTCGCGTTCATGACACTATTCACGTTCATGATCGTATCTGGGCTTAAGATTTTACGTTCATTTCGTTCTGGGAAGTTTTGCAACAACTTGAGAGACCAGACCCAAGTTTAGTGTAACTCTCCATCATCAGATAGACGTTTCCCGTCATATTCCACGTCTCACCTTGTAGCATTTGGCGTTACCGCCATTATATTCTATGATCACGATATGTTTCACATGTCATGTTCATTCCACGTTCCTCATATCATGATCAAGATATGTTACACGTATCATGGATCACGATATGTTTACTCATACTACACTCGCCATATCTTCACGTAGCACGTTCAAGATTTTTCACATATCACGTTCAAAATTTTTCACGTACTACGTTTCTTTATGTCTCGCGCATCGTTTCTAATTATCAGTTAAGTCAGATTGTCTTGCATCGTAACGTTTTAGTTGCCCTTACACGTTAATTTTTTTTCCCTCGATCGATTTAGGGGATCTACCTTAAGTTGATAACCAAGAACTTCTTCGTATTTCAAGTCAAGGTCAGGAGGACCAAGGTTTATCATTAGTGTCAGGATCTTCTAAAGGAACCGTTCCAAGAGGGAGGCCACTTGGAAACGGACAAGTTCATCCGGACTTTTATCCGTTTTTCTCTTATCAACTAGATATGTCCTTTCAGTCACGTCAAGTTCCATGTCCTTTCAAGACATGTCACGTTCCACGTTCCTTCTGCCAGGAAACCCGCACGTTCAATTATCTTACATACCCTATCAGTTTGATGCGGGTATGTTTCTCTTTCAGTTATGTTACTTATAATTCGGGGACGAATTATTTTTTTTATAGGGGAAGAGTTGTAAAACCCGCATGCTTTTATCATTAATAGTACCCTTAAGATCGTACGTAATAGATTAAAACTTTCCTTTTATAATACGATTACGTTTACGTGTTAGGATTTTACGTATTACGTACGTGTTAGAACACGATAAGTATTTATTACGCACGAACACGCAATAATTATTTAAACAATAATTAATCACGAACATGCAATCATGAAATCACGAACGTAATTAAATCGCGAACGTAATTAAATCACGAACTATTATTAATTACATATATATATTTATTACGAGCGTAAATAAATATATTAGGTCACGGTAAGTATTTAACGAGAACACACAAAACACGAACACAAATAAACACGAACAAACACGTAAAACACGAACACGAGAACACACTTATTAATTAGACACGGAAAATGATCGGGTTACCCCATGTGGGCCCATATGCCACGAAATTAGGAAGGAGGATGGGCCAAGCCCATCAAAATTTACTAAAGAAGGGGGTTAAGGGAAAAACACTACTCATTTTCACTTTACAGAGGATTTTCACAAAAACCTAAAAAGCTCTCCTCCTCCTTCTTTTGTTTCTTTTGGCCGCCACCTTCAAACACACCAAAGGGGTGTTTGATTGATCTTGGATCTTGGATTTATTGCTAGTCTTCGTGTTTTTTCATCGTTCTTTAGATCCACGCATTCGGTAATTCGTTTAAACCCTTTTCTTTTGATTTAATCTTTTAATAATTAAGAACATGATATATTTTTTCTTAAAAACATAATTAAATCATTGATCTAACATGAAATTGGTTTTGGTATAAATCAAAAAGGATTGTTGGTGTTTGTTCTTGGCCGCGCCTAAACCGAACCCGAGAGGGTCTCGGTTTGGCCATTTGACCACCAACGAGACCATATGTCCCCGGTTGGTTGGTGTGGGTCCCACGGCAGCAACAAGACAAGGGTAACCCCGAATTGGTTCGGGGCATGGTGTCGATTTCATGTCCGGTTCATAGTTCTTAGTCAAGATCCGGTTCACGGTGTATGTTTAGATTTTTTATTTTTATGATCTTATGTTAAAATTAAATTAATAACATGACATGATTAATTTAATAGCATGACTTAGGTTATTTTAATTATTAAAATCATGAAATTATTAACCTAAGTAATTTATATTATTTAGACTTATAATTAATTAATTATTTAAAGACCATGGTTATAATTAATTAATTAACATGACTTAGGTTATATTATTAATAAATAATAATACATGTTTTAACCTAAGTATTTAACTTTATTTAATTAAAAACATGTTATACTTTAATTAAATATTTTATCCTATAGTTTATTTTAATTACATGAAATAATTAATAAACTATACATTATATCATATGACTTAGAAAATAACCATGAAAACACTTAGGCTTATATACTTAGCTTATTTAACTAGCTTATATCTAATTATAGAAACGTTCTATTTTTAGAAATTTATTTAAATAAGGCAGCTAATCTATTTATGGAAACTTTCTATTTTTAGAAACTTATTTATTTCACGCAGCAAACCTATTTATTGAAACTTATTTAAATAAGGCTGCTAATGTATTTATGGAAACTTTCTATTTTTAGAAACTTATCTATTTTAAGCAGTAATTCTATTTTTGGAAACTTTCTATTTTTGGAAACTTTCTATTTTTGGAAACTTTCTATTTTTGGAAACTTTCTTTTTTTGGAAACTTTCTATTTTTGGAAACTTTCTATTTTTGGTAACCTTCTATTTTTAGAAACTTTCTATTTTTGGAAAGTTACTTATTATTACACAATAAGTATAATAATACATGAAATACCAGAAATACTTAATCAGAGTAAACAAAATATAAGATAAACACAATTTAAGGCTTTAAACAGTAAAACATGATATGAACATATAAAATAAGCTAAGACATGACATAAAACCAGTTACGTATTTAGTAACCAGATACTTATTCATGTATGTATTTATGTAGCATTAGTGATACGGAAGTAGGATTCCTCTCAGTTCATCTTCTTCATTCATTGGACAGAAGGTACGGATTCCCGTCCTTTCAGTATGGACATTCTTTCATTATTAGGATTCCCCGTATGCAGCCAAATGTTTTCCCGTAGTATAAGTTACATGTTTGAATTGCTTATGTTTAATTAAGAATACCTATAGCCATATACATGCATGACCAGTTTCACCTAGTTATGGAGGTACCATAACCATAACATTAGAGGCACTGATGTTATGACTTCACCACGGCGGAGTGATTGATCGTGGCGTCCCTTCAACTTTTGGCCATTTATATTACATTTATCATGTGGGGCGTATGGGTGCATCCTAGTTACATGTTTTCAGTCAAGATTTCATGGTGAATGTGGTGTGTGCCTTGCATCCTTCACAAGGAGCTGATCCCTCCTACCCAAAAACCAGTATATTAAATTAGAGGCAGCCCCTCTAATTTGCATGATGAGGTCACCCCTCCAAGTATTCATGCACGGTGGATTTTCATGACCTATATTGGCTAATGGTAAAATATGTTAAACAGTTTTCATAAGATAAACATAAGGCTTTTCAAACTATAAAACCAGTTTTATGAACATGTTCCAGGTTTTCCAGGACTTATACATTTCCGCTGCTATTAAGTCTTTATTATGATTAGTCATTCATACTATGTCTATATCTGTGCACTGAGCGTTATGCTCAACCATTTTTCCTTTCATGTTCCCAAAACGGCAGGTACCCAGGACTCGAGCATTTGGAGGACGTGCATAGGATGGAAGCTGCCATATACTTCTTTTTCCTTTTTGCCTTCATATACTTATGCTTGTTTAGTCTTTCATTCATTTATTTTGCTTTATTATGTTTTGAGCTTATGTTTGGGAACCGATGTTTGATTCCGGTTTACCCTATGGTCATGTAATGTTTTAGACATTTATCCTTGTATGCTTTGATGACACGCCATAATTACGCTTGACATTCCATTATCAAAATGGGGTGTTACAATTATGGTATCAGAGACAAGGCTTCGACCTGTAGGCTCTAAAACTCGACCTGTGACTAGTGGGTAGTCACCAGGAGCTTCCTAAGCCAACGTTTGTTATTCCATGTATTGATGTTTTCAGCGTATTGTTGTTTTAACCATGACGTTTTCAGCACTGTGAGGTTTTATCATTGATGTTTTCATCGATATTGTTTTACTGATATGGATGGACAACCGTCATTCATATTTAGTTATGTGTCATTGTTCATGCATAATGTTCCTCGTGAACTGTGGCTATGTGGACTGAACCCCAGTAGTTCATAATTAGTCACATAAAAATTTTTCTGATAAGTTTTGACACAGGAGTTTCATTTATTTATGTTTCATGTATCATTGTTGCAGGGATTATGACTAAGTAATGGTTGGTACAGGACTGGCCCTATTTAGTCGCATGTGCTTTTATCGAAACTTTTAACATTGGGACGGACCCATAGGCGTCCCCTCGCCATGTCTTTTGTTTTGGGACCGACCCATAGGCGTCCCCTCGCACATATAAAAGGTTTTTATAAACTAACATTACGCATTCATGCACTATTTTCATGCATAAATTTTTTTTCTCATGATTTATTGGCATAAATTATTTTTCATGTCCTCTCATAAGTTACTATGTTTTTATGTCAAGTATGTTTTCATACTGTCATGGTTAACTTTGGTTTCATGCTGATTATGTTATACACTCCTTTATGATAGATCGTTTTATGTTCCTTCATGATAATTCCGTCTTCATGTTGATTACGTCTTCATGTTGATTACGTCTTACGCCTCTTTTGTTATTTATGCTTTCACGCAAGACATTGTTGGATTTCATTGAATTCTGCTTTCATGATAGTCATGGTTGGTTTTCATTGATCATGTTGTCAGGCAAATCATCGTTGTATTTTGTGTAACCACACTTTAGTGTTTCTCTATACAATCAGAATGAGGTATATACTGGCATTTCCAGGTTATCATGATGGTTTTCCTAACCGTTTAACCGATATACTTTCTTTAGATCATGATAAATGATTGACCCCATACCGATCATTTCATGTGCATTCCACGTGTACTCCACGTACCGTATTTCATGTGTATTACACGTACCTTAATCCATGTGTATTTCACTTGCAATACTTCACGAGTATTCGCTAGTCGATTCTGAATCACCTCAGGCGTATTGATGAGACTGCTTTTATACATAGTCTCATCTTCCAAATAGGGCTTAAAATGCATTAAATATCATCAAAATACCCAAATATATGCTTGTGTTTGTTGCTTGTGTATTTTAGGTACGGATATTGAGATAATGACAAAAGATCACAAGAATCATGCAAAAACGAACACGGGAAACGAAGCCGCACAATGAACCAAGCCCTAATGAAGACTTTCCAAAGATCAACCCTTGAAGATTTTAAGAATTATGAAGAAGGGTCCTCCAATTATGAAGAATTGACACTTTATACCCTTGTATCCTCATAATTACAAGTTTGGTCCCTAAAGTTTGTCAAAATTACAAAAAGGGCCCTCCACTTTGAAGATTTGGCAAGTTTAGCCCCTCAACAAAGCTAAATTGTCAACCAATATCATCCACAAAGGCAAATACATCATGAAGTCCTTCAAAGTACAAGAAATGACAAGTTTGGTCCTTTGAAAAAGTCCTTCAAAGTACAAGAAATGACAAGTTTGGTCCTTTGAAAAATCCAACATTTGGCAAAAATGGTCCCTCAATCATCAAGACTTGGCAATTTCAGTCCTCCAAAATATCAATTATGCAAGTCTAGACCATTATCATTGAAGAAAATACCAAACCAGCCCTTGAAGAATTCAAATATGGCAAGAATTACCCCTGATTTCACTTTATAAAAGTTTTTGGGCCAAAAATGTAAAAGGGCAAAAGTTGGCAAAGCTTATTGTGGCGTTGATAGAAGTTTGTAACACATTTCACAAGTTCATAAAAGATGGGGGTGTTAAGCTGGCAGACAAGGAAGTAACCTAGACCAGTGGTGGGGTGACACGTGCCCCACTCACTCTCTCCACCAATGAGGATCCACCATTTCTCCATGTCACTTTCCACTAAAAACCTGTTATAACTAATCTTGGATTAGTTTAATCCTTTGGCGCTTAACACCATTTTTAAAACCCAAATCAGATCAAACATGTTACTATTTACTCAAGAACACAAATTGGGTAAAATTGATTAAGCAACAATTATGCTTCCATCACCTCCAGAATTATGATTAGTAGTCTTCTAATCATAACCCAACTTCAAAAACCTTTGCCTCGTCACTCATGTGCTCACATGATAAACCCTTGCTACACACTTTTGGGGATACTGCCAAAACCAGCCAGAGAATCAACCATCCAGAAACAAGCTTACACTTTAAGCTTTGTTTGAGCCCTTAGATGAAATTCCAACAGCTATCTCCTTCACATACGTCCAAGAATCAGTCACATGAAGCATATGAGTTCAAATTCAAGAGGGCATTTTTGGAACTTCAACCATTAGGGTTTTTAGTTTTTAGTTGTAACTTAGCTCATTGTATGCCTATATAAAGGCTTAGGGGTCCAACATTTAGTCTTTTGCTTTTGATTTTTCCTTGGTTCAAGTTTCTGTAAATCCTATTTCTAAGTTAATGAAATTGAGTTTGAAATCTTGAAGAAAAGTCATTGGCCAATCTTATTTACTGCTTTCATTTGTTATATGCTTGTTAGTTCTTGAAGTTCAAAACCTGTTTTCAAAAGAGGAGTGTGAAAAAGTTTGCATATTTCCTCATTTTCTTGATATTTTGCTAAGTCTTGTTCCAATCTTGGAATTCTTGGGCTATAGGGCTGATCATAGCATCCTAACTGAGTTGGTTAAGGTGTGGTGAGGCTTATAACTTGGGCATAATCAAGTGTGGGGTAACAAGTTTGCATTAATCAAGTTTTCCAAAGTTTCTGATTTTTATGATATTGTGCTTAACCCTTGTTCAATCTTAGCAGGCTTATTGTGGAAGCTTGTGCTTGTTCTTGCTAGCACATAAGCTCAAAATTCGTGGGTGTGGATGTACATCCATGAGGTTTGCATACTTAATCTCCAAATCTGCTTAAATTGTGATTTTTGGTGATATTTGTATGAAACTGTTGTTCTTGTGAATTTTGTGGCTTGTTCTTGCTTGAATCTGTTTATTATACTTGTTTGAGTGTTAATTGATGCTTGGTTGGCCTGAAATCTCATTGTGCTTTTGAAAATTTTGATTTGAAAAAGTTAAAGGGGTGTTTGGGTCTACTGGTTTATGCTTGTAACTTGTTATTGTGTTAATGGAAGTTGTTGTTTATGCTTTGTGTCTGCTATACCTTTGTTTGAGAGTGTTTTGCTGCAAGTTTTTGGGTTTGAACACTTGAATTAATCAATCTGCTATATAGACCTTGTTTCTGCTTGTTTTGACCTAGGATTTTGGGAACACTTAGTGTGTATGCATGCTTAGGGATAAAAGTGGTTTAAACAAAGTTAATATAACCTGTTTGAAAGATTTGAGGTGTTGAAATTGGCTTGTGTGTCAAATACATCAGCAAAAGGAGAAAACTGCATGTGTTAGTGTTCATCAGTAACTTTCATTGCTTGAATCTTGCTTAATTCTTTGAACCAGTGCATGAAACCTGTTTAGACTTGCTTATTGGAGTTTATTATAGCTTGTGTGTGCATTTGGTTGAATTTGGCTGGCTGATTTGTGCTAAAACTGCTCTTAAGTGCTAAACTGCTTATTTGTCATGTCTGTATCATGTCTGATGAATGATTGATTAAACTGTATCAATTGGGTGTTAGTGATTGTGTTATTTTGATTGTGATTGACTCCTTTTGATCCAAAGATCATTTGGGTGCCTTTGTGAAATCTGAATCCAAGAAAAAGTCACTAAAGACAAAAAGTCAAAATAGTCAAGCAGTGGAAAAAGTTTCCACTGCTCAACATCCAAAACTAGCCCCTGCTAGTGCAATTTTGTCATCAGCTTAACAATAAGCTATTCTAGCTTATTCTGACTTGCAACAACTTATTTTTTGTGATAGATCTTCATTATTTGACCCATTTAAGTGAACTAGAGCTTATGAGACTTTGACTTTGACTTTTTACTAGAAAACCAACTTGTTTGACTTTTAACAAAAGTGCTTATTTGATTTTCCAGCTTATTGGGAGTGCTTATTGAGTAGGTTTCTAATTATTAATCTTAGTTTTGTCATAAGAAACATTTTGCAACTTGAATCAGCTTCTGAGGTGGTCTAGATCATAAAAACGACTATTTTGTCGTTTTGTGAATAAGTTTGTGACTTGTTTCTGGCTTATTAAGTGGGCTTATTTGAAAATTCTTTTTGTAGAAGTCTTTGTTAGGTCAAAAGAAGCTTGTGTGTAAAATTTTTGCTTATGGCAACAGCTTATGGCTTAATGGGCTCAAAAGCCCATTAAGAATAAGCTGCTTATTATAAGTTGGCTTATTTCACATTTTCAGCTTTTGGGCCTTTGGAAAAAGTTGTTTAAAATCAAATTTTGAGTCAACCTGTGCTTTTTGGGCTTAATTTGAACACTTTTTCTTATTGGGCCTTAATTAAGCCCAATAAGGGACTGTTTTGGGTTTGGCCCATTTTCTAGGCCCAATAGGGGTATTTAGGTAATTTCACTTTCATTTCTGAGTTATTTAGGTTAAATTAAGCTAGTTTGCAAGTTTTTAGGATTTTTTATAGTTTTTGGATTTTTAATATTATTTTAATATTATTTTATTATTAAAAATTAAAAGTCTGATTTTCTAGGTTTTTATATTTTTCCTAGGTTCTAAACACTTAATTAGGATTTTTGCAACTTTCCAAATATTTTTTATGTCTTTTAATTATTTTTTATAATTAATTTAAGATTTAACTGATTTTAGGAGTTTTTAATTGTTTAAAAATAGTTTTAATTGGTTTTAATATTTTGAAAAATATTTTTTAGCTTAATTAGAGTATTTTTGAGGTTTACAAACCTGAAAATCTTGTTTAGGGCTTTTTAATAATTAATTTTGATTTTTAGGGCTTTAATTAGCATTAAAAAGTCATTATCTAATTAATTAAAAGGTTTTTGCAAGTTTTGATTTTTTTGTAAACTCTTAGAATATTATTAGGGATTTTTGGTAATTTTTAGAAATTTTTAGGTTTAAATTTTAATTTTGGTGGTTTTTACGACTTTACGTGTACGCCTTTTTAGACTTAGTTTAATTCGTCTTCGTAACCGTCATTCTCTTCTAATCCCTTTTCTACTTTTCTTTCTCAAATATAATCACAAATTAATCCATATCATTACACACATAACACACTAGCCTCCTTGAGAACGAACTTACTTAGGGTCATTCACACACGGTTTTCCTAAATCGTCGTGCTCACTTGCCCTATTTATTGCTCTTTTCCTAAAGGGTGGTAAAAACTCCAACATCATTTTGGCGCCGCTGCCGGGGAGGCGTGTTTTTTTTTGATTTGGCATTGTTGTTTTTATACTAACCATAATTAGTATTTGTATTAGTAGCACTCTACTAATACGTATTATCGTTTTTCGGTTTTTGTGTGAATATTATTACTATATTGTATACGTAGAACAATAAATTTACAAGTACTCTAAATACGTGAGAAATCACAACCTTGACTTGGGAGGTCATTACCCAATCATTGTATTCGAATCTCAAACCAAAGAAAAAGGCAAAAATAGATAATTACTTTCGTGAAGCTTAATCTTGAAAATACAAACTATAAGGTGGGTATAAGGCGGATATTATAAAATATATCCTAAGGAAAAAGGCTCTTAAGTGCTTCGCGCCGCCTCGTTTCCCCGCTTGCTTGTGAGTATTTGATTGTGAGAGTTAATCGAGGGTTTTGCCGCCCAAAGTATTACTAAGTATCATATATATTTTCTTGGTTTCTATTGATTAAACCCTCTTGAACGATTTGGTGTTCCACCATCGTTCTAAAGTCATCGAAGGCGTTCACTCTACGTGATCGTTTTCATTCCTTGAGGCTTCTTTAATCAAGAGATTTGATTAAGGAGGAGATTTGTAGATTTTTGTCTACTTAATACATTTCACCAAACTCCAAAAAGGTTAATACAATCCAAAACCACAAAAAAATTGAAAAATACAAAACACCAAAAAGAATCATCTTTGCTCATCCCCTCGTTGTACCTGACGTTTATTCTAACTCGAAATCAAGCAAGACGTGCACGTAAACGAGAGAACAAAACTCCCACTCCCAACAATTCTAGTGAGGAGTCTCCTATTGACGAACCCATTGTAAGAGAAGCACCAACCATGGCGAATCGAACTATGATAGAGTTACTTCAAGCACCCACCGAGGGTTATGGAGAGGCTATTGTGATTCCCGCAATCCTTGCGGAGAATTTTGAGGTTAAGACGGGTTTGTTGTCCATGATTCAAAACAACAAATTCCGTGGTGATGAGAAGGACAATCCACACAACCATATCCGCCAATTCAATCGTCATACCGCTACTTGCAAGTTTAAGGATGTCTCTAACGACTCAATTAAGATGATGCTTTTTCCGTATTCCTTAGCGGGGCCCGCAAAAATTTGGTTAGAGAAAGAGCCACCCAATTCTATATTGACGTGGAAGGATCTCGTGTCTAAGTTTGTGAACCAATTTTTTCCGCCCTCTAAGACTACGCACTTGAAAAACGAGATTTCAAAGTTTTCACAAGAATTTAATGAAAGTTTTTCAACGGCTTGGAATAGGTTTAAGGAAATGTTACATGAATGTCCTCATCAAGGTTTTTCCGATTTGCATCAAATTGACACGTTTTACAATGGACCTAATGATCATGAAAGGGATTATTTGAATGCCGCCGCGGGTGGTAATTTTTTGTGTAAAACGGTTGAGGAAGCTTTGGTGATAATTGAAAATAGATCTAAGGTGTATAGTCCTCGTAGCACGTCTAGTGTTCGTAAGGCTTCGTCTTCGGCTTCACCTTCTTTGTCTAATACCATCGATGCTTGCCAAATTGAGGCGAACATGGAAAACAAGATTTTTGATAAGTTGAAAGGACTTTTGATTGAGTTTAAAGTTGGTGAACCAAGTGCTCCCTACGGCTAAAGCGGTGGAGGTTTCTTGCATGTATTGTGGTGGAGGTCATGATTTCTCCGAGTGCATTACCAACGGTGGTAACACTTCGAGTGCCTTTGCGGCCACGGGAAATTACAACCAAAACGGTCAAGTTTCCCGCTCTAATCAAATGACTCCACCGGGTTTTGGTTCAAATCAAAATGCTAACAACTATCGCAACAATCAAGTTGGTTTTAAGAACAATTACAACAAGGGAAACTATGGGAATCAAGGGGCTAATAATCAAGTTTCAAACAAAAATGATTTTCAAAATAACAACAAAAGTTTGCAAACATTGAAAGATCTTCCAAGTGAGTTTTTTGAATATGCTAGTGGGAATGATGCTAGGTTTGACAACATACAAAGAGAAATCATTAGCCTAAGATCCGAGTTTAAAAACGACTTGAAGAAAGAGTTGAAAAATGAGTTAGCTAATGAACTTAAAATCCACACCAACAAGATGGAAGGAAATGTCACTAGGTTGCAACAAAACCAACAAAAGATGGAACAAGGGAAACATGAGATTAAACAAGAGATGATTAAGGCCGAGAAAAGGCAAACCAAAGCCGTATTGAGGCAATCTAATTTTGAAGATAAAATCTCGTCTATGTTTGAGGCAATAATGTGTAAACCGTCGTCAAGTGGTCTTCCTAGCAACACCATATCTAATCCTAAGGGTGAGATGAAAGTGATTACCACACGTAGTGGTAAGACACTTAAGGAGCCGATTCCTCAACCAATTGTTCCTACGGAGGAAGCAATTGAGGAAGAACCCGAGGTGGTGGTCCAAAAGGAGCATGTCCCAATCCCACGAAGTACCGCTCATGCCACACCTACGGTTGACCCATTACCATCATTGGAACCCGAGATTCCAAAGGCTATGCCTACTATGCCTCAACCCACACCACCTTTGCCCTATCCATCGAGACTTAGGAAGGAGAAACGTCAAGAGCGCGACAATTAAAAATTTGAGCTTTTTATTTATGAAAATGTTTCGTGATTTGCACCTTAATGTGAGTTTCGCCGATGCCTTGGTCATGATGCCTCGATTTGCCGCTAACTTTAAGAGTATGTTGAACAACAAGGAGAAATTACACCAACTGTCTAGTTGTTCGTCGGTTTATCTTAATCGCATACCTCAAAAAGTCGGTGATCCCGGTAAATTTTTGATCCCTTGTGTAATCCAAGACATGGAAGAATGCTTCGCCTTGGCCGATCTTGGTGCTAGCATTAACTTGATGCCACTTGTAATCTTCAAGTCGCTCAATCTTCCTAATCTTACTCCTTCACTAATGTCTATCGAGTTGGCCGACCATTCCACAATTCCCGCATGTGGTTTGGCGGAAGACGTTTTTGTGAAAGTGGGGAAGTTCTACTATCCCGTAGACTTCATTGTTGTTGATATCCCCACGGATCCTCAAGTTCCTCTCATTTTAGGTCGTTCGTTTTTAGATACGTCTATGGCTTTGATTGATGTTCATGCTAGAAAGATCACCATACGTTTCAACGACGAGGAACTTGTTATAAACGTAACTCAAAACTCTCAAATTTCTCATGTTTATTCCGTTGCAACCATAAACCTCGTTGATATAATGGACGTGGTTTGCGAGGAATTTTCACAAGAAGTTCTAGGTTTTGGTGATGAAGAAACTAGTGGCAATCCCACTATGTTGGATCCAATTCTTGATAATTCGACACCAACCTTCACTCCTTTTGAAGGTGGTGGTTTTACGTTGGAAGAATACAATGTTCCACGTACTTGTGACGAAGACCTCGACAACGATGAGGACTTCTAGATTATCAAGGATTTTCTTAACGATTTCCCATTTCCTCCACCCGAGGAGGTTATGAGTATCGAGCCCAAATCTTCACTTGAGGAACCACCTATCCTTGAGTTGAAAGATTTACCTCCTCACCTCGAATATGTCTATTTGGAGGAGGACGACAAGTTGCCGGTTATTATTGCGAAGGATCTTTCGAATGATGAAAAAACCGCACTTGTCGATGTTCTAAAGGACCACAAAGGGGCGATTGCGTGGAAGTTATCCAACATTAAGGGAATCGATCCCAAATTTTGTACCCACAAAATCTTAATGGAGGAGGATTTCAAGCCAACAATCCAAAGTCAAAGGAGGGTGAACCCCAAAATTCACGACGTCATCAAAAAGGAGGTCCTTAAACTCCTTGACGCGGGAATGATTTACCCTATTTCCGATAACCCTTGGGTGAGTCCTATTCATTGTGTCCCTAAAAAGGGAGGGATGACCGTTGTGCCAAACGATGCCAACGAATTGATTCCCACTAGACTCGTGACCGGATGGAGAGTGTGCATTGACTATCGAAAGTTGAATGAAGCCACTCGGAAAGACCATTTTCCCTTGCCCTTCATGGACCAAATGTTGGAGCGTCTTGCGGGAAACGATTTCTATTGCTTTTTAGATGGTTTTTCCGGTTACTTCCAAATTCCCATCGATCCTCGTGATCAAGAAAAAACTACGTTTATGTGTCCATATGGAATGTTTGCCTATCGTAGAATGCCATTCGGACTTTGCAATGCACCGGGAACTTTTCAACGATGCATGATGGCTATTTTTCATGACATGATCGAGAAGACGATGGAAGTCTTCATGGGTGACTTTTCCGTGTTTGGTGATTCTTTCACTTCGTGTTTGTCGAACCTAGAGAGAATGTTAAAACGTTGTGAGGAAACCAACCTTGTGCTCAATTGGGAAAAGTGTCATTTTATGGTTAAGAGTGGAATCGTCTTAGGGCACAAGGTCTCGAAAGCGGGGATTGAGGTAGATCAAGCTAAGGTAGACGTCATTGCCAAATTACCTCATCCCAAAACCGTCAAGGGAGTTAGGAGTTTCCTAGGACACGCGGGCTTTTATCGAAGATTCATCAAGGATTTCTCGAAGATTTCTCGACCCATTACACATCTTCTTGAAAAAGAGGCACGTTTTGTCTTTGACGAAGATTGTGTACGAGCCTTTGAGATCCTTAAGAGGAAACTTACCGAAGCTCCCATTCTTGTTGCTCCCAATTGGAACCTCCCCTTTGAGCTCATGTGTGATGCTAGTGATTACGCTATTGGGGCCGTTTTGGGGCAACGTCATGATAAGCACTTCTTGCCTATTCACTATGCTAGCAAGACGATGACCGAGGCTCAACTTAAATACACTACAACGGAAAAGGAGTTCCTTGCCGTGGTGTATGCATTTGAGAAATTCCGACCTTATCTCATCTTGACAAATGCGTAGTGTATACGGACCATTCGGCTATTAAGTATCTCATGGCAAAGCAAGATGCTAAGCCAAGATTACTTCGTTGGATCTCCTCCTTTAAGAATTTGATCACACCATCGTTGACAAAAAAGGAGCCGAGAATCTAGTGGCCGATCATCTCTCTCGTTTGGATGATCCTCACCAAAGTGTTTACGAGCCCAAGGAAATCACCGAAACATTTCCGCTCGAGACACTTGGTGTAGTGAATTCTAAGCTTGATTCTTCCACCCCATGGTTTGCGGATTTTGCAAATTACCATGCGGGTAACTTCATCATTAAGGGTATGACAACTCAAGAAAAACGAAAATTCTTTCGTGATGTCAAGTTCTACTTTTGGAACAACCCTTACTTGTTTCGAACTTGTGCGGATCAAATCATCCGACGTTGTGTATTTGGCACCGAAGCTTCTAACATCCTTAGAGCTTGCCATGAGGGACCCACGGGTGGTCACCACGGTGCTAATCTCACGGCTAAGAAGGTGTTTGATGCCGGTTTCTTTTGGCCTACTATTTACCGAGATGCACAAGATCTTGTGAAGTCGTGTGATGCATGCCAACGACAAGGAAAAGCCTCACAAAAAGATGAAATGCCACAAAATATCATTCAAGTATGTGAGATCTTTGACGTTTGGGGCATAGACTTTATGGGGCCGTTCCCATCATCTCGTGGTAATACGTACATTCTCGTTGCGGTTGACTACCTTTCTAAGTGGGTGGAGGCAAAGGACTTGCCCACCAATGATGCTCGTGTGGTAGTCAAGTTTTTGAAGCAATTGTTCTCTCGGTTTGGAACCCCTCGTGCTATCATAAGCGATCGTGGAACCCATTTTTGTAATGACCAATTTGAAAGGGTTCTAAGGAAATATGGGGTTACACATCGTCTTTCTACGGCTTATCACCCACAAACGAGTGGGCAAGTCGAGGTTTCAGACCGAGCTTTGAAGAGGATCTTGGAGAGATCCGTTGGGGAAAACCGAAAATCTTGGTCGGATAAGTTAGACGATGCTTTATGGGCCTTTAGGACCGCTCATAAGACGCCCATTGGGTGCACTCCCTATAAGCTTGTGTATGGAAAGAATTGTCATTTGCCTATCGAATTAGAACACAAGGCTTATTGGGCCCTAAAGCATTGTAACGATGATATCGAGACCGCGGGAAAACACCAGAAAATGCAATTGAATGAATTAGATGAATTGAGGGATATTGCTTATGAAAATTCATTGATTTACAAAGAAAAAACTAAAAAGTTGCATGATTCAAAAATTAAAAACCGGGTTTTTAACATTGGGGATCAAGTTTTACTTTTTAATTCAAGACTAAAAATCTTTTCCGATAAGTTGAAATCCCGTTGGTCCGGGCCATTCACCGTGACTCAAGTGTTTCCGTATGGGATCATCGAGCTAGCTCAAGATGATGGTCCTAACTTCAAGGTGAATGGACATAGGTTGAAGCACTACTTTGGCGGGGAAGTTCCATCCTTGAACTACCTCGACCAAGTCACCTTCCCCAATGATAATTAGTATTGAGGGGATCGAGTCGAGCTCATAACTCGGTAATAAAAAACGAGGAGCCTCGTGGGGGAGTCCCATGCTTATCCTATGTACATATTATTGCTTTCTAATGTAGTTAACTTGTGGGGATTTGTGCCCTTCCAACCTTTGTTCCGTGGTTATTTGTGAATTGTGGTTTTTAGATCATGATCTTCACCATTGGAGCCTCTCGTGTTTGTTTTATGGGAGCACTCGATCGTTTGCTTTGGAGACATTTTTCAATATCCATGATATATCCTTTGATGTTCTAACCTTAGGTTTTTAGCACACTTCATAAACGGCTTTAAATTTAAAGGTTACACCCTTTCCATGCTAGATTAGGCATTCGACTACGTCTCTAGTATGGGGGTGTTTGCACCCCTAGACTCGAAACATTGAGGACAATGTCTAACTTTAGTATGGGGGGGTGAATAGATACTTGCCTTGCCAAACCTTCACGCTTTCCAAAGTTTGTCTTTTTGGTTTATCATTTTTTTGTAAAATAAGGCTAAAAATGGCCAAAATTTAAAAATTTTCTCTTATTTTATAAGTGTTTGAAGACACGAATGTAGATTTTCCGATGGCGAGAATAAGAGTAATTTTTGACTCGACCGTGTGTGTTGAGCACTTAGCTTTGATTCCTTAACTGCACATTAGGCTAAGTCTCTTAAATGAGGACGAGAAATGATAGAGTTAATTATAAGTTACTATGCTAAACGTAGAGTACTCGTATTCTTTCAAAAACTCATGTTTTCTCGTTATTTGCTTATTCTCCCTTCGCATGTATATATTTTTTGCTTAATAAATATTGACTTAGCGGTTTAGTTAGGATTGTTGGGTTTCTAGTCTTTTCTAGTAGCTTCCGTGTAATTAAATTGTGAAGACATTAAGGTATCGCCAGCGTCACGGTTTTGAAGTATTGGCACCCTAATAATCGAAAGCTTCACCCAATAATAAGATTTCAAGTGCTCACCTAAATCAAGCAAACAATTTGAAGCCCCACAAGGCCTAAAATCTATGCAAAAATTGAAAGTGAATCAAGCCTTAATCTTCTAAGCTTTAAAGATCCAAAATTCGCTTTAGCGTGAGGATATACGTCTTTGGCTAATAAAACCACCGATGAGGCGGATAATAAAAGGCAAGGCAAGACCGAAGTCATAATAAAAGCTTCATGGCGAAGTTGAATAAAAGATGGAGGTAAACCAAAGATAATAAGGCCCTTCCGTTAAGGGGCGTATAAAAGTCTTGGTAATAAGTCTCATGTTCAAAACCGTTATAAAACCGTGTTTATCGATTCTTCTTGTCAACTTAATTTTTTAACATCGTTGTCTATTAGGAGGGGTTATTGATTTGATGGTCTTAGTTACACCGTTAGGACTCTATTTTTAGACCTAAATCTCTATTATCGCATAAGTCAAACAATGTATCCTCGTGAAACATTCATGACAAAATAAAATATAAGAGATACAACTTAGGAATAATGGGAGGATAAGTACGTGATTAGGGCATATGAGTAGTGTTAGCATTACTAACTTATAATGACAATGATCTCGTTGCACGCTTGGCATGAAATTGGAGTGAAAATCGAGGACGATGAAATTATTTCTAACGAAGCATTCACGTGTTCTTATTCTATGAACCTAAACGTCCCATTTGCGATGAAAATCATACATTATGTCTATAACACGAGTAGTAGTAATAGTAGTAGTGTAGCTAGTCTATCATTCAATAAAGTGAAAAAAATAAATTTTGGAGATGCTTTGATACTGTGACGCCCCCAAATTGAGTCAACGCAGCGGAAAATAATATTTGGGTGTCACGTAGGTGGATCAACAACACACAGAATATAGAGCAACAGATAAAAGATTATCCTTACATTTATTACATGATTGAAAGTGCAAATAGTATTACATTAGTCTTTAACATTGTCTGAAAGTTTGAATTTATTCCCAATTTATAAAACCCCATATGAGCTCTATAAATGCAATCTATCATGATGCTTGACTTCATGCACACCATTACCTGCTTCAGTTACCTGAGAAAACATGCTTAGAAAGTCAACATAAAGTTGGTGAATTCACAGGTTTAATTAAGTTAAGGTTGGACAGTAGATATTCCCAGAAGTAGTAATGCACAAAGCAATAATACTTAAAAGTGATTACATTTCCATATTGCCCGAAACTGAAACTTGACAGTTAAGTCCTTAACAGATAAGGACCCTTCACCATAAAAGGCACCCAGAACAAAATAAGTGCTGACATGTGAAACATCTGTTGTCCCGGCCGAGGCACAGTGAGCATGACTCACCCAGATGGGGACGGTCAATCCCAAATAGATCTATTTATAACATTCAGGTAATTCAATAATTCTAACAGTTTCGGATGCACGGGTCATGTTGTTCATCTACAATAGGCATGGTAATAAAATGTTTCACAGTTCAATCTATGTCCAGAAAATCAAATATGTTGCATGTTTTCTTCCCCATTAAAAGATTTAAAAGTTTGTCAATATATAAAGTGGGGCCATGAACTCACCTCAGTAGTACAGCAATAAGTCAGAAGATAAATCTGATAAGGATGCTCACGATACAGTCAATGACCTAAATAATTACAAGGTCTCAGTAATTGCATTAACATAATGCATAAAAGTTCCAGAATAAATCGGTACATGTTTAAACGGGTTTAAGTATTTAATAACAATACTTGTAATTTGTTCGTCGAAGTACAAGTTCTAATAGTATTTATTTTAGGTGTAAAATAAATAATAAGGTTTAATTAATTAATTCGCTTAATTAATATTTTGTACTTACGTTGTTATAAAACACTTTAAGTATTCATATAGGATGGTTTTATATACATTTAAAGCGATAGGAAAATAAATATAATTAATATATTTATTTTATAAGTTAACCAATTACAATTTATATTTAATATATATAAATAAGGTTTATAAAGGTATAACATTTATTTAAAATCCATGCTTACGTAAGGTTCACATTTATTAAATTATAGGTTTGAAAAATACAACTGTTACATTTATTTAAGTTTTACGTTTAAATAAATGGCTTAAAATATATAAGGTTTTAAGGTTCGTAATAATTGTATAAAAGTACGTTTTAGTCCTTTTAAATAAACGGATACTCGCGATTAAATTACTTTTATACCCCTAGGGTTTCTAAATCTTTCGAGTATTTACAGTTTTGGTCCCTCCTAGTTACACGTGTAACTAGGGTTTCTTAAAGTTTCATAAAGTGTCAATTTTGGTCCTTATAGTATGCGGCATATTCTAGGGTTTATAATAGTTTCACTTAATGGCAGTTTTAGTCCCTGAAGTTTCGGCTAGTATTAGGGTTTATTATAAGTTACAATTACGCCCCCTAGGGCTTGTTTATGTTTCGGATTTAGGCAGGTTTAGTCCCGAGGGTTGCTTAGTGTTGTATTAAGTTTAGTAACTTGACACTTTTAGTCCCTAAGGTTAATATTATGTCACGGCTTGTGTCCAAAGTGGTCCTTAGGCTTTCCAAATTTTACACAACTTACCCTAATATTTTAGTAATCTCTTTTTAGTCCTTTTTAACTTCACTAAGTTTCGGATATGTGCAAAACACACCCTTGGACTCTCGGCATATTTTTAAAAGTGGATTAAAGTTTATGTTTTTGAAATACCAAGTTCTACACTTATTCATTTAGCTCCCTTTTACTTACTAAAATTACACTTTAGTCCAAAAGTATTATTTATGCCATTTTTAACCCGAAAGTTTATATATATACTATTTTAGTCCAAAACTTCTTAGATCTATCATTTAAATCCAAAACAATCATAGATCCATATTTTTAACATGTAACTTTATAAAATCATATTTTGACACTAAGAGTCTTATAAAACATTTATTTAATAAAAATGATTATTTATCTAAGCAAGGTATTATAGTGAGCTTAAACTAATCTTATAAGGCCTAGTAGTGAATCTTAATATTTTAAGGCACCTAATAACATGAAGCTATTATTTCTAGTTATATCTAAATATTATAAGGTCACTCAAAATCATCATATGAGCTTAAAGCTCTCGTCCCATTTTATTTGCATGGTTAGGTTTTCATGATTTTACAAGTTAAACAAGATCATGTTGATTTGTTCTTCCAAGTTGACAAGTTTTTACATCAAGTTTTGTCATTTATAAAAATGAGCCATGGGTTTTACTTAGGTTTGTAGGGTTTCCATACTTGTTTAAATGTTATCTTTACCAAAATAAATATGTACACATCAATATATATGAATGTAATGTATTAGGAAAGATAGGTTTTAACTTGGACTTACTTGTTTAGTTAGGTTTAGGAATGATATGAAGATGAGTAGAGACAAGTGACAAGCTTTCAACAATGGAGGTCTAGGAAAACATAAGTATGTCGTGGGCTTCAAGGAGTCTCCTAGGGTTCTTGTTCTTGCTTCAATGATCAAGGCTTCTTGTAGGTTGAGTTTAGGATTAACCTTTAGGTTGTAGAAGACATACTATAGGAGTAGTAGTAATTTTTGGAGGTTTAAAAATGGTTGAAAGCTTGTTTAGCCGTGAGTTGAGAGAGATGGAGTGAGATTGAGAAAATGTTTTGTGTTGTGTGGGTTGTGTGTGTTTCGGCCTATAAACAAGAGAGAGAGAGAGATCTATTATTATCTTGGTACTATGTCCTTAGTATCTCTACCAAGATACATCATATCTTGAGTAAGATATTTGGTTGGTTAGTTTAAATATGTGTCCATTTAGCAAAACATACTCCTTCCCAAATTTGGTATATGGCCGTGTGCTTCCAAAGTCAAAATGGGGGACAAGTGTTGTCATTGAGTGTGTAAGTAAACTTGTAAGGTAAAGGTATGAGGTTGGTATAAAAAGGTATGATTATGCATGTAAGTGTGTAAGTAAGCATGGTTAAGGTGTAAGTAGGGTAGGGTTATGCATGCATTAGCATAGGGTATTAGTGGAGTGTGTATGATTACACTAGGTTATTTGTAACTAGTTAAATCAAATGATGGTAGTGCATGCATGCATACATACACACGTTTCATTGTAGGCATAGGAAGGGTTTTGGTTAAATTTTGCCAAGTGTTGTATGATAATAATAGTCATTGTATATTATTATAGGTACTTGTTGTGTTGTAGGTATCTTTGTTGAAGCTTTTAGATAACTTAGTGAAAGTGTATTATTAAATACATCACTAAAATTAATTTACTTTATTAAAGTAAATAGGTGACAATGTAAAATAATATACATTGTTTTTAAAGTGTTTAGGCATTTAATCCTTTTAAGTATTATATGTAAATATGTACATATAAAAATAATAATTCAAGTACTTAATAAAATAAATCAAGTAAGATTACAGTTTTATCTCAAATATGTACTGAGGTGATGAATTTCATTATTCAATCAAGTGGCCAGTCAATTGCCAAGGTAGTCAACAAATGACTAGAGGTTCATATGCTATTCGATCAAGTGGCCAGTCAATTGCCAAGGTAGTCAATAATGACTAAAGGTTCACATATATATAAAATAATTATGAAAGGTAGTATGACAATAGGTATATGATAATTAATAATTCATATAAAGGTGAAATTATGTAAATTCCAAGTATAAATAGTACTACAGTTGACATAGTCAATGAGGGTAAAAACAGAGGTTTTACAGCACCATCTCGTTATTTTAGCTTTGTCCTCAAAGCTTAAAATGAAGCCATTGGTCAGGTGAACAAGTGTGGATACTTGGTCTTGAACGAGTCTTCTCGTTCCCAAGTGAACTCAGGGCCTCTCCTAGAGTTCCAACGTACTTTGACCAACGGGATGTGACTGCGTTTCAACTTCTTAACTATCCTCTCCATGATTTATACTGGTTCTTCTACAAACTGGAGTTTGTCGTCAAATTGAACTCTTTCCAATGGCATAGCCAATGGTTCTTCAGCATAACACTTCTTTAGGTTAGAAACATGAAAGGTAGAATGTACCCGACTCAGTTGTTGGGGCAACTCTAAACGATACGCTACTTCCCCGATCCTGGCTATTACTTTGAAAGGGCCAACATAACGTGGATTCAGTTTCCCACGTTTGCCAAAACGTACAACACCCTTCCAAGGTGATACCTTGAGCATAACACGGTCACCTACTTCAAATTGCATAGGTTTGCGTTTTAGGTCCGCGTAGCTCTTTTGTCGATCGCGAGCAGCTTGAATTCTTTGTCTGATGAGGACGATCTTGTCAGTAGTCTCCTGGATTAACTCGGGTCCAGTGAGCTAAAATTCACCTACTTCTGCCCAGCACACAGGCGAACGGCATTTGCGACCGTACAGTGCCTCAAAAGGGGCAGCCTTAATGCTAGCATGATAACTGTTGTTGTAGGAGAATTCCACTAACGGAATATGGTCAACCCATCCATTTCCAAAATCAATCACACATGCTCGTAGCATGTCCTCTAGAGTCTGAATGGTTCGTTCACTTTGACCATCAGTCTGTGGATGATAAGCAGTGCTCATATCCAAATTGGTACCTAAGGCTCGTTGAAAAGCCTTCCAAAAGTTTGACGTGAACCTACCATCTCGATCACAGATTATCGACACTGGTATTCCATGTTTGGTCACAATCTCCTTTAGGTACGTCTTTGCTAGTTTGGCAAGGGGATCATTCTCCCTAATCGGCAGGAAATGAGCGGACTTGGTGAGTCGATCGACGATTACCCATATAGTATCGTAACTGTGAGATGACTTTGGGAGTTTGGTAACGAATTCCATAGTGATGTTTTCCCATTTCCATTCTGGTATCTTGGGTTGTACAAGTAAACCCGATGGTCTCTGGTGTTCAGCTTTGACACGAGCACAGGTCAAACATTTCTGAACGTAGGTGGCAATGTTGGCTTTTATATTCGGCCACCAATATAACTTCTTCATATCCTGATACATCTTTTCAGATCCAGGATGTATAGAATATTTAGACTTATGAGATTCGTGCATGATCAAGTCCCTCAAATCTCCATAACAAGGTAACCAACATCGTCCGTGAAGGCATAGTGTTCCGTCTGCTCTAGGCTCTAACTTTTCTTTGCTAAGATCAGTTCTGAGCATTCCCCCGACATCTTCCTTCACGAGGTTTTCAGGCAATTGGGCTTGAGTCTGAGCTTCTAAAATTTGTTTGGGTAGATCCAAACTGATTGTCATCACCAATGCCCGAACTCTCATAGGAGGGTCCGTTTCTTTACGACTTAAAGCATCAGCAACCACGTTTGCTTTTCCCGGGTGGTATTTGATCTCGCAGTCGTAGTCACTCAGTAACTCAATCCAACGGCGTTGTCTCATGTTCAACTCCTTCTAATCCAATATGTGTTGCAAACTTTTGTGGTCAGTATGCACTGTGCACTTTGTTCCGTATAGGTAATGCCTCCAGATTTTGAGAGCAAAAACTACGGATCCAAGTTATAGATCATGAGTGGTGTAATTCTTCTCATGTTTCTTCAATTGCCTTGAAGCGTAGGCAATCACTTTCATCCTCTGCATCAATACGGCTCCTAAGCCTTTGTGCGAGGCATCACAGTATACAACGAAATCATCGTTGCCTTCAGGCAAGGCCAGTATAGGTGCACTGCATAACTTCTGCTTGATCAGTTGGAAAGCTGATTCTTCCTTCTCTCCCCACTCGAACTTTATTCCCTTCTTCGTAAGTTTGGTCATCGGTTTGGCTATCTTGGAAAAATCTTCAATGAATCTACGATAGTATCCGGCAAGGCCTAAAAATTGGCGGATCTCCGTTGGTGATTTAGGAGATACCCAATCCTTGACAGATTCGACCTTTGCTGGATCCACATGAATACCGTCACAATCGATGACATGACCAAGGAATTGCACTCTAGGAATCCAAAATTCACATTTGGAGAATTTGGCATAGAGCTGCTCCTCCTTGAGTACCTTTAGTACTTGTGCGAGATGTTCCCCATGTTCTTGTTCGTTCTTGGAATAAATGAGTATGTCGTCGATGAAGACTATCACGAATTTATCCAGGTAGGGTCTGCACACACGGTTCATAAGGTCCATGAAAATAGCTGGTGCATTGGTCAACCCAAATGGCATAACTTGGAACTCGTAATGGCCGTAACGGGTTCTAAAAGCTGTCTTTGGAATATCTTCCTCCCTGACTCGTAGCTGGTGGTATCCAGATCTCAAGTCAATCTTGGAGTACACACTTGACCCTTGCAGTTGGTCAAATAGGTCGTCAATGCGAGGAAGCGGATAACGATTCTTCACAGTTAACTTATTCAGCTCTCTGTAATCGATGCACATTCGAAAAGAACCATATTTCTTTTTGACAAATAACACAGGAGCTCCCCATAGTGAGGAACTGGGTCGTATGAATCCTTTGTCAGACAGTTCTTGAAGTTGTTCAGCTAATTCCTTCATCTCTGATGGTGCCAACCGGTATGGAGCTTTAGCTACAGGTGCTGCTCCGGGAATCAAATCAATTTGAAATTCCACTTGTCGAGTCGGTGGTAAGCCTGGCAACTCATCAGGAAAGACTTCTGGAAAATCTCGGACAATGGGTACGTCCTTGATTTGCTTCTTCTCGGGTTTTTCTTCTTCATCTGTTTGAGAAATATGGGCCAAGAAGATAGGACATCCTCTCAACAAATATTTCTGAGCTTTGGTACAAGAGACAACACTAAGTCTAGTGTCAGCGAGGTCGGTGTTACCGTCACCTCGAATGATTAGAGTTTCGTTTCCCCACGGAATACGGACTAGTTTCTCATCACAAACAATGACTACGCGGTATCTCGCTAACCAGTCCATGCCGATAATAATATCGAAGCTACCAAGGTTTACGGGGATAAGGTCAATGTTGAACGGGTGTTTGGAAAGATTTAAGGTGCAACCTCTAATGATAGTGTCAGCATCTACTATTTTTCCGTCAGCTAATTCTACAGAGTAACGGTGATCTAAGCTTGTAGGGACAACTTCTAGTACTTGACTAAATTCAGTGGATATAAAACTTCGGTCTGCTCCAGTATCAAATAAGACAGATGCATAACGATTGTTCAATAGAAACGTACCAGTTACGACATTTGAATCGGGGTTGGCTTTTGCATTGCCGACCACGTACACTCTAGATGAAGCTCCTCCACTGTTCTTGTTCGCTTGCCCGCTTAGGGCAACCTGGTCTCGTGTGTCCTGGTGCTCCACACTCGTAGCACACAACTCCCTTCTTGGGTCCATTGTTGTTTCCTCCAGTAGCATTACGGTTCCCCTGCTGTCCATGTTGATCCCAAACTTAGATCGATTAGCTTTGTGTATACGAGATTAGATCAAGTACTACACGTAGAGAAACCTTTGCTTATGAATGAAGTAACAAAGTGTTATGCGGAATTAACACTTGATCTAAAACACAATGATGTTAAACAAACTTTCACTTGTATTAGAATAATCTTGTTGATTACAATGAAAGGTTTAACTTGCGAATACTATGAAAACTGATATTAAACATTAACCTAAAAGATCTTCTTTTATAGAACAAGAAGTCTTGTACAATAAGCTACGAATCAACTATTCTAGGTAAAGATAAACATAGAAAATACATTGTCGTTTCTATCCTTACTAGAAGTAATCTAGAATATACTATACGTGTAGCTCACAACCTCCATCAGTGCTTGTCTTCAATCTATCAACGCTTGACTTTATCTTGTCAACGCTTATGCTGTCAGCGCTCACTTTGCTCTTGTCAACGCTTGAGTTGTTCCTGTCAGCGTTCAAGTGTTCTGGCCTAAATTTATTCCCAACAATCCTCCCCTAAACTTGATATCCACTCTTATGATCAAGTTTCTGAATAAACATTAAGAACTTGGAGGAGTCTGACAAACCTTATCATATTGGTAATAAATAAATCTGATCAAATTCTTTGCCACGTCACTTGTATAGTCTATCTCCAACTGGGTGTCCTTCATCTTCTCCAAAACAGCCTTGGATATGAAATACTGAGCATCTACAAGTAAATACTCAGCAAACTTTGTAGAACTCAAATGGTATACACCTGCAGCTGAATATAACCTCCATTGAAGACCACTGAGATCATCTTCAAGATCCTTCCATATTTCAGGATCTTCTTCATTTGTCCCACACATTCTTTTGAATGTGGTCCAAAGTTTTATTCCATTGGCTGAAGTTGGTGCTTCAGCCTCATACTTGGTCTCTAGTAACCTCCAAAGGTCAACCAAGTCTTCTCTGTCACAACTTGCAAATAAAGATATGAGAGTGGTAAAAGTGTGTACCTCCTTGCCAAATCTTCCAATTTTCCAGAATCCACATTCATCTTCCTCATAACTTATAATTGGATTCCTGGAATCTAGTGGTAACACATGAACCATATCTGAAGCTTCTAATGGGGAGAGCTTGAGGCTCTTTCTAATGATTGCTTCACTTGGATACAGTTGAGACATATCTTTTGGAAACTCAAGAACAAATCCCTTCTTCACTGGTCTAGGGACTATCATAGCTTTCTTGATTGCCATCTCTTCTGCAAGTTGCTCCTTTCTTTCATCTGAAAGAAGTCTGAAAGTGTTTTCTTCCTGCACTTTCACCCAAATAGGATAAGCCCTATGTTCCAACTCATCAAATGTCAAAGCCTTCAGCTTTTGATGTGTCCATCCAACTTCATGACATTTGAGCAACATAAAATAGATCTTTCTTCTATCCCTTTTCAGTTGAGAGAGAATGTTGCTTGCCCTGTATTTCAACATCACCTTACAATCCTGCTGAACTCTAAGAAGAATTTCCAAACCCCATATCTGATCAGAAATGGTCAAGTCTGGATTATCCATGCAGCTTTCTTCCCAAGAATTGTACATCTGAACTACCTCGGGCATATCAAAATCAATTTGCAACTTCAAATCTCTCAGCCTTTCCCTAGCAAGCTCATCACCATACTCAAGTCTTTCTGGTTCAACAATCATCACACTTGAATCTGAGCTGCCTCCATCACTTTCTTCCTCAGAAGTCACAACAAATGGTGACTTTTCCTTCTCACCTTGTTCCATCATTTGCTCAGCCAATCTTCTATCAAATTCAACCTGAGCTGCATTCTTTGGAACATTTCCTTCTACCAACTTACCCTTACCCTTATCTGTTGGTTCAATTGTTGGTAAGGTAGATGATAATACCTGAGTAGGAACATCTTTAATGATAGATGATGACTGGAATACATCACCTCCATATGCAGATCTGTCAACGCCCAAATTTCCTCTATCAGCGCCCAAAATACTTCTGTCAGCGTCCAAACTTGTCTTATCAACGCTTAAATATTTTCCCTCAGCGCCTTGTGTAACCTCTCTCAGCATATCTGTAAATGATAAATTTAAATTTGTTGGAGAGATTAAGGACGTATCAAAACCTTTTTGTTCCTTCAATGTAGTAAGAGCTTCAGCAATATCCAATGATTGACCATCTTGGCTGCTCTTATCACTCAGATTTCTTGCTTCCTCCCCTTTGGAAGACTCCTCCATACCTCCCCTTGAATGAGCACTCTCCAAAACAACAATCCTCTCCCTCAATTCTTTGAGTTCAAGGCCTTGGTTACTGACAATTTGTACCAAGTCTGCATTTTGCTTTTGCAAGCTAATGCAGACAGCCGTCAATTCTAAAAGCGTCATTGGTTCCAGTCTGCCCTCTTCCAAAATGGGAATTTGACCTCCCAAGTTAGGTTCATTGGGCATGGATGAGGACTTAATTATGGTGGGACTGTCTTGGCCAGCTTCTAAGCCAGAACCAATAGTCCCAGCCTCATCCAGGTCACCAGCCACACTTATGGTGGTGGTTCTCTCTGCTTCATGGCTAGGACCACCAGAGGAGAACACTCCAGCAGTCCTTTGGCGTTTAATCAACCTATATTCTGGTGGTGTGGAAGATGGTGTAGAAGATGGTGTAGATGTGGGTTGGTTAAGGGGTGTTTGGGATTGTGATGGTTGGGTGTCAACGTTGGAAACAGGCATATCAACGCCCACATTAGATGTGTCAGCGTCAAAGGGATTTTGGTCTATTTGCATTTGGTCAGGTGAGGGTAAAGGTTCAGGGATAGGCTCAAGTTGTGGTTGAGGGTCAATATGAGGTTGGGGGTCTGGTTGGGGTTGTGCTGCTGCAATAACAGCAAGCATGGCTGGGGTTAATGGTAGGTCTCTAAGAGGTGGTGAATTCATCTTGGTGAAAATAGCCTTCTTTTGTTCAGGGATCTTATAAAAGTCATTGTGATCCCTTGAACAATATCTTTGAGCATCAAAAACCATTTGCAGAAAACGGGGATAAGCTAAAGTCATTTTTGTCCCCTTGTTTTTACACATTCCTTCAAAAATCATTTTAGACCAATTATAATTTTGCCCTGTTGCAATACACACAATAGCAGATGCAATAGATCTATTGATCTCATTATGTGCAGTACATTTGGGACTCAAACACTGAAGGAGAATGTGAATTAGGTACTTCCAGACTGGGGGAAATTCCTGCTTATGGTACTTATTAAGAGTACCTTCATCAGGAATAGGGTATCCCAAAGCCCTTAGCCCTTGTTCTATTTCAGATATGGGAAGCATGGTTATACCATCAGCATCATTAAGATGCAAGGCCTGGCGTACCAAGGCCTCAGTAACCACCCAAGGTCTCCCATGTACAATAGAAGTCAATGTTGTCACTCCATTAACGGTTGTGGAACTGACAGTGTTCCAAAACTGTTTAATGTGTGTGACTGGAATGAGTGGTGCATGAGAAAGAGCATACCTTAAAGGGGATGCATTCAAATACTCCACCATCTGAGTGTATTGAGGGAACAAAGTATTATCAGCAACAAGATAAGCAATCATGTTGTGTTGAGACTTGAACCCCAAATCCAATTCTGCAGAGTTAAATCTTGGTGCCATTGATGAAAGCTGTTAATTTGATGTATGAAAGATGAAGGTTGATAAGAGAAAAGTGTTAGACAAGAATTATAGATACCCTGTTTAAAATAGGAGCCAAATTTATAGGAGTGGATGAATGCACGTGATTGGCCCAAAAATAGGCAAAGATTTTCAAAAATCAATCATGAAAATATTGAAAAAGTTTATAAGTGATCCCATGCATTTAATGAAAGTAACAACTCCTAAAATTACGGCTTGAAAATATGTCAAAAAGTTACAACTGGGTAGGTCCCATTGTTTGTCAACGGTCAAATATAACCCATCAACGCCCAACGGCTATAATCCTGTCAACGTTCGCCTAAAGCCATGTCAGCGTCCATTTTGGTCACAACAACGCTTGGAAAAATCTTGTCAGCGTCCAAAAATAAAATTGTTTTAAAAAGTGAAAAATGACCTTAACAAGTAATTTATCCTAGAGAAGATAACCAAAAGCTGATAATTATCATAGGGCGGCAAGCACTGTCCAGTTATGCACACTTGCATAAGCAAGATAGACATAACAGTCCTCTAGTGTCCCTTGCTAACCAAAATTCTTAACAACCAAGTTACCTTATAAAATCCTTGTTACTCCCAGGTAAAACCCATATCAAAAGGATTCCCAAGCCTCCCAACAGACCATAACCAATTCTAAGTCAAAAATGTCTTGGCAGCATGCAAAGTTGATATACTATGCATGCTACAGTGCCTCATGGTTTAGTAAAACTAACCCATACTCACCAGTGGACACAATCTAGAATTGTGATGAGAGTATTCTAAGAATACCCAAGAGTCCTAAAGGTTCCTTAAACCTCCCCTCAAACTATGATACATGAGTTCTCAAAATATATATATGAACATTAAAAATTTATGTCAAGATAGGAATATAAATATTCCAACCATCATCCATAAACAAAAACATGTCCAAATAACTCTTTAAAGATCCATAAGCAACTCTGTATCCAATGGCATAAAGCTACTATTACCTGCACATTTAGATGAAAACCACAAAACTAACACTTGTTGCTAACAGCGTCCCGACAACACTTAACAGCGTTGAAGGAACTCTTGTCAGCGTTAGACCATAATATCTCTAACAACGGCAAAATAACACTTGACAGCGTTACATTTACCTTTGTCAGTGTTAGAAAAATAATGTGGAAAATCTAAATCATCACAAAGACCAATAACAATGCATTATCCTGTACATACTTTTACAAAAATGTTCCAAAACACATATTAAGTGAGATTAACCATTCCAATATTTGTTACCAAATATTGAAATCTTCCAGCATCAAAAGGTTTAGTTAATAAATCAGCTACATTATATTCAGTATCTACCCTATCTGGTTGTATTAAACCTTTCTCAAAGCAATCTCTTATAAAATGATGTCTAATTTCTATGTGTTTGGTTTTAGAATGATGTACAGGATTTTTAATAATGCATAAAGTACTGTTATTGTCTACAAAAATCTTGGTATGCATAAAATTATACCCATAATCCAACAGCTGGTTCTGAATCCATAAGACTTGTCCACAACAAGCAGCTGCAGCAACATATTCTGCTTCAGTTGTAGAGTTGGCCACCACTGTTTGTTTCTTGCATTGCCAAGATATTAATCTGCTCCCAAGAAATTGGCATCCACCAGTTGTGGATTTCCTATCAAACTTGTCACCACCATAGTCACTGTCTGAATATGCAATAAGATCCAATGGAGAATCTTTTGGGTACCATAATCCAAGATCTGGATAGCATCTTAGGTACCTAAAAATCCTCTTCACAGCAAAAAGGTGACATTCTTTGGGAGTCACTTGATGGCGTGCACATGCACACACAGCAAACATGATGTCAGGTCTTGAGGCTGTAAGATACATCAATGAACCAATCATTGATCTATAGTGCCTAACATCCACATCCTTTCCAGCTCCAAGTTTTCCCCAGGGGTGTTGTCTGTCCATAGGAGTAGAAGCCTCCTTCTCATGTGGAGAAAAACCATATTTCTTCAAGATTTCAGCTACATACTTGTCCTGGGAGATGAAGATACCATCTTCTTTCTTCTGAACTTGTAAACCTAGAAAGAAGTTCATCTCACCCATTGCACTCATCTTGAATTTATCTGTCATGAGCTTGGAAAATTCCTCACTCATTTTTGGATCAGTAGAGCCAAAAATGATGTCATCAACATAGACCTGCACAAGTAACACATGTTTTCCTTTCTTCTTTGTAAACAGTGTCTGGTCTATGGTGCCCCTCTTGAAACCATTTTCCACCAAGTAGGTGGACAATGTACCATACCATGCTCTTGGGGCTTGATGAAGGCCATACATTGCCTTCTTTACTCTATAAACCTTGTCTGGATTCTCAGGATCTTCAAAACCAGGAGGCTGCATTACATAAACCTCCTCAACAATTGTGCCATAGAGGAAAGCACTCTTCACATCCATCTGATAAACAGTAAAATTCATGCAAGAAGCATAAGCTAAGAAAATTCTGATAGCTTCAATTCTTGCAACTGGAGCAAAGACTTCTTCATAATCTATGCCTTCCTCTTGTGTATAGCCCTGAGCTACCAAACGTGCCTTGTTTCTGACCACAATGCCTCTTTCATCTTTCTTGTTCCTTAGAACCCATCTTGTCCCAATTGGTCTCACATACCTAGGACAATCAACCAGCTCCCAAACATCCTGGATAGCAAATTGGTGAAGCTCATCCTGCATTGCTTCCACCCAACTTGGTTCTTTGAGAGCATCAAAAATCTTCTTGGGTTCTTCCTGTGACAGAAAACAGGCAAACAAACATGCTTGTACAAGAGGGGTATCAACCTTCTTGTGGATATTGGCAATAAATCCACCAAGACCTTGATGGGATCTTCTTGTCTGTACTGGAGCCATAACATCACCTATGATTTGAGATGTGGGGTGATCTTTAGCTGTGGAAGTGAGAACTCCTCCTTCAATAACTCTGGTGTCCTCAATTTCACGCTCCATGTTGCCAATATCTTCTTCAGATTCTTCTTGATCAACAGAGATCTCTTCATGAACATTGGAAGGTCCACCTTGTTCAAAATGAGAAGAGAAAAGCTGTGTAAAAGTATCTCCAAAGTCTGAACCTTGCTTGTCAGCGTTAGGGCTAACAACATTTGAACTGTTGTTGTCAGCGTTGGAGCCATCAGCGTCTGAAGTGGTCGTGTCAGCGCTGGATTTCCCTTTGTCAGCGCTTGAAGAATCATGCATGTTTGTAGTTGGTGGTATCTGAACACCACCATTATCTTTCCTTGCAGCAGTAGCAGCAGCATAATACTCATCTGTCCATATAGGAAGTGTAACAAATTCTTGTGTGGGAGATGATATAACTGCTGGTGGTCCATCCTCCTTAGCAACCTGTATACCTGAAACATTACCAATTCTCTTTTCCAAAACACTTGAAGTTACCTTCACAATGTCTGGATCAGTAACAGGCATATAATTTAAAGCTCTAGACAAAGGTTCTAAGTCAAACAACCAATTTGGACCACTCTCAGGATCACTAGGTTTACTCTCTAAAAACCTAACATGTACCTTTTCAAGTATACGTTTTTCCTTTTTAATGTAAACCCTATATCCTTTACTCTGCACTGAATAACCCATGAAGTAGCCTTCATCACCTTTTGAATCAAATTTACCTAGGGCCTCACTAGTTTCTAAAACAACTACATGACACCCAAAAGGCTTCAGAAAACCAATATTTGGCTTCCTTCCCCAAAGTAATTCATAAGGTGTCTTATTATGTATCTTGTTGACTAATGCCCTATTCTGAACATAACAAGCTGTGTTAACAGCTTCAGCCCAAAAGGCTATAGGAAAGTGGGCATCAGCCAACATGGTTCTGGCTGCTTCAATAAGGGTCCTATTCTTCCTTTCAGCAACTCCATTTTGCTGAGGAGTTCTAGCTATGCTGAACTGCCTAGTAATCCCTTTCTTGGCACAAAAATCATCTAATAACTGATTTCTAAACTCACCCCCATTGTCACTTCTAATAATTTTCACCTCATTACCATTTTTCTTTTCAATCTGGGTAATAAAATTAATCAGACTTAGGGCAGTTTCACTTTTCTTGGCTAAAAAGAAAGTCCATGTGAACCTTGAGTAATCATCAGTAATGACAAAACAATATGATTTACCCTTCAAACTCTCTATATTAGTAGGACCAAAGAGGTCCATATGCAATAAGTGAAGGGGTTTAGAACTAGAGTGCACCTGTTTAGACCTGAATGAGACCTTGTGCTGCTTGCCCTTAAGACATGCAACACAAGAGTGGTCATTGTGGAAAGCCTTTTCAGGCAAACCATCAACTAAACCAAGCCTCACAAGCCTATTAATATTCTTAAAGTTTATGTGCCCTAGTCTCCTGTGCCAAAGATTACTTTCATCTACTGAGGCTTTAGCATACAGACATGACATTTTATTATTTACCTTAATTCCATTAAGATTCACATTATATATGTCTTTATGCCTTGGTGTTCTAAAGTCTATGTATTTCTCATCAGGGAGCTTATAATCTTTGCTTAACACCAAGCACTCAGTATCTGTGAAAAGAACCTTATTTTTGTTATCACACACTTGTGATACACTAAACAAATTATAATCCAGGTCTTTCACCAAGAAGACATTATCAAACCTAAGATTGTTGGTGACAAGGGTTCCTTTTCCTGTGATTGTGCCATATCCACCCCCAAAGTATACCTTATCACCATCTTGAATAGGAGAGAAATTGGTCAGATAGTCTTCCTTTCCAGTCATGTGCCTTGAGCATCCACTATCCCAGTATCCATAGTCATTGATCTTCTTCTGAATGCCCTGCACATAAAGAAAACACATTAGTTTTCTTTGGGAACCCAAGCCTTGGGAGACTTGGATTCATTTGGTTGTTCAACAAGAACAGACTTGGTTCTCATAACAACCCCATTTTCATCCCTGTTTGAATGAAATTCCCAGTTAACCCCAATTGGTGTTGACAATGCCTTAGAAATATAATGAAACCTGTTGCATGTCATAGAAATACCAGTATTATTAGGGTTCTGGTCTTGTTTTGGTCTCCATGTTAAGCTAGTAGAAGCTTTAGACCTATTTCCCTGTGGCTGCAAATACCTAGGTTTAGCAGTGTTTCTATCAGCGCTGAAATTACTCCTGTCAACGCCCCGATTGCTCTTATCAGCGTTGAACCTAGGGTTTGCTACAGGAACCCATTGCCTATTTGACCAAGTATTTGACTTTTGAAAAGGTCTTAGGCCTTGTGTGTTAGACCCTCTAGAAAAGAATGGGGCTGGTCTAACAACTTGTGAACTTTTGTTCACAAAGGTATTGGGTCTGACAGTGTTTGACCTATGTTGATTTTTGTCAGCGCTGAAATGGTTCCTGTCAGCGTTGACATTGGAAGCATTGACACATTTGTAGGCCAAATGTGAGAAGCTACCACATGTATAACAAGCTTTTCTAGACATAGTCTTAGGTCTAGAAGCAAAGAAGCCTGTTCCATGATTACTTACTTGGCTTTTTGGTGACCTAGAATTTCTATACATCTCTGCATATTTAACACTAGGTTTTCTAACATTTTGTGGGCCAAGGTCAACAGGTTTGCCAGTGGTAGGGTGTGTGATCTTAATAGGTTTAGGATCATAGGACTCCACAATTGGTATCATGTTTGGTGTGGGCTCATTTGGACTTTCACACAACAACCCTCCCTTAACAAACAAGGTGTGGTTAGCTTTCTTCCACTCTTCTAGGTCAGTCAGCTTTTGCTGATATTCCTCAACTGGGGAAGTCACTCTAGGTGGAGGAATAAACTCCTCCTCTTGGAATTCTGGCAAGCCAGTCCAAGATAAGTCCTTTGATTGGACACCATAGAAATCCCCAGCTGGTGGTGGAACAACAGTATAATTATTCATCCCAATCCCACTCATATCCTTAGAGTCTCTTTGTTTACTAACACACTCTCCTAGGGATTGTGTGGCCTTAGCAAATCTCTGGATTTTAAGACTCACATTATCTTTGTTTTTGTTAGCCTCCTCTAACTGAGCTATCAAATCAAGATTAACCCTATTTACTATATCTTGAACATCCTTACTCTGATGTAACTCATGTTTTAAGATATTTATTTGATCCTTTAAATCAAACTCCATTTTCTTATACTCAGTTACTGTCTTTTCTGTTTGGGTAAGAGCAATTTGATAGTTAGATAATTTGCACCTTAGAGTACTTGCTTCATCTAATAACTTAACTATCTCTTGTTTTGATTTTTCAGTATTTAAACGACAACCCTTAGAACAGAAAGCATCATCATATACCTCATTATCTGATGAAGAGGAGGAGTGTGCCATGAGAGCATATTCAGCATGCTCTTCTTTGACTTCAGCAACCAAAGCTCTGTCCTCTTCCTCATTCTTAGCCATCCAGCTCCAATCCCATTCTCCAACGCCATCAATTTGTTGAACAGCAACCATGGCCTTGGGATCTGGGTTCTTAATCATTTGGCTAGAAGGCTTCCCAGCATCAGATCTCCTTGGAGATCTACATTCCCTCATAAAGTGCCCCATCCTATGACAGTTGTAGCACTCTACTTTGGACTTGTCAAAGCCAGCAACATCCTTAGCATTAAAGGTCATCTTCTTCTTGAACCTTTTATTGAACCTGTTTGCTCTTAAACTTACAAGAGCCATAGTCCACTTGATGTCCATCTCTTCCAGTTGTTCATCACTTATCTGCTCAAGATCTTCATAAGTAATCCTTGAGTCACTAGGCAAAGAAGCAATGAATGCACACACAGTATCAAGATCAAAACCAGTAGGTTTAATTCTATCAGCGCCATGATTGTATGTGTCAGCGCTTGTGTACAAAGCGTTGACAGGGTATGATCCAGCGCTGACAGATTGACATCCAGCGCTGACACCTTGAGATCCAGTTGCTGAATGTCCATAGAAGTTCATGGAATCAAATTGGCCTTCACTTTGTGAAAAGAAGGCCATGTTGCTGCTGGAAGATTTGTTATCACTCTCCAATTGCCATTCATTCTCCAACAGCCTTAACTTGTTGAAGATGTCATCAAACCTGGAAGTCTTGTGGGTGTTATTGACAAGAATAGATCTTGTCTCAATCTTCCATACATCACCAAGGCTTTTGAGAAAAGTAGCATTCAATTCAGGGTCATCAATCTGTTTTCCCATGAAGGAAAGTTGACTTGTGATGTCAAGAAGTCTACTTCTCACACTGCTGAGATTCTCATTAGGTTGAGCTTTAAAGACAGCATACTCATGCAAGAGTTGCTTCTTCTTTTCTTCTTTTGTGTCAGCATTGCCACCATGTGCTACTTCAAGAGCTTCCCAAAGCTCTTTTGCAGAATCAAAACGTTTGTACTTATGCTGATTCTCATGACCTAGGGCATGTTTCAAGATGTTCAAAATTTTCATGTCCACCCTCTTCTTGGCTATGTCTTCAACAGCTACCGCTCTCCCATCATCAGGCTTTTCCACTTTATCAGCTTCTAGACAATTAGGAATAGCTGTCCTTGCCTCAATAGCAGCAGTAATCTTTGCTGCTTTATCGAATGTGTTCCCATATTCGATAATTTCCCAAAGAGTATAGTCATGAATAGCTATGTATTGCTCAAAATTGGACTTCCAAAGTTCAAAGTTCCTGGCATCAAACATGGGAATTTTGATACTAGGATTTGAGAAGTTGTTTTGCAGCAAAGCAGGAGGTTGATTTGTGCCAGACATGGTGTTTTTAGGGTTTTGAGATTTTAGGGTTTTTAGGGTTTGGTGTTTTAGGGTTCTGCGTTACTTAAAGATCAAAAGTTTCTCAACAAGCTCTGATACCACTTGTTGATCCCAAACTTAGATCGATTAGCTTTGTGTATACGAGATTAGATCAAGTACTACACGTAGAGAAACCTTTGCTTATGAATGAAGTAACAAAGTGTTATGCGGAATTAACACTTGATCTAAAACACAATGATGTTAAACAAACTTTCACTTGTATTAGAATAATCTTGTTGATTACAATGAAAGGTTTAACTTGCGAATACTATGAAAACTGATATTAAACATTAACCTAAAAGATCTTCTTTTATAGAACAAGAAGTCTTGTACAATAAGCTACGAATCAACTATTCTAGGTAAAGATAAACATAGAAAATACATTGTCGTTTCTATCCTTACTAGAAGTAATCTAGAATATACTATACGTGTAGCTCACAACCTCCATCAGTGCTTGTCTTCAATCTATCAACGCTTGACTTTATCTTGTCAACGCTTATGCTGTCAGCGCTCACTTTGCTCTTGTTAACGCTTGAGTTGTTCCTGTCAGCGTTCAAGTGTTCTGGCCTAAATTTATTCCCAACAGTCCATTCCCGTTCCCACGGGCATTGTATCCACCCTTGTTGTTGTAGCTTCCAGTGTTTTGAGTGGGTCGGGCCTGGGTGACAGCATTAACTTGACAGGTTTTAGCAAACTGACCTACTTGTCCACATCTGTAGCAGGTCTGGCAAGGGTTATCAAAAGTATGATGATAGTTGCACTTTGAGCACAACGGTTTGGTGCCCACGTACGTGTTAGTTCCCACAGTAGTAGCACTGTAAACTTGCCCTGCATTCTGCTTCTTAGGATGTTGTTGGTGCTGATAGCGGAAGTGCTCGTCTGCCTTTCGCTTGTTGTCAGTCTGCCTCTCAGATAGGGTACAGACTCTTTTGTTTATCAACTCAGTAGCGAACTCAATGGCACTCTCGACGGTAGTAGGTCGAGATGCGAGCACGCTGTCGTGAATGGCGTCTGGGAGTCCACCCACGTACTTAATCTTTTCATCCTCCTCTACAAACATCCTGGCGCACATTAGGGTCAACTCTTGGAACCTTTGGTTGTACGCAGTGATGTCATTGTTCTTGCATCTAAGATCCCATAACTCGATCTCCAGCTTCTTCATTTCTCCCCTTGGGCAATATTTCTCAGTCATCCTCTCCTTCAACTCAGTCCAGTTGAGAGTATAGGCAGCATCGTGTCCAAGAGTAGCAACAACAGAGTTCCACCAATTAAGAGCACTCTCAAGTAGGGTGCAGGCGGAAAACTTCACTTTGTTCTCTTCTGCACAATCACTGATGCGAAATACCGTTTCCATCCTTTCAAACCACTGCATCAGTTCCACCACTCCTTCTTTGCCCTTGTAATAGGAAGGTTTACATTTCAAGAAGTCGGGGTAAGAGCAACCCCTGGTGGCCTGATTATTCCGGCGGTTGTTGGAATTTTGACTGTCATCTACGTTCCTGCTGGCAGCCATCGCAGATGCGATGCCTTGGTCAATCATTTCCCTTAATTGGGCATCAGTGACGTTTTGGGTAGTCTCGGCATTGACGGGGTTCGTTCTAGTGTTTACCATTTTTATATAATTATACAAAAAAATGAAATCATTAGTTCAAGGTGTTAGCACAGTTTTATATAATTACACGAAAAGGAATTTCATGCATATACTTTGCAACAAATTGGATAACCTGTTTAAAGTTCACAATATAATACAGTACGGATATAACAAAAGTTAATGAGTACATGCCATAAGTCTAGAATAGGAATACAGTACAAAATGCACAACCTAATCCAAGACAGAGCACAGCCCGCCTGTCTGGGATGGTGGTACATGAAATCTAAGTACATCATCTATGAATCCCTAATCTAAATAGTACATTACAGGAATACAACTGACTAAAGAAAAGTACAAATACAAGAGACCCTATATCATGATAGCCGGGGTGCAACCCTAATAGCTTATCATGATGTACAAAAGATCTAGCACATCTAATCTACTGATGCCTAACTGACTCCTCGGATACGGCTGGCGCCACAGGCGGAGATGAGACAGCCAGTGCCTGCATGGCATCCTGCATCACGGTCATAGCAGCCCTGGTCTCTCTGAGCAGTCGGAGTGCCTCACGGAACTGGTCTCTGAGGGTCTGCTGAACTCCCCGGAGATGAGCGGTCTCTGACGTCAACCCCTGATGGCGGACATCCTGGAGGTCTAAGAATATGGCAAAAGTCTGCTCCATGGTCATAAGGGCGGTGTGAGTCTCTGTCTGCTGACTCTGTAGTAGGTAGATCTGCTCTCGAAGGAACTCGTTCTCATCTAGCAACCACTGGAGAGAATGATAAGTAGTCGACCACACTCCTCGGGCAGCGTGTGCCTCTGAGCTCACGGTTCATGATAAAAGGTCTTGGCGCTGCTGTAGAACAGTGCGCTCAGTCTGTCCGGCCGCTAGCAGAGCAAGAATGTCTGCTACGTCCTGGGCCTGGCGTGCGGCAAGTGCCGTGATCTGGGCCTGGACAGGATCAGCATGTCTGGCCTGGGAGCCCTCACCGATCTCAAAGGTGGAATCGAGAGGTGCCTCGTACCTCCTCTTACGAGGTGGCAGAGACTCGGGTGCATGCTCCCGTAGTACAGTCACGAGGGGTACAGGTGGTGTAACAGTAGGAGGCTGGACCTCTTCCCCAGCGGGGGAAACAGGTGGTGAAGAAATAAGCGCCTCAATGGATGCAGCGTCGACAGATGCGTGACTATCGCCGGAGTTACTAGCAAATAACCATCCACACAAGACGGTCGTCGGAGATACGGCAGCAGGTGTATCAGTGGGAGAAGTCATGATAAATCTGAAAGTAATATAGTTTTAATTGATATAAGTATAAACTTACTCAAGTTAAAATTTTTGAGAAATATAATTTAAAATTATATAATAATGCCATTTAACACTCGCCATGCTAAAGGTTACGTTAATACTTATAAGATTAATTAACCGGATGTTAATAATCAATGCACAGGCAATCACACAATCGATGTATGCTCTACGATCTATATGCTTAACTATTCTAGTCCCGAAAATCCCAAAAGATTTTTAAAGCAGTTATAGTTCAGATTATATAAAAATTTTATTTTTATATTTATTTTAAACTTGATTCTGATTCTCTATAATGGTCGCTCTGATACCATTTATGTGACGCCCCCAAATTGAGTCAACGCAGCGGAAAATAATATTTGGGTGTCACGTAGGTGGATCAACAGCACACAGAATATAGAGCAACAGATAAAAGATTATCCTTACATTTATTACATGATTGAAAGTGCAAATAGTATTACAGTAGTCTTTAACATTGTCTGAAAGTTTGAATTTATTCCCAATTTATAAAACCCCATATGAGCTCTATAAATGCAATCTATCATGATGCTTGACTTCATGCACACCATTACCTGCTTCAGTTACCTGAGAAAACATGCTTAGAAAGTCAACATAAAGTTGGTGAATTCACAGGTTTAATTAAGTTAAGGTTGGACAGTAGATATTCCCAGAAGTAGTAATGCACAAAGCAATAATACTTAAAAGTGATTACATTTCCATATTGCCCGAAACTGAAACTTGACAGTTAAGTCCTTAACAGATAAGGACCCTTCGCCATAAAAGGCACCCAGAACAAAATAAGTGCTGACATGTGAAACATCTGTTGTCCCGGCCGAGGCACAGTGAGCATGACTCACCCAGATGGGGACGGTCAATCCCAAATAGATCTATTTATAACATTCAGGTAATTCAATAATTCTAACAGTTTCGGATGCACGGGTCATGCTGTTCATCTACAATAGGCATGGTAATCAAAGGTTTCACAGTTCAATCTATGTCCAGAAAATCAAATATGTTGCATGTTTTCTTCCCCATTAAAAGATTTAAAAGTTTGTCAATATATAAAGTGGGGCCATGAACTCACCTCAGTAGTACAGCAATAAGTCAGAAGATAAATCTGATAAGGATGCTCACGATACAATCAATGACCTAAATAATTACAAGGTCTCAGTAATTGCATTAACATAATGCATAAAAGTTACAGAATAAATCGCTACATGTTTAAACGGGTTTAAGTATTTAATAACAATACTTGTAATTTGTTCGTCGAAGTACAAGTTCTAATAGTATTTATTTTAGGTGTAAAATAAATAATAAGGTTTAATTAATTAATTCGCTTAATTAATATTTTGTACTTACGTTGTTATAAAACACTTTAAGTATTCATATAGGATGGTTTTATATACATTTAAAGCGATAGGAAAATAAATATAATTAATATATTTATTTTATAAGTTAACCAATTACAATTTATATTTAATATATATAAATAAGGTTTATAAAGGTATAACATTTATTTAAAATCCATGCTTACGTAAGGTTCACATTTATTAAATTATAGGTTTGAAAAATACAACTGTTACATTTATTTAAGTTTTACGTTTAAATAAATGGCTTAAAATATATAAGGTTTTAAGGTTCGTAATAATTGTATAAAAGTACGTTTTAGTCCTTTTAAATAAACGGATACTCGCGATTAAATTACTTTTATACCCCTAGGGTTTCTAAATCTTTCAAGTATTCACAGTTTTGGTCCCTCCTAGTTACACGTGTAACTAGGGTTTCTTAAAGTTTCATAAAGTGTCAAATTTGGTCCTTATAGTATGCGGCATATTCTAGGGTTTATAATAGTTTCACTTAATGGCAGTTTTAGTCCCTGAAGTTTCGGCTAGTATTAGGGTTTATTATAAGTTACAATTACGCCCCCTAGGGCTTGTTTATGTTTCGGCTTTAGGCAGGTTTAGTCCCTAGGGTTGCTTAGTGTTGTATTAAGTTTAGTAACTTGAAACTTTTAGTCCCTAAGGTTAATATTATGTCACGGCTTGTGTCCAAAGTGGTCCTTAGCCTTTCCAAAATTTACACAACTTACCCTAATATTTTAGTAATCTCTTTTTAGTCCTTTTTAACTTCACTAAGTTTCGGATATGTGCAAAACACACCCTTGGACTCTCGGCATATTTTTAAAAGTGGATTAAAGTTTATGTTTTTGAAATACCAAGTTCTACACTTATTCATTTAGCTCCCTTTTACTTACTAAAATTACACTTTAGTCCAAAAGTATTATTTATGCCATTTTTAACCCGAAAGTTTATATATATACTATTTTAGTCCAAAACTTCTTAGATCTATCATTTAAATCCAAAACAATCATAGATCCATATTTTTAACATGTAACTTTATAAAATCATATTTTGACACTAAGAGTCTTATAAAACATTTATTTAATAAAAATGATTATTTATCTAAGCAAGGTATTATAGTGAGCTTAAACTAATCTTATAAGGCCTAGTAGTGAATCTTAATATTTTAAGGCACCTAATAACATGAAGCATTATTTCTAGTTATATCTAAATATTATAAGGTCACTCAAAATCATCATATGAGCTTAAAGCTCTCGTCCCATTTTATTTGCATGGTTAGGTTTTCATGATTTTACAAGTTAAACAAGATCATGTTGATGTGTTCTTCCAAGTTGACAAGTTTTTACATCAAGTTTTGTCATTTATAAAAATGAGCCGTGGGTTTTACTTAGTTTTGTAGGGTTTCCATACTTGTTTAAATGTTATCTTTACCAAAATAAACATGTACACATCAATATATATGAATGTAATGTATTAGAAAAGATAGGTTTTAACTTGGACTTACTTGTTTAGTTAGGTTTAGGAATGATATGAAGATGAGTAGAGACAAGTGACAAGCTTTCAACAATGGAGGTCTAGGAAAACATAAGTATGTCGTGGGCTTCAAGGAGTCTCCTAGGGTTCTTGTTCTTGCTTCAATGATCAAGGCTTCTTGTAGGTTGAGTTTAGGATTAACCTTTAGGTTGTAGAAGACATACTATAGGAGTAGTAGTAATTTTTGGAGGTTTAAAAATGGTGGAAAGCTTGTTTAGCCGTGAGTTGAGAGAGATGGAGTGAGATTGAGAAAATGTTTTGTGTTGTGTGGGTTGTGTGTGTTTCGGCCTATAAACAAGAGAGAGAGAGATCTATTATGATCTTGGTACTATGTCCTTAGTATCTCTACCAAGATACATCATATCTTGAGTAAGATATTTGGTTGGTTAGTTTAAACATGTGTCCATTTAGCAAAACATACTCCTTCCCAAATTTGGTATATGGCCGTGTGCTTCCAAAGTCAAAATGGGGGACAAGTGTTGTCATTGAGTGTGTAAGTAAACTTGTAAGGTAAAGGTGTGGGGTTGGTAGAAAAAGGTATGATTATGCATGTAAGTGTGTAAGTAAGCATGGTTAAGGTGTAAGTAGGGTAGGGTTATGCATGCATTAGCATAGGGTATTAGTGGAGTGTGTATGATTACACTAGGTTATTTGTAACTAGTTAAATCAAATGATGGTAGTGCATGCATGCATACATACACACGTTTCATTGTAGGCACAGGAAGGGTTTGGGTTAAATTTTGCCAAGTGTTGTATGATAATAATAGTCATTGTATATTATTATAGGTACTTGTTGTGTTGTAGGTATTTTTGTTGAAGCTTTTAGATAACTTAGTGAAAGTGTATTATTAAATACATTACTAAAATTAATTTACTTTATTAAAGTAAATAGGTGACAATGTAAAATAATATACATTGTTTTTAAAGTGTTTAGGCATTTAATCCTTTTAAGTATTATATGTAAATATGTACATATAAAAATAATAATTCAAGTACTTAATAAAATAAATCAAGTAAGATTACAGTTTTATCTCAAATATGTACTGAGGTGATGAATTTCATTATTCAATCAAGTGGCCAGTCAATTGCCAAGGTAGTCAACAAATGACTAGAGGTTCATATGCTATTCGATCAAGTGGCCAGTCAATTGCCAAGGTAGTCAATAATGACTAAAGGTTCACATATATATAAAATAATTATGATAGGTAGTATGACAATAGGTATATGATAATTAATAATTCATATAAAGGTGAAATTATGTAAATTCCAAGTATAAATAGTACTACAGTTGACATAGTCAATGAGGGTAAAAACAGAGGTTTTACAGATACTTTATTCTAGCATTGCGTGAGGGCACGGCAATGGTTTAGTATGGAGGAGTGATGAGACTGCTTTTATACATAGTCTCATCTTCCAAATAGGGCTTAAAATGCATTAAATATCATCAAAATACCCGAATATATGCTTGTGTTTGTTGCTTGTGTATTTTAGGTACGGATATTGAGATAATGACAAAAGATCACAAGAATCATGCAAAAACAAACACGGGAAACGAAGCCGCACAATGAACCAAGCCCTAATGAAGACTTTCCAAAGATCAACCCTTGAAGATTTGAAGAATTATGAAGAAGGGTCCTCCAATTATAAAGAATTGACACTTTATACCCTTGTATCCTCATAATTACAAGTTTGGTCCCTAAAGTTTGTCAAAATTACAAAAAGGGCCCTCCACTTTGAAGATTTGGCAAGTTTAGCCCCTCAACAAAGCTAAATTGTCAACCAATATCATCCACAAAGTCAAATACATCATGAAGTCCTTCAAAGTACAAGAAATGACAAGTTTGGTCCTTTGAAAAATCCAAAATTACACAAAGGACCCTCAACTTTCAACATTTGGCAAAAATGGTCCCTCAATCATCAAGACTTGGCAATTTCAGTCCTCCAAAATATCAATTATGCAAGTCTAGACCATTATCATTGAAGAAAATACCAAACCAGCCCTTGAAGAATTCAAATATGGCAAGAATTACCCCTGATTTCACTTTGTTAAAGTTTTTGGGCCAAAAATGTAAAAGGGCAAAAGTTGACAAAGCTTATTGTGGCGTTGATAGAAGTTTGTATCACATTTGACAAGTTCATAAAAGATGGGGGTGTTAAGCTGGCAGACAAGGAAGTAACCTAGACCAGTGGTGGGGTGACACGTGCCCCACTCACTCTCTCCACCAATGAGGATCCACCATTTCTCCATGTCACTTTCCACTAAAAACCTGTTATAACTAATCTTGGATTAGTTTAATCCTTTGGCGCTTAACACCATTTTTAAAACCCAAATCAGATCAAACATGCTACTATTTACTCAAGAACACAAATTGGGTAAAATTGATTAAGCAACAATTATGCTTCCATCACCTCCAGAATTATGATTAGTAGTCTTCTAATCATAACCCAACTTCAAAACCCTTTGCCACGTCACTCATGTGCTCACATGATAAACCCTTGCTACACACTTTTGGGGATACTGCCAAAACCAGCCAGAGAATCAACCATCCAGAAACAAGCTTACACTTTAAGCTTTGTTTGAGCCCTTAGATCAAATTCCAACAGCTATCTCCTTCACATACGTCCAAGAATCAGTCACATGAAGCATATGAGTTCAAATTCAAGAGGGCATTTTTAGAACTTCAACCATTAGGGTTTTTAGTTTTTAGGTGTAACTTAGCTCATTGTATGCCTATATAAAGGCTTAGGGGTCCAACATTTAGTCTTTTGCTTTTGATTTTTCCTTGGTTCAAGTTTTTGTAAATCCTATTTCTAAGTTAATGAAATTGAGTTTGAAATCTTGAAGAAAAGTCATTGGCCAATCTTATTTACTGCTTTCATTTGTTATATGCTTGTTAGTTCTTGAAGTTCAAAACCTGTTTTCAAAAGAGGAGTGTGCAAAAGTTTGCATATATCCTCATTTTCTTGATATTTTGCTAAGTCTTGTTCCAATCTTGGAATTCTTGGGCTATAGGGCTGATCATAGCATCCTAACTGAGTTGGTTAAGGTGTGGTGAGGCTTATAACTTGGGGATAATCAAGTGTGGGGTAACAAGTTTGCATTAATCAAGTTTTCCAAAGTTTCTGATTTTTATGATATTGTGCTTAACCCTTGTTCAATCTTAGCAGGCTTATTGTGGAAGCTTGTGCTTGTTCTTGCTAGCACATAAGCTCAAAATTCGTGGGTGTGGATGTACATCCATGAGGTTTGCATACTTAATCTCAAAATCTGCTTAAATTGTGATTTTTGGTGATATTTGTATGAAACTATTGTTCTTGTGAATTTTGTGGCTTGTTCTTGCTTGAATCTGTTTATTATACTTGTTTGAGTGTTAATTGATGCTTGGTTGGCCTGAAATCTCATTGTGCTTTTGAAAATTTTGATTTGAAAAAGTTAAAGGGGTGTTTGGGTCTACTGGTTTATGCTTGTAACTTGTTATTGTGTTAAGGGAAGTTGTTGTTTATGCTTTGTGTCTGCTATACCTTTGTTTGAGAGTGTTTTGCTGCAAGTTTTTGGGTTTGAACACTTGAATTAATCAATCTGCTATATAGACCTTGTTTCTGCTTGTTTTGACCTAGGATTTTGGGAACACTTAGTGTGTATGCATGCTTAGGGATAAAAGTGGTTTAAACAAAGTTAATATAACCTGTTTGAAAGATTTGAGGTGTTGAAATTGGCTTGTGTGTCAAATACATCAGCAAAAGTAGAAAACTGCATGTGTTAGTGTTCATCAGTAACTTTCATTGCTTGAATCTTGCTTAATTCTTTGAACCAGTGCATGAAACCTGTTTAGACTTGCTTATTGGAGTTTATTATAGCTTGTGTGTGCATTTGGTTGAATTTGGCTGGCTGATTTGTGCTAAAACTGCTCTTAAGTGCTAAACTGCTTATTTGTCATGTCTGTATCATGTCTGATGAATGATTGATTAAACTGTATCAATTGGGTGTTAGTGATTGTGTTATTTTGATTGTGATTGACTCCTTTTGATCCAAAGATCATTTGGGTGCCTTTGTGAAATCTGAATCCAAGAAAAAGTCACTAAAGACAAAAAGTCAAAATAGTCAAGCAGTGGAAAAAGTTTCCACTGCTCAACATCCAAAACTAGCCCCTGCTAGTGCAATTTTGTCATCAGCTTAACAATAAGCTATTCTAGCTTATTCTGACTTGCAACAACTTATTTTTTGTGATAGATCTTCATTATTTGACCCATTTTAGTGAAATGGAGCTTATGAGACTTTGACTTTGACTTTTTACTAGAAAACCAACTTGTTTGACTTTTAACATAAGTGCTTATTTGATTTTCCAGCTTATTGGGAGTGCTTATTGAGTAGGTTTTTGATTATTAAGCTTAGTTTTGTCATAAGAAACATTTTGCAACTTGAATCAGCTTCTGAGGTGGTCTAGATCATAAAAACGACTATTTTGTCGTTTTGTGAATAAGTTTGTGACTTGTTTCTGGCTTATTAAGTGGGCTTATTTGAAAATTCTTTTTGCAGAAGTCTTTGTTAGGTCAAAAGAAGCTTGTGTGTAAAATTTTAGCTTATGGCAACAGCTTATGGCTTAATGGGCTCAAAGCCCATTAAGAATAAGCTGCTTATTATAAGTTGGCTTATTTCACATTTTCAGCTTTTGGGCCTTTGGAAAAAGTTGTTTAAAATCAAATTTTGAGTCAACCTGTGCTTTTTGGGCTTACTTTGAGCACTTTTTCTTATTGGGCCTTAATTAAGCCCAATAAGGGACTGTTTTGGGTTTGGCCCATTTTCTAGGCCCAATAAGGGTATTTAGGTAATTTCACTTTCATTTCTGAGTTATTTAGGTTAAATTAAGCTAGTTTGCAAGTTTTTAGAATTTTTTATAATTTTTAGATTTTTAATATTATTTTAATATTAATTTATTATTAAAAATTAAAAGTCTGATTTTCTAGGTTTTTATATTTTTTCCTAAGTTCTAAACACTTAATTAGGATTTTTGCAACTTTCCAAATATTTTTTAGGTCTTTTAATTATTTTTTATAATTAATTTAATATTTAATTGATTTTAGGAGTTTTTAATTGTTTAAAAATAGTTTTAATTGGTTTTAAAATTTTGAAAAATAGTTTTTAGCTTAATTAGAGTATTTTTGAGGTTTACAAACCTGAAAATCTTGTTTAGGGCTTTTTAATAATTAATTTTGTTTTTTAGGGCTTTAATTAGCATTAAAAAGTCATTATCTAATTAATTAAAAGGTTTTTGCAAGTTTTGATTTTTTTGTAAACTCTTAGAATATTATTAGGGATTTTTGGTAATTTTTAGAAATTTTTAGGTTTAAATTTTAATTTTTGTGGTTTTTACGACTTTACGTGTACGCCTTTTTAGACTTAGTTTAATTCGTCTTCGTAACCGTCATTCTCTTCTAATCCCTTTTCTATTTTTCTTTCTCAAATATAATCACAAATTAATCCATATCATTACACACATAACACACTAGCCTCCTTGAGAACGAACTTACTTAGGGTCATTCACACAGGTTTTCCTAAATCGTCGTGCTCACTTGCCCTATTTATTGCTCTTTTCCTAAAGGGTGGTAGAAACTCCAACATCACGTATTTCCAATTGCTGATATTCTACAAGATTGCTGATGCCGCTCATAACTGGGAGATGTTACTAAAGGTTGATGCTGCTGACGTTCGGAGACGCTACGAGATGCGGATGCTGTTCACAACCTGGAGATCCGACAAGACGAAGACAAAGGCGTCAGAGCAAAGCAATCAGACGAGAAGATGCTTCACCATCAGACGATTTCCATCAATCATTGTCCCTAATTCTTAGTTACATGTCACACGTCATTCGGCTGTCATTTCAGCCATATGAGTGCAAACCGGTACCAGCCGGCCACTCAGCTGAATAGTTACATGAATCACGGTCATGAGAATGACCATCATGGAACTGACAGACAAGACGATAGTAACCACTACTATGACAGAACTATCTTAGAAATCGCAACCGAGGCTCCGGCCGCGGATGTGGTCAGACATACGAAGGATCAGTAGTCCAACCGATCCGCTAAGTCTGGCATAATAACCTAATAATGTAGTTCTATTGAATTACGTCTCGAGACACATGTCAGGACATCAGTCAAGACACATATCTCACGTATACTTTCTGAAGGCACATGTCAAGACATCAGTCAAGACACATGTCTCACGTATACTTTCTGAAGACACATGTCAAGACACTAGTCAAGACATATGTCATGCTTATAGTTCCAAGAAACGAGTCAAGACACATGACTCACGTCCAACTATGGAACATTTCTAAGAAATTTAGGGTACCCTCCAAGGGTATATCCATTTTGTTATGCCAGGTATTAATCAGGCCACAAGAATTTCTATACCATTACCAGCACATCAGTGAGAACTGTCACGTTGCCGATGTCACTTTCATTTCTTTCACCATAGTTCATATATTCATGGCCATGAAGGACGCCTTTCGTATTCCCACGTATACGAAGGTTTTCCTTCAGCTTAATGATCAGATCCAAGCTGCTAACGCATTTCCTCGGACAGACACGAGATGAATTTTTTCCTAATTATGGACTATGAACAACACACCATGCTATGATTCATAATTATGTATAGTAATGTTCAGGCTCCTGAATACATTCAGCTTGATTTTTTTCCATCAGGAAAATCTGTACAAATTATCTATGCTTTCCAAGCACGTGCTTTGTTAGCCGTGATTACTAAAACTTTCTAGCTGTCAGTAAGACACGACTACTGAAGTCATTTTACGCATAACCAACAGATTATTCCAAAATTCTCCCTTACACTCCAAAAGAACCTTCAAGGAGAAGAACGGTAACATAAGATTATGTGTCGACTACCGTCGGTTTTTTAAACAAATCACCATTCATGACCATTATTCTCCTCCACGTACAGACAACATGTCCAATCGACCTTATAGTGTTAATCACTTTTCCAAGATCGAACTCATAATCATGCTGCCAACAGTGACGAGTGAAAGAGCAGGACATGTCCATGACTGCTATTCGTGCACGACTCGGTCATGCTAGATTTATGATTTTGAATTAGTTTCATCAATGCTCCAACGGTATTATAAGAATGAGTTTCCATGAACTCATAGCAAATTCATCAGTGTTTTCATTGAGGATAACCTGATTTCCATTAAGCCTAGAGAAGATAAGGAAGACCATATCTGCACTATGTTGCAAATTCTACGACAAGAGAAATTTTACCCTGGAATTTTTTTTTCCAACATCAATTCTATTTGATTACAGTGACACGCTGAATCACATGGGTTTCTATGGTTCATCTTACCATGACTCAACTTATGCGTAAAGGCGATAACCCTACATTACATTAGGTGTTCTAGAAAATCCTACGCTAAGAGAAGTTTGGATTCATAGACTCAGAGTTTCGTAAAATCCTATGTATTAAGTTCGATGAAGCAAGATACAGTTACGTTCATATCTTCATACCTGTCATACAAACAGGTTAAGATAGGACACCAACAGACTGGGATGTTTTCATCATCGGAAATTGTGAATCGAAAAGGGACAAGATCTTCATGGGTTTTGGTTACCAGATTAACGCAAACTCAGAAGAAGCATAATGCTATCTGGGTAATACAAACAGTTTGATCAAGTCTGTAGAATCCTTACATCCGCAGGGATTTCAGAACCAACAAATTGATTGGACATGTTCCAACAAAGGTTCATCCGATCACTTGGCAATCCCTCAGTTATCGGGTCAGACAAAGATTCACAATTGTGCTCCTTATTTACTTCACGTCTTCATTCTAATTCCACGACTTGGTTTCGCGCTCGCGTTCATGACACTATTCACGTTCATGATCGTATCTGGGCTTAAGATTTTACGTTCATTTTGTTCTGGGATGTTTTGCAAGAACTTGAGAGACCAGACCCAAGTTTAGTATAACTCTCCATCATCAGCTAGACGTTTCACGTCATATTCCACGTCTCACCTTGTAGCATTTGGCGTTACCGCCATTATATTCTATGATCACGATATGTTTCACATGTCATGTTCATTCCACGTTCCTCATATCATGATCAAGATATGTTACACGTATCATGGATCACGATATGTTTACTAATACTACACTCGCCATATCTTCACGTAGCACGTTCAAGATTTTTCACGTATCACGTTCAAAATTTTTCACGTACTACGTTTCTTTATGTCTCGCGCATCGTTTCTAATTATCAGTTAAGTCAGATTGTCTTGCATCGTAACGTTTTAGTTGCCCTTACACGTTAATTTTTTTCCCTCGATCGATTTAGGAGATCTACCTTAAGTTGATAACCAAGAACTTCTTCGTATTTGAAGTCAAGGTCAGGAGGACCAAGGTTTATCATTAGTGTCATGATCTTCTGAAGGAACCGTTCCAAGAGGGAGGCCACTTGGAAACAGACAAGTTCATCCGAACTTTTATCCGTTTTTCTCTTATCAACTACATATGTCCTTTCAGTCACGTCAAGTTCCATGTCCTTTCAAGACATGTCACGTTCCACGTTCCTTCTGCCAGGAAACCCGCACGTTCATTTATCTTACATACCCTCTCAGTTTGATGCGGGTATGTTTCTCTTTCAGTTAGGTTACCTATAATTCAGGGACGAATTATTCTTTTTAGGGGGGAAGAGTTGTAAAACCCGCATGCTTTTATCATGAATAGTACCCTTAAGATCGTACGTACTAGATTAAAACTTTCCTTTTATAATACGATTACGTTTACGTGTTAGAATTTTACGTATTACGTACGTGTTAGAACACGATAAGTATTTATTACGCACGAACACGCAATAATTATTTAAACAATAATTAATCACGAACTTGCGATCATGAAATCACGAACGTAATTAAATCACGAACGTAATTAAATCACAAACTATTATTAATTACATATATATATTTATTACGAGCGTAAATAAATATATTAGGTCACGGTAATTATTTAACGAGAACACACAAAACGCGAACACAAATAAACACGAACAAACACGTAAAACACGTACACGAGAACACACTTATTAATTAGACACGGAAAATGATCGGGTTACCCTATGTGGGCCCATATGCCACGAAATTATGAAGGAGGATGGGCCAAGCCCATCAAAATTTACTAAAGAAGGGGGTTAAGGGAAAAACACTACTCATTTTCACTTTAAAGAGGATTTTCACAAAAACCTAAAAAGCTCTTCTCCTCCTTCTTTTGTTTCTTTTGGCCGCCACCTTCAAACACACCAAAGGGGTGTTTGATTGATCTTGGATCTTGGATTTATTGCTAGTGTTCGTGTTTGTTCACCGTTCTTTAGATCCACGCATTCGGTAATTCGTTTAAACCCTTTTCTTTTGATTTAATCTTTTAATAATTAAGAACATGATATGTTTTTCTTAAAAACATAATTAAATCATAGATCTAACATGAAATTGGTTTTGGTATAAATCAAAAAGGGTTGTTTAAGGGGTGTTTGTTCTTGGCCGCGCCTAAACCGAACCCGAGAGGGTCTCGGTTTGGCCATTTGACCACCACCGAGACCATATGGCCCCGGTTGGTTGGTGTGGGTCCCACGGCAGCATCAAGACAAGGGTAACCCCGAATTGGTTCGGGGCATGGTGTCGGTTGCATGTCCAGTTCATAGTTCTTAGTCAAGATCCGGTTCACGGTGTATGTTTAGATTTTTATTTTTATGATCTTAGGTTAAAATTAAATTAATAACATGACATGATTAATTTAATAGCATGACTTAGGTTATTTTAACTATTAAAATCATGAAATTATTAACCTAAGTATTTTATATTTTTAAGACTTATAATTAATTAATTATTTAAAGACCATGGTTATAATTAATTAATTAACATGACTTAGGTTATATTATTAATAAATAATAATACATGTTTTAACCTAAGTATTTAACTTTATTTAATTAAAAACATGTTATACTTTAATTAAATATTTTAACCTATAGTTTATTTTAATTACATGAAATAATTAATAAACTGTACATTATATCATATGACTTAGAAAATAATCATGAAAACACTTAGGCTTATATACTTAGCTTATTTAACTAGCTTATATCTAATTATGGAAACGTTCTATTTTTAGAAACTTATTTAAATAAGACAGCTAATCTATTTATGGAACTTTCTATTTTTAGAAACTTATTTATTTTAGGCAGCTAAACTATTTATGGAAACTTATTTAAATAAGGCAGCTAATCTATTTATGGAAACTTTCTATCTTTAGAAACTTATCTATTTTAAGCAGTAATTCTATTTTTGGAAACTTTCTATTTTTGGAAACTTTCTATTTTTGGAAACTTTCTATTTTTGGAAACTTTCTATTTTTGGTAACTTTCTATTTTTGGAAACTTTCTATTTTTGGAAAGTTACTTATTATTACACAGTAAGTATAATAATACATGAAATACCATAAATACTTAATCAGAGTAAACAAAATGTAAGATAAACGCAGTTTAAGGCTTTAAACAGTAAAACATGATATGAATATATAAAATAAGCTAAGACATGACATAAAACCAGTTACGTATTTAGTAAGCAGATACTTATTCATGTATGTATTTATGTAGCATTAGTGATACGGAAGTAGGATTCCTCTCAGTTCATCTTCTTCGTTTGGACAGAAGGTACGGATTCCCGTCCTTTTAGTATGGACATTCTTTACTTATTAGGATTCCCCGTATGCAGCCAAATGTTTTCCCTTAGTATAAGTTACATGTTTGAATTGCTTATGTTTAATTAAGAATACCTATAGCCATATACATGCATGACCAGTTTCACCTAGTTATGGAGGTACCATAACCATAACATTAGAGGCACTGATGTTATGACTTCACCACGACGGAGTGATTGCTCGTGGCGTCCCTTCAGCTTTTGGCCATTTATATTATATTTATCATATGGGGCATATGGGTGCATCCTAGTTACATGTTTTCAGTCAGGATTTCATGGTGAATGTGGTGTGTGCCTTGCATCCTTCACAAGGAGCTGATCCCTCCTACCCAAAAACCAGTATATTAAATTAGAGGCAGCCCCTCTAATTTGCATGATGAGATCACCCCTCCAAGTATTCATGCACGGTGGATTTTCATGACCTATATTGGCTAATGGTAAAATATATTAAACAGTTTTCATAAGATAAACATAAGGCTTTTCAAACTATAAAACCAGTTTTATGAACATGTTCCAGGTTTTCCAGGACTTCTACATTTCCGCTGCTATTAAGTCTTTATTATGATTAGTCATTCATACTATGTCTATATCCGTGCACTGAGCGTTATGCTCAGCCGTTTTTCCTTTCATGTTCCCAAAACGGCAGGTACCCAGGACTCGAGCATTTGGAGGACGTGCACAGGATGGAAGCTGCCATAGACTTCTTTTTCCTTTTTCCCCCTTATATACTTATGCTTGTTTAGTCTTTCATTTATTTATTTTGCTTTATTATGTTTTGAGCTTTTGTTTGGGAACCGATGTTTGATTCCGGTTTATCCTATGGTCATGTAATGTTTTAGACATTTATCCTTGTATGCTTTGATGACATGTCATAATTACGCGTGACATTCCATTATCAAAATGGGGTGTTACAAGGCTTCCCGCTCGGAATGATCCCTCCAAAGTATTTTAACGAAAGGAATCGTCTTTCTCCTCATGACTCTTTCTTGGCGATCGAGAACTCTCTCGAGTTCTTCGATATATGATAGATCCTCTTGAATCTGCTCAAATGGATACAAAACCTTATGCAAGGGATGGTAGTTGTAACCTCTGAGTAAGGATACATGAAATACATCATGCACATGAGATAGCTGAGGAGGTAAAGCTAGACGATATGATACTTCACCGACACGTTCAAGGATTTCGAATGGTCCGATGAAGCGTGGACTGATCTTGCCCTTGAGTCCAAAACGCTTGACACCACGTGTTGGTGATACTTTAAGGAAAACATGGTCGCCGACTTTAAATGCTATATCTTTACGATGTTTATCAGTATAGCTCTTCTGTCAAGCACGAGCTTCCTGTAGCTTCGCCTTGGCGATGGAAACCTTCTCATTGGTCACCTCTATCATTTCTGGTCCTTCAAGAATTCGTTCTCCAACCTGATCCCAACAGATTGGAGCACGACACTTTCTGCCGTAAAGCATCTCAAATGGTGCACACTTAACACTTGCATGCCAGCTGTTGTTGTAAGCAAACTCAACCAAACATATGTAGTCGTCCCAACTTCCTGACCACTCTAATGAACAAGCCCGCAACATGTCTTCTAAGGTCTGAATCGTACGCTCCGATTAACCATCGGTCTTAGGATGAAAGGAAGTGCTAAGCTTAAGTTTAGTGCCCCAAGCTTTTTTCATACCTTTATGGAATTTCGACATGAAACGAGGATCACGGTCTGATATGATATCTGAAGGAGTTCCATGTAGTCGTATGATATCCTTAAGGAATATATCTGCCAATTTGCTGACTAAGAAGTCCTTGCGAATTGGAAGAAAATGAGCTGACTTGGTTAAACGATCAACTATGTCCCATATAGCATCATGTATGCTCTGAGTAAGCGGAAGTCCAGTGACAAAATCCATGGAGATTTTGTCCCACTTCCATGAGGGAATTTCTAACGGTTGCAATAAACCACTAACCTGCTGATGCTCGATCTTAACTTGCTGGCAAGTTAAACACTTGGATACAAAAGTAGCAACATATTGTTTCATGCCACTCCACCAGAAATGTTGTTAGATGTCATGATACATCTTGGTAGATCCTGGATGAATAGAGAATGGAGAGCTGTGAGCTTTTGTCAGTAAGGTTTCCTGGAGTTCTTGATCATCCGGAACGCATAATTTAGTTCTTGCCATACAATGCCTTCTTCGTCTACACGAAATTCTGTCTGCCGATCATGATTCTGAATAATATCCCAAATCTCACCATCATCTTTCTGAGCTGCCTTGATCCAAGAAATTAAGTCTGCTTCAACTCTCAGATTAGCCCAGTACCCTTGTTATCCACGTACTAGGAATTAAGGTCTAATCGTTCAAATTCCCGTATGATTTCTTCTTGTACTTTCATGCCGTTTATTATGCCCGACTTCTTGCTAAGGGCATCTGCCACTACATTCGCCTTGCCAGGGTGATACTGAAGATTGATGTCATAAACCTTGAGTACTTCCAACCATCTTCTCTTCCTCATGTTCAGTTCTCTCTGAGTTAAAATATACTTGAGACTCTTGTGATAAGTAAAGATATCACATGATTCACCGTAAAGGTAGTCTCTCCAGATTTTAAGTGCAAAGACTACTGCTGCTAGCTCCAAGTCATGTGTAGGATAATTTTCCTCATAAGGCTTTATCTAACGTGATGCGTATTCAATCACTTTCCCATGTTGCATGAGTACACAACCTAACCCTTTACCCGAAGCATCATTGTAGATCTGAAATCCACCTGTACCAGATGGAGAATAAGAATAGGTGTAGATACTAACCTCTTCTTGAGTTCTTCAAAGCTCTTCTCCCGCTCATTAGTCCAAATGAATTTCTGTCCTTTCCGCATCAAATTGGTCAATGGTAGGGCTAGTTTTGAAAATTTTTCCAAGAATCTGCGATAATAACCAGCTAAGCCTAGGAAACTACGAACCTCAGTTACAGACGTTGGTTTTGGCCATTTAGTGATAGCTTCAACCTTCGCATGATCTATAGTAATCCCTTCTGCAGAGACGACGTGACCTAAGAATGCCACCTTGTTTAGCCAGAATTCGCATTTAGAGAATTTGGCATACAACTGTTTCTAACGAAGAATCTGAAGCACAATACGTAGATTTTCTTCATGTTCCTCCTTGGATTTAGAGAAGATGAGGATGTCATCGAGGAAAACGATAACAAATTTGTCTAAGTACTCATGGAAGACGCAGTTCATAAGGTCCATGAAAACCACAGGAGCATTAGTGAGTCCGAAAGGCATGACAACGAACGCATAATGGCCATATCTGGTGCGAAAAGCAGTGTTGAGAGCATCTTGTTCTTTCACTCGCAGCTGATGATAACTGGATCTTAAATCAATCTTGGAGAAATGTTTGGCACCCTGAAGTTGGTCAAACAGATCAATGATTCTTGGTAATGGATAACGGTTCCTAATCGTGATCTTATTCAACTCACAGTAGTCAATGCATAGACGTATACTGCCATCCTTCTTCTTGACAAAGAGTACCGGTGCACCCCATGGTGATACACTCGATCGGATGAAACCGCGCTCCAGTAATTCCTGCAGCTGATATTTTAAGTCCTTGAGCTCTATGGGAGACATGTGATAAGGAGCCTTAGAGATTGGTTGAGCTCCTGGGATGAGCTCGATGTTAAATTTAACCTCAGTAGGTGGTATACCCGAAAGTTCTTCTGGGAATACATCGGGAAATTCTGAAACAACTGGTTGATCTAGGATCGATGGAACTTCGGCAGTGATATCCTGAGTAGAAGCTAAGAAGCCCTCGAAACCATGAGATAGTAATGCACGAGCTTCTAACGTAGAGATGATTTGTACGAACTTTCCTGGTATAAAACCATTGTGAATGTATTCTGGTGCTTGAACATAACCGAAGATAACCCGATAAGTGTGACAATCGATAGTAGCATGATGCTTGGATAACCAATCCATGCCTAAAATGAGATCAAACTCGCACATATCCAAAGGAAGTGCGTCTACTAGGCGAATCTTGTCATCGAATTCTAGTGGAAGATCTCTGTACACTTGGGTGATGCGTACATAGTCTCGCATAGGCGTGTATATATTTAAAATATTCTCTAATGGCGTAGGGATTTTATTAATACTAGTGGCATACGTAGGGGATATAATTGAATGTGTAGCACAAGTATCGAATAAAACACACGCAGCATAACTGTTCATAAAGAGGATGCCAGTGATAGTACCTGAAGACTTATTGGCTTGGTCCCTTGTGGCAGTGTAGATACGACCGGAGGCTGGTGGCTTAGGAAGAGCAGCACTAGAAGTACCAGCAGTATCTCCCTTCTTGCAATCTTTCAACATGTGTCCGGGTAGTCCACACTTGTAACAGACACCGGCTGACTTACGGCATGTACTGAGATGTCTACGACTACAAGTCGTGTAGATGGGGTAGGTGTACCCTCCTAGAGGTACCCTTGCTACCTGAGATCCTGATAAGAAATATGTGTGAGACATGATTAATTGGAATAAACATGACTGCACTGAAGTTTAAATGATAGTTTACCAGATGAAGACGAGTTGTTGGACTACTGACCCTTAGAATTTTGTTCATGTCCACTCGTAGAGTTCCTGTTGTTGTTGGACTAGCTGTTGTTGTTACGGTAATTGTCATTACAGCTCCTCTTGTCAGATCTATAACGGTCGTTAGATTGACCGTGGCCCTTGTTGGCATTCTGCTGAGTGGCCGGTTGGGACCGGTCTCCACCCTTCTGCCTTAAGATATAATTGGATAAGTGTGGGTAGCCATGGATGAATATAGAGAGAAGGTTTTGTGTGAAAAAGAAAGAAAATGTATTAAAACACAAATGAAACACAAGCAACACCCCTCCTTAGAAGCCTTGGAGGGGTATATATAGTCACACACCACACCTAAACTATACAACGTTTCCTAGTATAGTCTATGCGTGTGTGACTATGATAACTAATGGGAGTTCTTAAATGTCGTCACATAAAGTGAATTTCCAACAATCTTCCCCCATGGGACGACATGTATAATTCCTTGCAATATTTTTCCTAACAAGTACATAATGATTAAGAACAAAAGCTTTCATGAAGCGTCCAATGCTGATGATGTCTTCTGAGGCCTTTGACTTCAAGTCTTCACTTCAGAGTGACTCATCTTCGTAGTAACTTATGGTATAAATACTGTAACGGTACGAGCTAAGTAATCCATATACTTTTGGTTAAGGAGAAGCTTCTGAATTAACTTCCCCTAATTCATGCCACATAAACTTGATGTAGAAGCTTTTAAATAGCTTCCCCCTAAACCGACAATCCTCGTAAGCTACTTCAAAGCTTCCAATAAAGCTTAGAATGATTAAGCGCACAATGGAATTTAAAAAGCAAACCCCATCAAATAACATGATAATGTTACTATGAGTGATTGAAAGTAAGGGGCACACCAAGTGGATCAACAACATCTCTTCTCACGCTTGAATAATTCTCCTGAAATTTTCTTCCCCCTGAGAGTTCAAGTTATGTATACTAGAAAGAAACAAGACATTTCTTCCCCCACGTAGTTGAAGAAAGTAAACCAATCCCAATTATGAAGCTCAAATACTGAAGTAGACACTTTATCCCATTCATGAAGTTGACATCGTAACACCAAAGTCACTTAAGTCCGGGAAATGCGCATATCTTCTTCCGGAGAAGCACCAGATTCAATTAAGTCCCGGAAGTGCATATCTCTCCATATAGGATAATGATGATGAATAATTGCAACATCAAAACAATTAAACATCAAACAATAGTGTACCTTTAGAGATTGATAACGCCACGAGTTAAAACACTGATATTCTCTACAGTTATGACAAGTGTCTTCCCGGAGTATCTTCAAATCAAAAGAAGGTATGAAGTTCATCACGTGTACTCGTTGTGCGTTTAATGTGTCTTCTTCTTTTTCCCCCTTGATTGTTTCGAAACTCGGAACCAACAATAAATCGTACGCACATGTACCTGAAATCTCGTGAGAATAATAAATAAGCAGAATTATATATTTTCTGAGAATCAGCTGTTGATTGAAATACTCTACACATAAACTCTCCATGGCCATCTTTACCAACCCCCTTGTAAGCAATTTGAAGTGACCACGGATGGAATGAACCAGATACATCAAACATGAAACTGAATAAAAATCCCTTGATCTTGTGACTTAAGCTTGCACAATTATTGAATGAGAAACGGTGGAGAAATATCTAAGTACCCAATACATCACTGAAGAAGTATATAAGCACAACACCTCTTGAAGTTATCCACGTCGACTATGCGCCCACTGAGTACAACAATGTAACCCCTTTAAGTGATAGTTATCCGAGTCATCAACCAACCACCCCGAGCCTGGAAACTAGATAAACAAGTCTTCATTCTAAGATTAAGCACGAGCAAGTTATCTTTCAAAGATAAAATAGGTTCACGCCTTCGAAAAATCCGTCTTTAACTTCACATAATTAATACCCGATCACAAGATCCGTAGTCACTAAATATCGCCGATTTTTCTTGGTCTCGTCTCAAATAAATCTTTGTCACTTTGTCTCGTCACTTTGTCATTTTGTCACGTCCCGATGATGACTGAAGTATAACTTAATACACACAAATTTTATTCAAAAATAAGAAATTTTGAAATAAAATTACGGACATAAATTGCATGTAATAACTTTCAAAATAAAACATTACGTGTAGTAATGTTTATCACTTTGGCCCACTTAGCAATTTACAAGTAAACTTTCTTGGCAATATCAAGTTAAAAAAAAATAAAAAAAAATCATGGCCCATCATGGAAAGACTCTCCAAATCGTCTGAGTATATATTACTCACCTTAATGGTAATACACACAACCCTAATCTTATTTATCAAAACCTCCGCCTAATTTTCTCTCCCCATCTCAAAAAACCGCCCCCTTTTTCTAACACCCTCATCTAACATCACCAGTCTGCTCCAATCTCATACCCTCACTCCATCTCTTTCGTCAATCAAATCACACACAACAACATCCATCATTTCTATAACACCATCAATAAATAAACGAAACCCTTGACGCCTTTTAATCTCAATCTGATCTCGAGTTAATTCTCATTGAAAGACATGCGATGTTACCATCTTCTAGATCAATTGATATGGTCTCGGGTAAGTATTTAAGTGATGCGTGCCGGTTTGGAGGTGTTGTTTTTATTAAAAAATGAAACCAAGTTCGAATCTAACATAGTTGTTAGGATTCGTACTTAATATTCGTAAATAAATGAAGGTGTATGCTTTGACATATGTGATTTGGATTGCATGTTGGCTTTTGATTGCTTATAGATACGAAACAAAAAATAGCTATGAACATATCTGTTCTTAGACTATCTTTATTTTCGAAAAATGATGAGATGGTTGATCCATACATAAGATCTATGATGCATGATGTTCATTTCTTTAAAGTTTTTCTTATTGATAGGTGTGAAAACACCCATCCTTTTACATAAGATCTATGATGCATGATGTTCATTTCTTTAAAGTTTTTCTTATCGATAGCCAAAACGTGTATTTTATGTCGTAAATGTCGGAATTATGCGTGGTTTGTGTTTTTATTATGTTTTAGGACCAAAAGATGAAAAAAGGAAGAAAACACGGGCTTTCACGGGCTTTTATCGAAGAAAACAAGAAAAGACGAAGTCAAAAGATCAAGAGTGCAAAAAGAACGGAAGTCAAAGGCCTATTCTAAAGATTTATCTAAGAAAGAGTCTAAGACGGAAGTTTAATGAAGTCGAAGAAACAAGTCTAATTAAAGAAGAAAATTATAAGACGAGTTCAATTTATATCGACAAATCCCGAGACTACGTCGAGAATGACAAAGAATTTAAATCGAGTCGAGACAAGAAGAAAGAAGGAAGAAAGCACCAACATTTTACTCCTCCTATAAATACCCTCCTAATGTGTCATTAGGAGGTAGTTAGTTAGTTTAGATTAGGAGTAGTGTAGATTTACTTTCTCTCTCTAGTTTTCACTTTCTTTCTCTAGATTAATATGTAGAATTTTTAATCTTTATGTTTTAATTGTTGAATCTTATACTTTTAATCAAGCTTTTACTTTTAATTCTCATCCTTCCTTTCTTGTTTGGTTTAATTTAGTGTTTGCTTTATTGATTTGGTTGATTTAAATTTGATTAATCAAGTGGGTTTCATAGTTTTATTGATTTTTATTCCATAAAGTTTGTTGATTTAGATGTTTTAGTGTTTGGTAGATCTTAATTAGTGATTTATTGTTTTTAGTTTTATTGTTTTTGGTTGATTTAAGTTTTATTTTATTAATTGGGTATTGATTGATTTGGTTTTTATTGTTAGTTTTATTGATTTGGTTTGATTGATTGTTGTTAGTTGATTATTAGTGGTTAGTTTAGTTTAATTTTTAGATTGATTATGGTTGATTTTGGTTAAATTCGTGTTCCCTATTGCTTTGATTTGTTCACTGTTTATTTTTCCCAGTTTTTCCCGAACGAGTAGATTTTACCGAACAAGCTTGATTTTTACCAAACCAAGTATTTTTACCGAGCCAACAATTTTTCCCGAACAAGTTTTTTTATACCGAACCAAGCTTTTCCCAAAAAGATTCCGACCCAAGCTATTTTGTTTTTTTCCTGAATGAAGGAATTCCAAAAATATATTCCGAACGAAAGAAATGCAAAAATTTCCCGAACAAACAAGTATAAGATTTGACATGGCAGTTTGCCAGCTTATACATTTTCCCGCCAAAGAAGGGAGGTGTGTGTCTGGTTGCTTCCTGCTACTAGCTTGCCTGCTTTCTTATTAATTATTATTGTTTCGTAATCGTTTAGTTTAATCTGAAAGTTATTCCGATTTTAATTTTGAAAGTCACGTATATTTAGTTATATTTTTCGTCGATTTTTAGTATTATTATTTTTTCCAAAAGTTTAAGTTTTATCTTTTATTTAGTACCCTCTTTAGGTTTTTCCTCGTTTAGCTTTAAAGTACCATCTTAATTTTATTCTCTCCTTTTTCATTAGGTTAATTTTATTTTTCAGTCGAAAGTTAATTTCTTCGTTTAGTTTTATTTTTATTAATTGTTTCGTTTTAATATCGTTTCTTTATTATTTGTCAATCGTTTTAATTTTAGTTCATTTCTTTTATATTTTGTCATTTCCTTTTATAGCTTTTTTTATCTTTATTTAGTTTTAGACAACGACACCTTTTCTTTTATCCGCCAAAGACGACTGAGTCACACTTTTAACCGGTAATCAATTCGAATTGAATCGAGACGAACAAATTTTCATACTTGGCAAAAACCTAGTTATAAAATGGCGCCGCTGCCGGTTATTTTCGTGAAGATTAACGGTTTTTTGTGAGAGAAACGTTGGATTTTTGGATCCGTTCACTCGTGTACGTTGTTTTTCGTGTAAACTTTTTTTTTCAAAAATCCAAAAAAATAAAAATTTTCAAAAATCCCAAAAACATTTAAAAAATCATAAAAAGAAATTTTTTTCAAAGTTTTGCACGAAAAATATTCTTCTTGCTTATCTATTGTATTTAATGGATTCGTTTGTTGCGTGTGTAGGGTGTGAAAGACCATCTTCTGGTAGTCAATCCTGTCAATGGTGTGCATGCGAATGGTGTGGAATGGATATCCCTAATTACGAATTTGGCCGTTGTCTATCGTGCAATTCGATCAATTCATACTTCAATTCATTCTTCCCTTCTAATGACACTATTTCACCCTCTCCCATATATGACGATCCATATCCACACTATTTCACCCTCTCCCGGGAAGACATTCTGCGGTTATGACAAATGTCTTCCCGGAGTGTCTTCAAATCAAAAGAAGGTATGAAGTTCATCACGTGTACTCGTTGTGCGTTTAATGTGTCTTCTTCTCCCCCTTGATGGTTTCGAAACTCGGAACCAGCAATAAATCGTATGCACATGTACCTGAAATCTCGTGAGAATAATAAATAAGCAGAATTATATATTTTGTGAGAATCAGCTGCTGATTGAAATACTCTACTCATAAACTCTCCATGGCCATCTTTACCAACCCCTTTGTAAGAAATTTGAAGTAACCACGGATGGAATGAACCAGATACATCAAACATGAAACTGAATAAAAATCCCTTGATCTTGTGACTTAAGCTTGCACAATTGTTGAATGAGGAACGGTGGAGAAATCTCTAAGTACCCAATACATCACTGAAGAAGTATATAAGCACAACACCTCTTGAAATTATCCACGTCGACTATACGCGTGACACTGAGTACAACAATGTAACCCCTTTAAGTGATAGTTATCCGATTCATCAACCAACCACCCCGAACCCGGAAACTAGATAAACAAGTCTTCATTCTAAGATTAAGCACGAGCAAGTTATCTTTGAAAGATAAAATAGGTTCACGCCTTCGAAAAATCCGTCTTCAACTTCACATAATTAATACCCGATCACAAGATCCGTAATCACTAAAAATATCGCCGATTTTTCTTGGTCTCGTCTCAAATAAACCTTTTGTCACTTTGTCTCGTCACTTTGTCATTTTGTCACGTCCCGATGATGACCGAAGTATAACTTAATACACACAAATTTTATTCAAAAATAAGAAATTTTGAAATAAAATTACGGACATAAATTGCATGTAATAACTTTCAAAATAAAACATTACGTGTAGTAATGTTTATCACTTTGGCCCACTTAGCAATTTACGAGTAAACTTTCTTGGCAATATCAAGTAAAAAAATAAAAAAAAATCATGGCCCATCATGGTAAGACTCTCCAAATCTTCTGAGTATATATTACTCACCCTAATGGTAATACACACAACCCTAATTTTATTCATCAAAACCTCCGCCTAATTTTCTCTCCCCATCTCAAACAAACCGCCCCCTTTTTCTAACACCCCCATCTAACATCACCAGTCTACTCCAATCTCATACCCTCACTCCATCTCTTTCGTCAATCAAATCACACACAACAACCTCCATCATTTCTATAACACCATCAATAAATAAACGAAACCCTTGACGCCTTTTAATCTCAATCTGATCTCGAGTTAATTCTCATTGAAAGACATGAGATGTTACCATCTTCTAGATCAATTGATATGGTCTCGGGTAAGTATTTAAGTGATGCGTGCCGGTTTGGAGGTGTTGTTTTTATTAAAAAACGAAACCAAGTTCGAATCTAACATAGTTGTTAGGATTCGTACTTAATATTCGTAAATAAATGAAGGTGTATGCTTTGACAGATGTGATTTGGATTGCATGTTGGCTTTTGATTGCTTATAGATACGAAACAAAAAATATCTATGAACATATATGTTCTTAGACTATCTTTATTTTCGAAAAATGATGAGATGGTTGATCCATACATAAGATCTATGATGCATGATGTTCATTTCTTTAAAGTTTTTCTTATTGATAGGTGTGAAAAACCCATCCTTTTACCACTTAATTATAATAATAACCAAGCCAAAACGTGTATTTTATGTCGTAAATGTCGGAATTATGGATGGTTTGTGTTTTTATTGTGTTTTTATTGTGTTTTAGGACCAAAAGATGAAAAAAGGAAGAAAACACGGGCTTTCAGGGGCTTTTATCGAAGAAAACAAGAAAAGACGAAGTCAAAAGATCAAGAGTGCAAAAAGAACGGAAGTCAAAGGCCTATTCTAAAGATTTATCGAAGAAAGAGTCTAAGACGGAAGTTTAATGAAGTCGAAGAAACAAGTCTAATTAAAGAATAAAATTATAAGACGAGTTCAATTTATATCGACAAATCCCGAGACTACGTCGAGAATGACAAAGAATTTAAATCGAGTCGAGACAAGAAGAAAGAAGGAAGAAAGCACCAACATTTTACTCCTCCTATAAATACCCTCCTAATGTGTCATTAGGAGGTAGTTAGTTAGTTTAGATTAGGAGTAGTGTAGATTTTTTTTCAAAGTTTTTCACCAAAAATATTCTTCTTGCTTATCTATTGTGTTTAATGGATTCGTTTGTTGACTGTGTAGGGTGTGAAAGACCATCTTCTGGTAGTCAATCCTGTGAATGGTGTGCATGCGAACGGTGTGGAATGGATATCCCTAATTACGATTTTGGCCGTTGTCTATCGTGCAATTCGATCAATTCATACTTCAATTCATTCTTCGCTTCTAATGACACTATTTCACCCTCTCCCTTATATGACGATCCATATCCACAAAATGCACCTGGTTTCTCTCAATACCCATGTTGCAACAATTGTGGGGGCCGTCACGATACTTCTTATTATCTGTCGATGAATTATTATGAGCCAAAACCGTGTTCTACTTCTTTTCAACCGATGATTTATGATGGACCACATCCGTGCTATAATTCTGGTTTTCATAATTTTGAGCCCCCATATTACTCCCTCGATCATCAACCTTCTGTTGGAATGAGTGAAGAAGAACGAGCCATTTTTTTGAATACACTTCAATACGTTCAACAAGAATTAGCCAGCATACGCGAAGCAAGGGAGGAGGAAAAGCGACAGCAACAAGAGCAAGTATCTAATCTTAGTGATTATACTCCTCCTCTTGTGCGTCCATACTACTATTATGATGATGACGAGGATGATATCTATAATCTCAACCCATCTTCTGAGATTACTACTCCTACTCTTGATATCCCTAATGCGTCTAAGGATAGTGATACATCGAGTGAGATTAGTGATTTTGGTCTTGATAAATTCTTTGATGAGGTTTGTGATGTGCCGACTTTTGTGGAGCCTACGGACGAGGTCGCTCTTAATGATGATGATTTTTCTCCATGCTATGAGAATTTCACCTTTGAAATTTCTCCTTCTCCTCCAGGCGATGAAGGTGATGTTGATTTATTCTCTCCGACATACGAGAAGTTCACCACTGAACTTGGTCTTTTAGATGAGGTGGAAGACGTTATTCTTCGCGACAAATTACTGAAAGTTCATCTTCTTATTGCTAAAATTGAAGCGTTGAATTCTGCTCCTATTTCTGAGTCTTTACCTCCATCTATTATTTCAGTTGAGAATAATGATACAGCTATGGAGGAAATCGACATTCTCTCAATACCTCCGGGTATTGATGATGATGACACGGAGGGGGGATATTCTTTTTGATAATTGGTTGCATGAAGATATTGTCCCAAATCACCCTCCCGAGCAACTTTTATCCCAACCTTTAGAAACCATTACCGAGGATGAGTGCTTAGACCCGAGGGGGTGACATTGACCATGTAGAAACTAGAAGGGGGGTTGAATAGTTTCTTAATATTTACTTGTTAAAATATGGTTTCCAAAAAAATCCTTTTTCAAAAAACTTAGGCTTGAGGAAATATGTGAAATCTTCTTATACACAAATATGAACAATGATAGTGTAGCTAAACTAATACTAACAAAAATATATCCACAAAGAATAAAGAATGATAGTGTATCTAATCTAATATTAACACAATTATATCCACAAAGAATAAAGAATAATAGTGTAGCTAATCTAATATTAACACATGTATATGCAAAAAGTAATAAGGAATGTAAAGAGTTAAGGGTAAAGAAAGATCAAACCGAACACCAAGGATTTATAGTGGTTCGGCAACGAAGCTCACTCCTCGTTCCTACTCCACTCCTCGAGTACTCCTTACTCGAGAGTTCACTACACAACAAGCTCCTTATGGTGGAGAAAACCGTACACATCGCTTAACCAATTTCCGACTCTAAGCTAAATGTCGAGCCCTAATCGTAGCTAGTACCAAACTACACAAATATACTTAGTACATATACAACTTCCAAATAGACACAACTACTTGGATCTTCACAACTATGACACAACTACAAGTATATAAAAATTGATCTTCAATGGATCTTTGGTGGTGGACTCAACATTTCACTAGGATAGTGTTCTTTTCTTTGCACTTGGAGAGGAAGAGATGGAAGAACAAGATTCACTTCTTAAACAAGTAATAATCAAACAAATGATCAAAGATTTGAGTGATTAAAGAAGGGGTTTGAATCTGGAAATGAATGTGCAAAAGAGGTGAGGTGAAAAGCTGAGAATGGCCAACTATTTAAAGGACAAAGGAGCCAACGGCTAGTTCTGCCCGCGGTACCTTATCACAGCCCACGGTACCTTATCGATAAGGTACCGCCTAGGCGCTAAGGTACCGCCGGACTAAACTCCGCTCCTTTTTGTCCTTTAGTGGTGGAGGTCTTATCTGGGTATAAAAATATCCTGAAAGGATATTCTTAATAGAATAAGAATATGCCATTTTCAAATTTCAAATAATTAATTTAATAAAACATTTTCTTAAAAATAAAGTTTAATAAAAACTTGTCACTTTTAATAAAAAGTGAGTTTTAAGAAACGATTAAATCACTTGATCACTTGATTAAGGTTAGTACTTGTTTATCCATACCTTAAGTGAAAATGGGTAAAATGAAAAATACTTGAACTCAAGAATTTGTTTTTCGTTGTTTTCGTAAATGCTTGTTTTTACATATTGTCGTAATCAAAACTAAGCGAGACCGAAAAATGCAAGTAACGTTTTTAGTCATTATTGCATTAACAATCTCCCCCTTTTTGATTCCGACAATACATAAACTCAATCACACAAAAACAAGATTTTCGAAGACGAGTTTATTCATTTCTCCCCCTTTGTCGAAGCAAAAAGGTTGCGTAATCCGGTGTTGAAGAAACGGACTTTGCAAAGACTCTCCCTTGGCGCTTACTCCCCCTAGCTTGGGGCACCGAGGAATCGAGATATGGTGACAAGCTACATAGAAGGGTTAGTTGAACAAAAGAAACAACCAACAATATATAGCAATAGGTCACAAAAAAAATTAAAAGAGAAGAAGACACAATGACAAAGATCCAAGATAGGTTACTAAAGAAAAATCATACAAAGAAGTATGGAAAAAGAAACAAGCCAAACGCATAAATCTAATCCTAGTTATTCTAGAATTCTAAGATTTGATTGAATTTGGTGTCTTGTGGATAAGCAATCAATGCTTATATGAAAGACAAGGTAATAGCGGAGGGTGGTGGTGGTGGCTTGTTGGAGATCTCATAATCAAAGTGAAGAGGAGGCTTGATTAAGAGACTCTTGATGTAGCTCAACTCCTCATAGATGTGTGCCATAGAAAGATGTTGATATTGACAATAATGACAATATGTTCCATGGTGCATGACATTATCATGAGAAGGAGGAAGAACACTAAAGGGTGTTGGTGGAAGAAAAGAAGTTCCACAATCAACATTCTTGGTAGGAGAAATGTGATTAAGAGTGTTCTTGGGTGGGTTTGGATTGAAAGCAATTGGAGAAAATGGAGGATATTCAAGGCTTTCATTGGGAGAATAAGACATTTTGGATGTGAAGTAATGCAAAATGCTTATGGTTTAAATAGGGAAGGCTTAGGGTATTTTTGGGATGGTCAAAGGGTTTGAAACAAAGATTCTCAAAAAGGTTGGAGCAAATCTGGAGTTTCAGACAAAAACCCGAAAAGGAAGCCCACTGTAGGCGGTTCCTTATCTATGCTGGCGGTACCTTATCAATAAGGTACCGCGGCTCACTTATGGAACCGCCTGCAGAAGCAGGGTTTGGTGTTTAGAGAAAGATTTTTCAGCAAATCTTATTTTTCTAGTCTAACTTATCATAGGGATGTACGTAAAAGCAAAGATAGACAAAGAAAATATATGAAAACCTACCAAATAGAGATTTGACCAAAATACATGGATTAAAAAATCAATGTAGGAGGTGTGTAAGACAAGACCTTAAGTCATGACCCAATGATCCTCCATGATTCAATCTTGTTCTTGCTATGTTTGAGAGAATCATACATATGAATTATGTAAGCTCTATATTAATAGCGAGAATCTATGAAAAATCGTTTTTAGATTGAATTAACAATGTCAAACGAATTTCTCAACCAATTTCGAAAGAGACTTTGAGAGTTTTGAAAAGGGGATGGGAAGATTTTTTCAAAGGAATTTTAAAAGACTCAAGGACTCAAAGTGGCAATAGAAAACACACAATAAGAAAAGAATTTAAGGAAGATGTTCCATTAATCCTAGACCTAGACGCAAGTAATTAAAAGGTTCCCTCTTAAGTGGCTTAGTGAAGATATCAGCTAAGTTGTCCTCGGAGGGCACCTTTTCAATAGTAATGATCCCCTTTTGAACATTATCCCTAAGGAAATGGTGTCTAATTTCTATGTGTTTGGTTCACGAATGTTGCACGGGATTCTTTCTTAGGTCTATAGCACCTTTATTATCGCACATGATGGGAACATCATCAAGAGAAATCCCGTAATCAACAAGCGCTTGCTTCATCCATAGAGCTTGTTGGCATGCTTTTCCGGCACTCACATACTCGGCTTCCGTGGTGGATATCGCAAGAGCGGTTTGTTTCTTGGAGAACCAAGAAGTTAAACAACAACCCATGAAGGTACAAACTCCATTAGTGCTTTTCCGGTCCACATAGTCTCCCGCATGATCCGAGTCCGCGTAGACAATGGTTTCTGCGCCGGTCCCTTTAGGATACCATAATCCTAAATGTATAGTGCCTTTAATGTATCGGAAGATACGCTTAACCGCTTCAAGGTGAGAGGTTTTTGGAGCCTCTTGGAAGCGAGCACAAAGGCAAACACTAAACATGATATCCGGTCGACTTGCCGTTAGGTACAACAAACTACCAATCATACCTCTATATTTGGTGTTGTCTACCGACTCACAATCATCATCTACGGTGAGTTTAGTATCCGAGGCCATAGGGGTCTTCATTGGTCTAGATTCTTCTAATCCAAATTTCTTTAGAATTTCTTTAGCGTACTTAGATTGACTAAAGAAAATAACATCGTCCATTTGTTTAATTTAGAGTCCTAAAAAGAAGTTAAGTTCTCCCATCATACTCATTTCAAACTCATCATGCATGATTTTGGCAAAGTCATCACACAATTCTTGACAAGTTGAGCCAAATATAATGTCATCAACATATATTTGTACGATTATGAGGTGAGGACCTTTTTTCTTTGTAAAGAGTGTATTGTCTACCATACCCATGGTATACTCATGTTTAACAAGAAACGCTTTAAGTCTATCATACCAAGCTTTGGGTGCTTGTTTGAGTCCATAAAGTGCTTTCTTAAGCTTATAAACATGATCCGGTTTCTCAAAATCAATGAAGTCGGGAGGTTGAGCCACATATACCTCCTCACTGATCAAACCGTTAAGAAATGCACTCTTTACATCCATTTGTTGAAGCTTAATATCTAAGGCACAAGCATAGGCTAAAAGGATTCTAATTGATTCTAATCTAGCTACCAGTGCATATGTCTCGTCATAATCAATCCCTTCTTGTTGATTATAGCCTTGAGCTACAAGTCTAGCCTTGTTACGAGACACAACACCATTCTCATCTAGCTTATTCCTAAATACCCATTTGGTTCCTATAATGGTAGAACTTCTAGGTGGAGGAACAAGCTCCCAAACATCATTGGCAACGAATTGATTCAATTCTTCTTGCATCGCAATGACCCAACTCTCATCCGTCAAGGCTTCTTTAACATTCTTAGGTTCAATCAAGGAGACAAAACAAAAGAAGTTGCTTTGATTTTGGACTTGAGATCTTAGGGTCCTTTGATTTAAGTCACCAATGACATTATTGAGAGTATGATCCCTAGATTCCTTAATGTTTACTTCCTTTTCAACACTAAGGTCTTCAACTCCTATTTTTCTAACCTCTTTGGCTTTAACTACTTCTAATTCATCTAAGTCATCATCAACCAATGGTGGTGTCTTGGGTGAAGGAGGGGTTTCATCAAAGGTTACGTTGAGTGATTCTTCAATAACCCCTGAGGTTCTATTTAGGACTATGTAGGCCTTACTAGTTTGGGAATAACCTAAAGGATACCTTCGTAAGACTTTGGGTCAAACTTGGTAAGGTAGTCTTTGGTGTTGAGGATAAAGCACTTGCTTCCAAACACCCTAAAGTATTCTAATGAGGGTTTCTTACCTTTAAGAATCTCATAGGGGGTCTTTCCTAGGAAAGGTCGAATAAGACTTCGGTTGAGAATATAAGTCGATGTATCTACGGCATTGCACCAAAACTTTTGAGGCAACGATTGCTCGTTTAACATCGTCCTACTCAACTCTTGGAGAGTCCTATTCTTCCTTTCAACTACCCCATTTGATTGTGGAGTGCGAGGAGCCGAGAAGTTATGGGTAATACCATGAGCTTCACAAAAGGCACCAAATTGCACTTCATTATCAAATTCCCTACCATGATCCGTCCTAATAGAAACAATTGAACATCCTAGTTGATTTTGAATTCTCCGACTAAAGATTTCGAAGTGATCAGAAGCTTCATTCTTAGATGCCAGAAATCTAGTCCAAGTAAATCTAGAATAGTCATCAACTATAACTAGGGTATAAAGGTTACCTCCATAACTCCGTATGGCGGAAGGTCCAAATAGATCCATATGTAGGAGCTCTAAGCACCGAGAGGTCGAAACCAAATTCTTGGCTTTGTGACTTGAGTGTACTTGCTTTCCAACTTTGCAAGCATCACAAAAGTGAATATCAAACTTAATCTTGGGGAGGTGTCTTACCAACTCCTTAGAGACTAAAGATTGAATTAAACGCATATTAGCGTGACCTAATCTCCTATGCCAAAGAGTAGAACTATCATCTATAGTCGCAAGACATATGTTGTCTTTTGACTTCTTATTAACCTTCATGACATAAAGCCCATGCTTTCTAACACCTTTTCCAATGACTTTTCCATCTTTTACGATTTCACTGTCATGTTCCGAAAAGATGACCATACACTTATTATCATAAATTTGACCTATACTTAAAAGGTTAAAACCTAAGTTATCTACATGCTCAACATTTTCAATAGTCATGGAGTCAAGAGAAACCGTACCTTTGCCAATGATATTACCACGTAGACTTCTAGCGAATGTGACGTTACCTCCATCATATGCTTTGTAATGCGAGAACAAACTTCGATTACCCGTTATGTGTTTAGAACATCCACTATCCTTAATCCACTCATCGGGCTCCAAATCAATTCCCAAGCATATCTAGGTAATAATACACAAGATCAAACATTTGGTCCCCAATATCTCATGGGTCCAAAATTGTTAGTTCCAAACATCCCTTGCATTTGGTTGGGATGAATGAATGAGGTGGGGATTCCCCATGGAGAACAAAATGGAGGAGGGTAGTAATTCATGTAACCATTTTGTTGTTTATTACTTCTCCTAGGTGTGTTTGATCTAGGTTTAGAGTTATTATTATTCTTTCTAGGTGTTGGAGTTTTACTTCTAGTTCGTGAGTTGTTTTGATTATCTCTTGTAGGCGTTGTCGTTCTACTTCTAGGCTTAGACTCATTCCATACTCTAGGTGGAGTAGAAGATAATCTAGATAAACTTCTATTTCCCATGAGAGGTTTACTTAACGGATTATAGAACTTACTAATAGCATTGTCGTCAAGTATGGGTAATTGAACCTTATTAACAGTAAGATGCTTTGGTTTTTCATTTAACTTAGATTTTTCAGAAAGTTCAGAATTTTCATAAAACTCAACTTCTGGCCGCGGTACCTTATCTATGGCCGCGGTTCCATTGTGATAAGGAACCGCGCCATAAGATGTGGAACCGCGTCCAGAAGGTGTTTTCTGTGAAAACCTGACTTGTTTTGGTTCACTAGTTGAGGCTTCATTTGAGTTAAACCATAGACCAAGTTTTTCCTTAGAATGAACTTGTTTGTTTAACATATCATCAAGAGCACTAGTACCGTTCATGAACTTTTCTAATTTAATGGAGGTGCTCTTGAGATCATCATTCTCTAATCTAAGTTTCTCACAACTTAAGCAACCTAAATCAACCTCTTTGTTTTTCTCAAGTTTAGCCAATTTCTCCCTAAGTTCACTGATCTCATTTTCAAGCTTAGTTTTGGTTGATTTTAAGGTTTTATTATTTTCTATGAATTTAAGACTAGGTTTGTGTAAGCTATCATATTTGCCTTAAAATTCAATATCATCTAAAGTAGAACTATCATTGCTATAATATTCGGTTTCGGAATGTACCTCTTTAGAAGTGTGAGCCATAAGACATTTCTCCTCTTTGGGGTTGTCATCATCATCTTCACCGCTATCGCTCCAAGCGCCACTAACGAATGCCGTGTGGTTCTTATCACGAGCGGGCTTTGGACAATCACCAATGAAGTGATTTGGATCACCACATCTAAAGCAACTCCTATCACCTTTTTCGTTCTTGACAAACCGATTCTTTGACAATGGTTTCTTGTCATAGTTTGGTTGCCTAACGTGTTGACCTCGTCTCTTGAAGAACTTCTTGAAATCTCTCACCGCCAATGCATACTCCTCGTCATCACTTTCCGAGGAACTATCATGGTCACTTTGTGCCTTCTTGGCCTTAAGTGCAAGAGATTTCCTTTCACTCTTGGTTTTTACTAATTCCGAGTCCTTCAAAATTATCATCTCATGAACCTTCAAGTTTCCTATAAGTTCATCGAGTGATAAAGTTGAGAGATCTTTCGACTCTTCAATAGCCGTGACTTTTGCTCTCCACTTTGGATGTAAGGCCCTTAGAAACTTCCTAACATTGTTCTTGCTAGAAAAACCTTCATCAAGTGCTTTTAGACTAGTAATAATGGTGTTAAACCTAGCAAATGCACTATCAATAGTTTCATCTTCTAAGATGACAAATTGTTCATATTGTTGGACAAGAAGATCGATTTTACTTTCTTTGACTTGGCTCTTACCTTGGTGGGTTACTAAAAGAGTGTTCCAAATATCTTTAGCGGTTTCACACATAAAAATTCTTTCATACTCTTTCTTAGGCAAAGCATTATAAATCACCATTTTATCCTCATTATTTTTTGAAAGTTTCTTTTTAGTATCATCATTAGCTTTGTCAAAAGTGACTAATTCTTTTGTTTTAGAAACTTCATTAAATTGAAAGGGTAAAAAATCACCATTGGTAATAACATGCCAAAGATCTAAATCTTTTGATTTCACATAAGTTTCAAATCTATTTTTCCAATAAATAAAACTATCGGTTTCAAAAAGTGGTGGTCTTTGCATAGATTGCCCTTCTAGGTACTTGTTGGAATCCATAGATCGATTCAAGTTTTAAAATACAATATACTTAAAAATTCTTGAGCAACCCGCTCTGATACCAATTGTAGAAACTAGAAGGGGGGGTTGAATAGTTTCTTAAAATGTACTTGTTAAAATATGGTTTCTAAAAAAATCCTTTTTCAAAAAACTTAGGCTTGAGGAAATATGTGAAATCTTCTTATACATAAATATGAACAATGATAGTGTAGCTAAACTAATACTAACAAAAATATATCCACAAAGAATAAAGAATGATAGTGTATCTAATCTAATATTAACACAACTATATCCACAAAGAATAAAGAATAATAGTGTAGCTAATCTAATATTAACACATGTATATGCAAAAAGTAATAAGGAATGTAAAGAGTTAAGGGTAAAGAAAGATCAAACCGAACACCAAGGATTTATAGTGGTTCGGCAACGAAGCTCACTCCTCGTTCCTACTCCACTCCTCGAGTACTCCTTACTCGAGAGTTCACTACACTACAAGCTCCTTATGGTGGAGAAAACCGTACACGTCGCTTAACCAATTTCCGACTCTAAGCTAAAAGTCGAGCCCTAATCGTAGCTAGGACCAATCTACACAACTATACTTAGTACATACACAACTTCCAAATAGACACAACTACTTGGATCTTCACAACTATGACACAACTACAAGTATATACAAATTGATCTTCAATGGATGTTTGGTGGTGGACTCAACACTTCACTAGGATAGTGTTCTTCTCTTTGCACTTGGAGAGGAAGAGATGGAAGAACAAGATTCACTTCTTAAACAAGTAATAATCAAACAAATGATCAAAGATTTGAGTGATTAAAGAAGGGGTTTGAATCTGAAAATGAATGTGCAAAAGAGGTGAGGTGAAAAGCTGAGAATGGCCAACTATTTAAAGGACAAAGGAGCCAACGGCTAGTTCTGCCCGCGGTACCTTATCACAGCCCACGGTACCTTATCGATAAGGTACCGCCTAGGCGCTCAGGTACCGCCGGACTAGACTCCGCTCCTTTTTGTCCTTTAGTGGTGGAGGTCTTATCTAGGTATAAAAATATCCTGAAAGGATATTCTTAACAGTAAAGAATATGCCATTTTCAAATTTCAAATAATTAATTTAATAAAACATTTTCTTAAAAATAAAGTTTAATAAAAACTTGTCACTTTTAATAAAAAGTGAGTTTTAAGAAAAGATTAAATCACTTGATCACTTGATTAAGGTCAGTACTTGTTTATCCATACCTTAAGTGAAAATGGGTAAAATGAAAAATACTTGAACTCAAGAATTCGTTTTTCGTTGTTTTCGTAAATGCTTGTTTTTACATATTGTCATAATCAAAACTAAGCGAGACCGAAAAATGAAAGTAACGTTTTTAGTCATTATTGCATTAACAGACCATTTCATGGTTGACATCTTTACGGCTTTGCCGCTCAGTGATCATCCATTGTCTTTGGGGGATGACAATATGATTCCTTTACCCACCCCACCTCCCGTAGATCACGACCTCACATACTTTTCGTATGTTGAGAGGACTTTTCTATCCTTTAAGACTTATCCTCCGGCCTCTCCTTTAAAAATGTCTTTCGGGAACGAGGACAAGGTCTTTGATGCCGGTATTACATTTGAGGCTTCCCCATGGACCATTTAATTTGGGGACGAGTCAGGCTCGTGACTTGGTTAACAAAAACAAGCGCTTCTCGGGAGGCAACCCGATTATCTATCCTTTTATTCTGTTTTTCTAGTAAGTGTAGGGGGAGACCCTAGTATGTGTTTGTTGTTTTCTTTCTTATCATGTGTAGGGATTCGAACTTTCAAAGATCCATTCTTGATAACTTTTGACGATCCTTGATCCCGTGTTCCCGGTTCTATCCTAAACTCTTTTGATTCTCTATTTTATATTCATCAATATTAAAATAGGAATCACTTTAGTTGTCTCTTCCTTAGCAAGATTTAAACAACGTGCACAATGTCCTAAGTTTAGGGGAGTTTACTCCCACATGCTTAAACATTGAGGACAATGTTTATATTAAGTGTAGGGGGGAATTCTATCGAAGTTGAGTGGGCTTTTCCTTGTATTTGTCCTCATTTTAACCGAAAAAATTATTTTTCGACATTTTTCAAAATTTTTGATCTATTTTGGCCTAGTAGTCTAGTACTATTTTCCTTTGTTATCGTTATTTACTTTCTTTGCTAGAATAAAATTTTTAATAAAGTGGTTTTTAATTTTTTAACGTTGTGAATCTTTTGACTCAACCCGAGCTTACTTATCTAAGTTTACTCTAGCTAGTATCCTTAACGTGTTTAAGTCAAGTTTTGCTAGGCTTTTATATAGGGAACTTTAAAACGCGAAAGTCTTAAATCTTACGGGTTATGAACCAGAACTTTTCGCAAGTTCCTATAACTGATCCTAGAAATTCGTTTAGAAAGGGAACTTTAAAATGCGAATTCTAAACTTGAAATAGTCTAAGAAGATGCAAGATCCTATAGACGACTTGAAAAACCAAAACTTTGATTTAATTGGCTAAGCATCCATAAGTCTCATTCCTTGAGATTTTAAATTGTGGAGAACGAGAGATGATAGAGTTAATTATAAGTTTGGTATTCTTTCACGAATTTATGTGAGTTAATTATGAGCTTTTTCTCTCATCGCTTGTTAATAAATTTAATTGCAATAAATATGGTTGTACGATTTGAAAAGTTACTTATCTTATAGCACAAGATCGTTTAAAAGTTGCTCGGTATTAATTAGATTTCATAGCCAAGGCATAACTTATTGAAGCGGGATGCGAAGATTGGCGAGTCCTAAAAGGTCCTAACAAGAAATGAGGGCTACATTTTGTTGCTAAAGATCCAAAAGTGATGTGAAGAATCATTTATCAAAAATCAATATGAAGGATCGAGACACACGACGAAAAGCAAATACTCCCCTAAAGATCATGGAGAAGTCTATCCAAAAAGACCCTAGCAAGGTATGAGGATAAATAGATCCAAGTCCTAAAAGGAGGCGGATCGTTGTATATCAAAATCCCAAATAAAGATTGGATAAAAATGAAGAAATCATGGTCCAAATATGAAGAATCTCTCAAAAACTTCAAGTGAAGAAATTCCTATTATGAAGAGAAGAACATTATTTCATGAACGTCTCTCAAGATTCGAAGTATGAAGTCACTGCCAAATATCGGTCCGAGAAAGGTCTCAAATCGTGAAGCAAGTTATGCCAAGATATGAACTTTATGAGGTCTTGAGAAGCAGTTTTAAAAGATTTTGTCATTTAGCTAACTGTTGATTAAATCGTCCTACTTTATTTTCAGCCTAAATAACTATCGAAATAAGTCAACAATGCATCCTCGTGATCATTCAAGACAATAATAAAATATAACAGATACACCTAGGAATAAGGGAGTCTAAGTGAATAATTGGGCCACATGAATTTTTGTTAATTTGCTAACTTATAATAACAATGATCTCGTTTATAAGCTTGGTATGGGGAACGTGAAACTTGAGGATGATAAACATTCATGACAATCCAAAGCCTCAATGTAAGTCTTTAATATCTTTATTTGTTTTTCTTCCTTTAATTATGTTTAATAAAGGCCTTGGTAGGTTAATTATGATGAGAAATGTAATCTGTGCTTTGAAATTAATGAATTGCATGAGGGCATTGCAATGGTCAAGTGTAGGGGATTTGATAGGTGTGAAAACACCCATCCTTTTACCACTTAATTATAATAATAACCAAGCCAAAACGTGTATTTTATGTCGTAAATGTCAGAATTATGCGTGGTTTGTGTTTTTATTGTGTTTTAGGACCAAAAGATGAAAAAAGGAAGAAAACACGGGCTTTTACGAGCTTTTATCAAAAAAAACAAGAAAAGACGAAGTCAAAAGATCAAGAGTGCAAAAAGAACGGAAGTCAAAGGCCTATTCTGAAGATTTAGCGAAGAAAGAGTCTAAGACGGAAGTTTAATGAAGTCGAAGAACCAAGTCTAATTAAAGAAGAAAATTATAAGACGAGTTCAATTTATATCGACAAATCCTGAGACTACGTCGAGAATGACAAAGAATTTAAATCGAGTCGAGACAAGAAGAAAGAAGGAAGAAAGCACCAACATTTTACTCCTCCTATAAATACCCTCCTAATGTGTCATTAGGAGGTAGTTAGTTAGTTTAGATTAGGAGTAGTGTAGATTTACATTCTATCTCTAGTTTTTACTTTCTCTCTCTAGATTAATATGTAGAATCTTTAATCTTTATGTTTTAATTGTCGAATATTATACTTTTAATCAAGTTTTTACTTTTAATTCTCATCCTTCCTTTCTTGTTTGGTTTAATTTTGTGTTTGGTTTATTGATTTGGTTGATTTAATTTTGATTAATCAAGTGGGTTTCATAGTTTTATTTATTTTTATTCCATAAAGTTTGTTGATTTAGATGTTTTAGTGTTTGGTAGATCTTAATTAGTGATTTATTGTTTTTAGTTTTATTGTTTTTGGTTGATTTAAGTTTTATTTTATTAAGTTGGTTTTGATTGATTTGTTTTTTATTGTTAGTTTTATTTATTTGGTTTGATTGATTGTTGTTAGTTGATTATTAGTGGTTTGTTTAGTTTAATTTTTAGATTGATTATTGTTGATTTTGGTTAAATTCGTGTTCCCTATTGCTTTGATTTGTTCACTGTTTATGTTTCCCAGTTTTTCCCGAACGAGTAGATTTTACCGAACGAGCTTGATTTTTACCGAACCAAGTATTTTTAGCGAGCCAACAGTTTTTCCCGAACCAGTTTTTTATTCCGAACCAAGCTTTTCCCAAAAAGATTCCGAACCAAGCTATTTTGTTTTTTTTTCCCGAATGAAGGAATTCCAAAAATTTATTCCGAACGAAAGAAATGCAGAAATTTCCCGAACAAAAGATTTGACATGGCAGCTTGCCAGCTTATACACTTTCCCGAAAAAAAGGGAGGTGTGTGCCTGGTTGCTTCCAGCTACTAGCTTGCATGCTTGCTTATTAATTATTATTGTTCCGTAATCGTTTAGTTTAATCTGAAAGTTGTTCCGATTTTAATTTTGAAAGTCATGTATTTTTAGTTATATTTTTTGTCGATTTTTAGTATTATTATTTTTTCCAAAAGTTTAAGTTTTATCTTTTATTTAGTACCCTCTTTAGGTTTTGTCTCGTTTAGCTTTAAAGTACCATCTTAGTTTTATTCTCTCCTTTTTCATTAGGTTAATTTTATTTTCAGTCGAAAGTTAATTTCTTCGCTTTGTTTTATTTTTATTAATTGTTTCGTTTTTAATATTCGTTTTAATATCGTTTCTTTATTATTTGTCAATCGTTTTAATTTTTAGTTCATTTCTTTTAAATTTTGTTATTTCCTTTTAAAGCTTTTTTTTTATCTTTATTTAGTTTTAGACAACGACACCTTTTCTTTTATCCGCCAAAGACGACTGAGTCACACTTTTAACCGGCAATCAGTTCGAATTGAATTGAGATGAACAAATTTTCATACTTGGCAAAAACCTAGTTATCACTTATCATGAACAAATCTGAGATCGTTTTGTTATATAAGTTTTTTGTTATGGTTTGAGTAATTAGATGGGATAGGAGACGATGGGAATATGTTAGATGTGGATATGTTGTGGAGTGAAAAGGATAGTATGGATTGGTCTCGGAATGTTTTTGCTAAACCTGTCACAATGTTTTCTTTAAAGAAAAAAGTCATCGCAATGTTTAAAAATTGAGTCGATCGCATTCCTTTTAAATGCAAGTCATCGCAGTCTACATTATGAACCATCGCAACATGATGTCCCATCGCGATGGTACCCATCACAATGGTACCCATCGCAATGGTAGCCATCGCAATGGTACCCATCGCAATGGTAGCCATCGCAATTGTAGCCATCGCAATGGTAGCCATCGCAATGGTATCCATCACATTCCATCCATCGCAATCAATTCGATTGTTGCCATCCAATGATGACCAGCGGAGAATCTTATCCAACGTTGTCCTTTTTCTTGATTTTCAAGATCTGGGTTTTTCGATCTGGTTTTCTGGATATGATATTATCATCTTCAAGAAAACGATGGAAACCCAGAAAAAATAAGATTTTTTATTACCAGATCTAAAGAAAATCTTTTACCATTAAACATTGTTTGACCAACAAATAATGATGGGACATATGGGCAGACTCTTGAACCACTGACGAAAACAGATGAGACAGTTATTGGACCAACAAATATTGGACTAAACAGGCAGATGAGACTGATCGAAAAGAATTGTGATAAAAAATAGTGACGAGAACAATGATAAAAGGATAATACAGTGTTTGGACACCAAATAATCCTTCGTGACAAAAGAATTTTTTGACAGTTTGACAACAAAGAAAACAAGACCACCAAATCAATAACAAAAAAACACATTCGATCCAAGGATTGAACCGTGGCTCTGATGCCAATTGTGGGTTTGATATATTAGATCCGGTGGTCTAGGTGGGTGGTGGAAGGTGGTGGTACCCATGGATGAATATAGAGAGAAGGTTGTGTGTGAAAAAGAAAGAAAATGTATTAAAACACAAATGAAACACAAGTAACACCCCTCCTTGGAATCCTTGGAGGGGTATATATAGTCACACACCACACCTAAACTATACAACGTTTCCTAGTCTAGTCTATGCGTGTGTGACTATGATAACTAATGGGAATTCTTAAATGTCATCACATAAAGTGAATTTCCAACAATAAGAAAAGGTATAAATGAACATGAAGATTGAAATGAAATGATAACGCTTGATGGCTGAAATTATACCTCTTCTCAGGACGAGCTTGTTCCTCGTAGTCATCACACTCATGTAGCATTTCTAAGCTACGTGCTGCATCATTAACTTGTGCCACTTTATCAGAAGTAGCACTAAGTAAACGAGCCGCTGTAGAGGCGTGCAGAGCCCAACGGAAGTGCTTGGCTTGTTCCTCCATAGTACCCGCAACCACACCTAAGAACCCAGCCAACCTAAGAAACCTCTGCATTAACTCAGTGCTAGTCTCTCCATTTCTCTAACGAATGGACTGATAATCCATCTTGAGTCCTTCATGCTCTGAAGTCGGAAAGAACTACGCATAAAAAAAAGTCTTGAACTGATCCCAAGTCAATGCAGCTAGCCAATCATTGCCTCCATTAGTTAACTTGTAAGCTCTCCACCAATTTAGGGCATCACCCTCAAACTTATAGGAAGCCAAACTTGCCTTGTAGACAACACCGCATCCCATAGCATCAAAAATCTTCTCCATATGCAAAATCCAATCTTCTGCATCAGATGAAGTCTTAGCCTTGTCAAAAGATCTTGGCTTATCCTTGTTAAACCTCTCAAGCCAAGTGTGTAAAGTCTCCGGTGGAGGAGGAGGATTGTTGTTCTGATTCGACCTGTTCAAGTATTCAGCCTGAATTTGGTTCCTGATTTGGGGAAGCATGGCTTGCAGAGCTGCTTGGACAGCTGATGCTCGCTCTTGTTCACGTGTCATGACCATCTGACAGTTTTCAAAATGAAAAATGAAATGATTAACTTGATTAGAACATAAGATAAACGTAATAAAATGATGCATGAAACAGTTTGTAAAGGCATAGCCAAATGCAATTGACATGAAAACAAATTGACATAGCGAAGATGAAAAGCCTATGGTCGGTTCATCAAAACGAAAATCCATGAGCTAATGTGAACGCCTATGGGTCGGTTCACCAAGCAAAATGATTCGAATAAAAGCACATGCGACTAAATAAGGCCAGTCCTGTACTAACCATTACTTAGTCAAAATTCATGCGACAATGATATATGAAATGAATGCATGAAAACAATGATACATGAAATGAATGCATTAAAACAAACTATCAGTTATAGGAAGACGCTGATGACTACCCACTAGTCACAGGTCAATTTTAAGAGCCTACAGGTCGAAGCCTTGGCTTTGATACCATAATTGTAACACCCCATTTTGATAAATGTAATATCATAGGATAATTATGGCGTATCATCAAAGCATGCAAAGTAAATGTCTAAAACATTAAATGACCATAAAAAATCCAGAAACAAACATCGGATCCAACATAAGGTCCACACACGAAATGCATAAGTAGAATGTAAAGGAAAAGGACTAAACAATGTCAAGCAAAGCAAAAGTATGTAAATGCATTAAAGAATGAAAGAAGACTGGCGCCTCATTCCGTGCACGTACTCTTGATTCCTAGCTTTGCTCTTTAGTACCTGCCGTTTGGGAACATGGAAAGAGAAACGGTTGAGCAATACGCTCAGTATGCGGATATATAACAGTGATATGGAATAAAATAAACATAAGTAAAGACTGAGATGGAAACATAAGAATGAAAATGTAGCGGAATAATGTAAGTCTTGAGGAAACCTGGTGACATGTAATAAACTAGTTTATTCTGAAAAGATTAAGTTTGTATCATGAAAACTATATTTTAAATGCCCAAGAGGCCATATAGGTCATGAATATAACAACGTGCATGAATACATGGAGGGGTGACCTCGTCATGCAATTAGAAATGATACCTCTAATTATAATAGTTTGGGTAGGAGGGATCAACTCCTTATGACGGATGCAAGGCACACACCACATTCACCATGAAAATACTGTCTGAAACATGTAATCTAGGATGCACCCATTCGCCCCACATGATAATAATAATAAAAGCCAAACTTGTAAAGGGACGTTGCGAGAAATCACTCTCACCGTAGAAGAGTCATAAGACCGGTGCCTCATGTGCTATGGTTACGGTACCTCCGTAACTAGGTGAAACATGGCATGCTTGTATATAACTCAAGAAAATAAAATAAATATAATGTTTCCTGACGTGTCTAAGACACATGACTACAGGGAAAACAAATGGCATAGCAAACGGAAAAACCTAATCAAACATGCAAAGGGAATGGTCCATACTGAAGGACGAAATATCCGTAACTTGTGTCCAGTAATGTGAACGAAGAGAACGCGGAGAATCCTACTCCTGTTGGGTCAAAAAGTTGATGTGGCAGAAACTCAAAAATGAAGAAAACGTGAAGTTATTGTCTAAGCGTTGTCAAGACTAATTTGGACGTTGACAAGAGTTAATTAGGCGTTGATGGCTCAAGCATTGTCGTGTGCAATTCAAGCATTGTCACATGCAATTCAAGCATTGACAAAACGTAGACAAAGAAGCTTATGGAAGCTTCTATTTAGATAAACATGCAAAAGATATTCTGCATAAGTTTATTTAAATAGAAGATTTACTTGTTTATTCATTCTTATCTCTTGTAAAACCCTAATCCTTATACTATAAAAGGAACCAAGGGTTATTAGGTTTTTCATAACTTTCATTCACAATGTAAACCTAAAGTGTGTGTCGACTAGACGTGGGATTCAATGTATACACGTCTAGTGATTGTTGATTATTAATATAATTAGCAATCAAATTGTGTTTTTATTCATGTTATTGTGCCTAAACACCTTGTTAATGGTTGTTGTTCTAATTCCGCTTTGATTGTATAATCATATGAACAATGATCATTCCTAGTAGCTTAAAAGATCCGGAAACCAAGGTTTCCACAATTGGTATCAGAGCCTCGTGGCTCGTGATGCTAGGACCAACAAGGTGTTCGTGTTTCGAGAAGAAAAGATAAATCCGTCTAGGGTTTTTCTGGACGTTTTTGTGTGCGCAGCAGTATTCAGAAGGTCATAGCTTTTGATTGAACCGTTGGATCGTCACGAAATTTTATATGTGTGTTCTACATACATAGATCTAAACATCCACCGGAGGGATTGTCGAGTTTTATCCCCAGGCAAAAGTTATTAAGCGTCGAAGTTGGCTGATGAATGATTTTCAGTTTTCTGCTTTTACATAAAATCATGAACTAGGGTTCCTCAAACCCTAGATCTACTTAAAAGCAGGAAGAATTGTAGATCGTGGCTGTTAGAATGCATAATGATACATGATTCAAGCTAAGGTTTGTTTTACAAACCCTAATTAGGGTTTCAATGCATAATGTTATAAACCCTAGATCGACTAGTGTTATGTGCTGTTTGAAAGAAGAACAGAAAGGGCTGTTATGATCTTGAAGCCATTAGCAGCAGATTTTAGGGGTTCTTAAACCCTAAATTCATCTTACTTAAACTACAAGCAGGTAATCTTCTTGTGATGATTTACTTGCTGTATTACATTGATCATTAGAAGAGAGTGGTCAAATTGTCGGGTTTAAAGTATACATGTTTTGATCTTGCGCATCATGGAGTAGCAGCAATAGATATTTTAATCGATTGATGTTTACATAAATAAACATGTGCTGCTGGGTGTTTGAAAAAGGATATCACGTGAAGAAATTTTGTAGGCTTATTTATAGTAAAGTGGTTTTATTGTTCACGTGAGGATAGTCTATGAGAATACATGGTCTAAGAAAAAGACGTGCGTCTTTGGAGAGAATGATTTTAAGTTACTGATTTTCTGGGTTTGAAAAAGTCAAGGCGTATGGATCATTGTTTGAAAGCAGTTGTCACTCACGAAAATTATGGGAACAGGTTTGGATGTGATCTGCTGATTTAAGGAAGGTTGCATGTGAGATAATGGATCACGTGAGCATGGGATAGCTAGCAACAAAGTTTTCACACGATACAACCAATCAAGCAAGAGATGTGATTACACGATGTGGTCCCAAAGGAATATTAAGATTAAAAGACGTGTGATATATTGCCTGATTTGTAGGGATATTGTTTTTTTTTTCAGTCGTATATATCTCTAAACATAGAAAGTATATATCACATTTATTTTGAACATGATATCAAAGCTGGCATGGATGAGACGCTGACAAAGTTTGAGTTTGACGCTGACGTTTGTTGTTTGGACGCTGACAGAATAAGTCAACGCTGACAGCGTTGACAGTGTTGTCCGATATATGCTAATCCAAGTGCTGATAGGTATTGTCCGATATTGGACAATACAACTGGTAAAGATATTGGACAGAAGGGGATATTGGACAACACAAGGATAGCTGCTGTTTGAGAAAATTGGTACGTTTTGAGCACACAAAAAGGAGGAAAATACACACGAAGGTACATGGAATCTCCGTTTTAATATAGAATATCATGATGATATTTATGGCTCGGATATTTTGAAAGGGATTAATCGTTTTAATGCGAGTTGACAACAATTCGTGAGGAAATTTATTGGATTTGATTATGTAATTGGGGTAGCCTTGTAAAAGAGTTATCCGTCTTAGTGCTTTTACATATGATATGAAGATTAAGATTCTTCATGAAGAGGTGTTAGCTTAAGGGGAAGAATTCTTATGGTAAGTTTGATGATTGAAGAAGATTTTCGCGAGTTTGTGTTTTATCATATCTTTAAATCATGGAGGGATACCATTGGTTTGAAGATAACTTGTTCGTGCTTTACATGGTTGGTGATGAAGATTTGTCATAACACTTGAAGGAGTTACATTATCGTGCTCAGTGTCTCACAAAGGATGAGAATATTGACAAGGGATCGAGGTCTACTTATATTTAGTCATTTGTATAAGTTTTTCATCACATGGATAGTACAAGACATGGAACACAAGGTTGGGTTATTCTACTTCTACATCAAGAATACTTTATTTATTTTTCTTCAAGATCATTACTTAGAGCTACATTTGGAGAATCTTCAAAGATTGCATACATTGTTTACTTCCTTGTTGATGTGACAAAAAGGGGAAGAAATACGTGCTACACTTGAGGGGAAGCAATTTGAAGATCATGTACAACTTACAAGAGATACACATAGAGTTTTGCCACTATCAACTAGGGGAAGATTGTTGGGTCAAAAAGTTGATGTGGCAGAAACTCAAAAATGAAGAAAACGTGAAGTTATTGTCTAAGCGTTGTCAAGACTAATTTGGGCGTTGACAAGAGTTAAATAGGCGTTGATGGCTCAAGAATTGTCATGTACAATTCAATCATTGTCACATGCAATTCAAGCATTGACAAAACGTAGACAAAGAAGCTTATGGAAGCTTCTATTTAGATAAACATGCAAAAGATATTCTGCATAAGTTTATTTAAATAGAAGATTTACTTGTTTATTCATTCTTATCTCTTGTAAAACCCTAATCCTTATACTATAAAAGGAACCAAGGGTTATTAGGTTTTTCATAACTTTCATTCACAATGTAAACCTAAAGTGTGTGTCGACTAGACGTGGGATTCAATGTATACACGTCTAGTGATTGTTGATTATTAATATAATTAGCAATCCAATTGTGTTTTTATTCATGTTATTGTGCCTAAACACCTTGTTAATGGTTGTTGTTCTAATTCCGCTTTGATTGTATAATCATATGAACAATGATCATTCCTAGTAGCTTAAAAGATCCGGAAACCAAGGTTTCCACAACTCCAACCTCGCAAGTGATACATAATAAAATAGACGTGTATAAGTTATCTGATTAACCTATACATAACTGATTATTAATTTCTTGACGTTTCCTTAACTTGTTTTACTTGTTCTTGTATTGCAAAGTTCTTACTTGTATTACTGATTAATATTAAAGCATGCAATCTGATTTGTGTAATTCATGTTCTTATGTGTTAATAAGCATTAATTATATATAATTCATGATCATATAGTAAAGTTTATTAAATAAATATTTAAGCTAAAATGATAATTATTAATTAATAATAAAATGCATGGTTTATATTTGGGATTATTAATTAATAATAAAATAAGCTTAAGTTAATAAAACGTTACTTAAACTTGATAATTACATAACTAAATTAAACCTAGTTATTAATTTAACTACTCAAACAAATACATAAGTTAATTTCGTTAATTAAATATAACCTAAGTTGCATAAATAATTTAATTATATCACGTAAATAATAATTAAATTAATCTTGACTATTTAACATAAGCATATGTACCCGAGCCTACCGAGACACCCATGTCTCGGTCGCACTTTAAACAAAACAAACTATCAAAACAACCTAAAACAGTGTTGTCCAATATATACTCTTTTAGTTCTGTCCAATATCCTATTAGAATAGTACTGTCCAATATCCTGAACAGCAGTGCTGCCCAAGATACGTCCAGCCTAGTACTAATTCCTACTACTGCCCTGTAACTACCCACTGGCTTTAATGGTTTCCTGCTGTTAGTTACACGTACCCACTGTTGCCTAATAAATTACCAACGAGACCTATTAGGGTCTCGGTTCCCACTGTCTTACACGAATTTCCCCCGTCTGGGGTTTTGTGGTAGCCATTGATTGGCCTAAAACCACCCCGCTGGTGGTATTAAACCCCCACCGAGACCATAAAATGGTCTCGGCTTGCGTGTAGGCTGAAAAACAACAAACACCACCCTTAAATCTTGATAAACTCACGTTTATAACTTGTTAAAAATCTCTTTATTGTTTCTTGATCAATTAACATGATTTAATTAAAGAAAAACAAAGATTAAAGATCAATTAATATGCGTTAGGGTTTAAAACAATCAACTACGAATCTGACCTTGATCCTTGATTTCAAACTCACGTTGGTTTTCCTGTTTTCTTGGGAGAAGTCAACGACCACAAGAAAAAAATAAAAGATGGATCGACTGAATTTTCTTTAGGGTTTTAATATGGTTACGTTGTGTTATCATATATATATAGTACTCCATCCGTAGCTAGTAGTAGTCGTTTAGGAGTCTCATTGGGCCTTGGCCCATACATTTTCCCCCTATTCCATCCGTCTAAAACAACCAACCCATCTACTTGTTTTAGATTTCGTATTTGTTAAGTCTTACGCTTAATCGAGTTTAAATGTCGTGAATATTTATCGTTATCAAATTACATGTTATACGTAAATATAATAACGTAGTTTACTTATCGTGTTTTAATTAATATATATATATATATGATAATATTCATGTAGCGTATAATATATTAATTAATCGTATCGTCATAATTTATGTAATTTCATTCAATTTATGTTCTAAGGTATTTTTAAAGCGGGTTTTACAGTTTTACTTGCTCAAACAAAGTTAAGCTATTCACCTAAACACTAGTTACCGATTTAAGCCAAATTTAAGCTAAGTGATCTAATCAATTCTAAAAGATGAACAGTTATGATACTCGTGGTTTTGTATAGGGTTCGGATTTTAATCTCGGTATCTCCTCGAATTGATCTCGGCTCTAAGTGGAATGATTTGTTCTTGGTTAATAAAAAGTTGTTGGTTTGTTTATCTATTTTAACTAATAAAAAGTAATTAAGTGTCGAAGAGTAAAATCAAAACTTTAAAATGGTTAAACTAAAAAGATAAGTTTAAAAGTTAATGCTTGAAAACTTGAAGATTATATTAGAAAAATAAATGAACACTCAATAAAAACTAACACTTGGAAAACTTTGTGAAAAATATGAACTTAGTCGGAAAATACTAAAAGAAAGTAAGATCGGAATATAGCAAAACAACTCAAATCGGAATAATTGAAAATGGAGTGATCGGAATATATTCCGATCAAATGATCGGAATGTTGAGGAGTAGTCTGATCGGAATAAGGGACAAAGAAGGCACAATCGGAATATCCAAGGAAGTACTAATCGGAATATGTAAAAACTTGCCAATCGGAATAATCAAAAATAGCTAATCTGAAAGAGGGACAAATCGGAATCACAGTACTAGATTCAAATCGGAATAAATAGAAAAATTGCACAATCGGAATATAGCCAGAACAAGTTACAATCGGAAAACCTAAACCCTTTTCCGATCACACGATCGGAATGAGGGTTGTGTGTCTGCTCGGAATATCAGGTCGGAAAAGGGCTTTGCCCTTTCCGAAAATGATGTTGATCCGAAATTAAAGCAAGCAATAAGCTATGAATAAGCCAATCACCAAACTAGCTCGAATCCAATATGAAACGAATCAAATAAGCACAAATAACACTTTATCTAAGCTTCAAATAAGCAAAAACACAAATCAAATGATAAAAAGATGAACTTTTTATAAAAACATTAAAAAGTAAATAAGCTAAATCAACAAATAAGACAATAAGCACAAGGATCTCAAAGCTTATTTGTGTAGAAACTTAAGGAAACATAAAAAGATTAACTTTTTAAGCACAAAATCATTGATGAACAACACGGATCATACGAGATTTGTACCAAAATCAATCAAAATCAAAGAAAGGAAGAATGAGATTAGAGATTAAAAACTTGAAACTAAACTTGATTAATGAAAAATAATACAAATGTTTGATCTTGAAAGAGAAAAAGATGAAAACTAGTGAGAGAAAGTTTAGAAATTTCTCTCTCTAAAATTAGAGAGAATGAATAAAACTAAAAACTACCTAAAAAACTAAGTGTTGAATTTTTGTGAAGTAAGGTCCTATTTATAGGCAAGTCTTGTGGGCTTTGTGAATAGGCTTGGTTTTGGGCTTCTTTTCTTCTTTCTTCTTTAGTCTTCACGCTTCCTTAAATAAACGTTTCCGACTTTGGATTTTTAGAAGTGTCGGTGAATAATTCCAACTCGTCTTATAATCTTTTGTTTAATAGACTCGAGTTCTTCGACATATATGAATCTTCCATCTTTGGCTCTATTCTTCGATAAATCTTCAAATAGGCACAATGACTTCAAATCTTCTACATCTCTTGGACAATAGACTTCGGCTTGAGTCTTTTTCCTCGATAAAACCCGTGCAATCCTATGTTTTCTTCAATATTCATCCGGTTGACTCTGAAAACACAATAAACACAAAAACCACGCATAATTCCAAACAAATGATATTAAATACGTGTTTTGGTCTCGTTTTAGCCAGAATTAAGTGGTTAAAGGATGGGTGTTTTCACACCTATCAAATCCCCTACACTTAACCATTGCCATGCCCTCATGCAATGCTTAGTGACAAAGCACATTTACACTTTTCTCATAATTAATCAACTTTGGCCTTATTAATATACTACTAAACGAAAATGAAAGTACTAAGAGAAATTAAAACTTTAAAGTAAACAAAAGGATGGAGATAACTTGCAAAGAGATCAAGGACTTACATTAGGGCTTTGGTGCTGCGAAGATTTATCACCCTCAAGTTTCACGTTCCCCAAACTAAGCTTAAAAATGAGATCATTGTTATTGTGTATCTCTTATATTTTATTTTTTTCTTAGAATGATCATGAAGATGCATTTTTGGACTTATTTTGATAGTTTATTTAGGCTGAAAGCAAAGTAGGACGATTTGATCAATAGTTAGCTCAAGGACAAAATCTCTTAAAACTGCTTCTCGGGATATCAAAAAGTTCATATCTTGGCATAACTCGGTTCACGATTTGAGACCTTTCTCGGGCCGATATTTGGCATGTACTTCATACTTCATATCTTGAGAGACGTTCTTGAGATAATGGTCTTCTCTTAGTTAATAGAGTTTCTTCACTTGGAGACTTTTGAGGGGTACTCCAACTTTGTTGACCACGACTTCATGATTATTTCTTCAATCTCTAATTGGGATTTCGAGATACAACGATCCGCCTCCTTTTCGGACTTGGATCTATTTATCCTCATACCTTGTTAGGGTCTTTCCGGATAGACTTCTCCATGATCTTTATGGGAGTTGAGTGCTTTTCGTCGTGAGTCTTGATCCTTCATATTGATTTTGGGAATAATGCTTTTCACATCACTTTTGTATCTTCAGCAATAAAATGGAATCCTCATGCCATGTTAGGGCCTTTTTGGACTCGCCAATCTTCGCGCCCCGCTTCATAAGTTATGCCTTGGCTATGAACTCTTATCATTACCGAGCAACTTTTAAACGATCTTGGGCTAGAAGCTAAGTAACTTTTCAAATCGTACGACCTTACTTATTGCAGATAAATTATTAGCAAGTGATGGGAGAATAGGCAAATAATTACACCAAGTGAGCTTGTGCAAGAAAACCGACTTATAATTGACTCTATCATCTCTCGTTCTCCACAATTTAAAATCTCAAGTAATGAGACTCGTGGATACTTAGCCTAATAAACCAATTAAGGTCTACATGGTTAAGGATACTAGCTAGAATAAACTTGGATAAGTCTATTCGGGTTGAGTCAAAATAATCACAACTGGCCTAATATGTCAAAGACTTCTAAACTAGCTACACCACTTTATTAATATTTTTGACTTTATTGCGGGGTATATACATATGCAAGCAACGATAAAAATTTAAAAATTACGACTAAATGGCCAAAGTTAATAAAAAATTTGAAAAATGTTGAAAAAGATGATTTTCCGGTTAAATGAAGACATTTTAATGGAAAAGTCCACTTAAAACTTCGATAGAAGTCCCCCCCTACACTTAAGATAAACATTGTCCTCAATGTTTAAGCATGTGGGAAAAGTCTCCCCTACACTTATGACATTGTGCACGTTGGTTAACTCAAATTAAGGAAGAGACGACTAAAGTGATCAATTTCAATATGTGAGTATGAAGAAAATTGAATCACGATAGCTGAGAGATAGAATCGGATTTCGGATAACACGGGAGCACGGTTCTTCAAAGGTTCCAAGAGTGCATTCATCCCTGTAATCACATCACCACACAAAAACAAACACCTATACAGGTCCCCCTACACTTAGGAGGTTAAAACATTAAAGGATAGATACTCGGGATGCCTCCCGAGGAGCGCTTGTTTTTGATAACCGAGTCACGAGCCTGACTCGACCCAAAATTAGTTCATAGGGAACGTGGTGAGGGATGGAATCATCTCCTGAGAGATGTCCTCACCAAAGTACAGCTTCAGACGCTGGCCATTCACTTTGAAATTGGGCCCATTTGGCTGAGAAATCTCAATGGTCCCATTTTGAAAGACTTTGGCGACGGTGAATGGACCAGACCAGCGGCTCTTCAACTTGCCAGAGAAGATCTTCAACCGAGAGTTAAAAAGTAAGACTTGATCACCAACGTGGAACTCTCGGTTCTTGATTTTTGCGTCATGAAGGATCTTCGTCTTCTCCTTGTAGATCAGCGAGTTCTCATAAGCTTCATTCCTCAGTTCGTTGAGCTTGTTGAGTTGAATCTTGCGATGATCACCGGCTTTGTTGATGTCGAGGTTAGCCCACTTCAAGGCCCAGTGCGCCTTATGTTCCAGCTCGATGGGAAGGTGGCATGCTTTCTCGTACACAAGACGATAAGGTGTACAACCGATCGGGGTCTTATAAGCAGTACGGAAAGCCCACAGAGCATCATCTAACTTATCGGCCCACGAGGCACGATGCTCTCCCACAGTACGCTCCAAAATTCGCTTCAATCCACGGTTGGATATCTCGGCTTGCCCATTGGTTTGGGGATGATAGGCGGTGGAAAGACGGTGATTGACACCATACTTAGCCATGACTCTTGCAAATTGATCGTTGCAAAAATGAGTCTCGCGGTCACTGATAATAGCACGAGGAACGCCGAATCTAGCGAACAACGATTTCAAAAAGTTACAAACCACCCTTGCGTCATTAGTGGGTAAAGCTTTGGCTTCAACCCACTTTGAAACGTAGTCAACGTCTACAAGGATGTATTTGTTTCCTTTAGATGAAGGGAATGGCCCCATAAAGTCGATACCCCAAACATCAAAGATTTCACATTCTTGTATGAAATTTTGAGGCATCTCATCTTTATGAGTGATCTTGCCTTGTTTTTGGCAGGCATCACAACGTTTAACCATCTCGTGAGCATCACGATAGATGGTGGGCCAATAAAATCCCGAGTCAAACACTTTTTTGGCGGTGTAGTTGGGACCAAAGTGACCACCGGTGGGTCCTTTGTGGCAAGCGTCAAGGATTTCTAAAGCTGCCGGTCCATCAACACATCGACGAATAATCAAGTCAGCACATTGTTTGAATAGATACGGGTCATCCCAAAAGTAAGTCTTAATGTCGTTAAAGAACTTCTTCTTTTTCTGGGATGTTAACCCGTCAACGAGAATTCCACCCGCCAAGTAGTTTGCAATGTCCACAAACCACGGGGTTTCATCAGAAGTCGAGTTGATAGACATTAAGGTCTCCAGGGGAAAATAATCATTAATTTCTTTGTTCGGATGATCCCCCTGGTAAGGATCCTCAAGTCTACTGAGATGATCCGCGGCTAGGTTTTCAGCTCCCTTTTTATCGCGAATTTCGATTTTAAATTCTTGGAGTAGCAAAACCCAGCGAAGAAGTCTTGGTTTGGAATCTTGCTTAGTCAACAAGTACTTCAACGCGGAATGATCGGTGTAAACGATTGTGGTGGAAAGGACAAGATAGGGGCGGAACTTTTCAAAGGCATAGACAACAGCTAAAAGCTCTTTTTCGGTTGTCGTGTAATGCAATTGAACCCCTGTCATTGTCTTGCTAGCGTAATGTATCGGTTGGAAGTGTTTGTTCACTCTTTGGCCCAGAACCGCTCCAATAGCAAAGTCACTAGCATCGCACATCAACTCAAAGGGAAGCTCCCAATTAGGGGTAACCAAGACGGGTGCCTTAGTTAGCTTATCCTTAAGCGAGTGGAAGGCTTCAAGACACTCTTTGGAAAAGATAAAAGGAGTATCTTTTTCCAAGAGGTGGGTCATCGGGCGAGCGATTTGAGAAAAATCTTTGATGAATCGACGGTAGAAGCCCGCATGACCCAGAAAACTTCTCACACCTTTTACGGTTGAAGGTGGAGGCAACTTAGCGATAACATCGACTTTAGCACGGTCTACTTCAAGACCGGCTTTGGAGATCTTGTGTCCTAGCACGATGCCTTCTTTTACCATGAAATGGCATTTTTCCCAATTAAGAACAAGGCGAGTGTCTTCACACCGCTTCAGCATACGTTCTAAATTGGCAAGGCAAGCAGAGAAAGAATCGCCATAAACCGAGAAATCATCCATGAATACTTCCATAGTGTCTTCCACCATGTCATGGAATATAGCCATCATACACCTTTGAAATGTCCCAGGAGCATTACATAAACCAAAAGGCATACGTTTGTAAGCGAATGTTCCATAGGGACAAGTGAATGTGGTCTTTTCTTGGTCCTTGGGATCGATGGGAATTTGAAAATACCCGTAGAAACCGTCTAAAAAGCAGTAATAGTCATTACCCGCAAGACGCTCGAGCATTTGATCCATGAAGGGAAGAGGAAAGTGGTCTTTTCTCGTGGCATCATTGAGTTTGCGATAATCAATACAAACTCTCCACCCAGTAACGAGACGAGTGGGAATCAACTCGTTGTGTTCATTGGAAACAACGGTTATTCCGCCCTTCTTGGGCACACAATGGACGGGACTCACCCACGGCGAATCCGAAATAGGGTAGATCAAGCCGGCATCTAGAAGTTTGATAACCTCTTGTTTAATGACGTCATGAATTTTAGGATTACCCCTTCTTTGGCTCTGGATTGCGGGTTTAAAGTCATCTTCCATGAGAATCTTGTGAGTACAAAAGTTCGGATCAATTCCGCGGATGTCGGAAATTTTCCAAGCAATTGCCTTCTTATGATCTTTGAGCACGGCGATGAGGCGAGATTTCTCTTCTTCTTTCAAGTCCTTCACGATGATGACAGGCGACTTCTTTTTTTCTTCAAGGAACACGTACTCGAGATGGGGCGGCAACTCCTTAAGTTCTAAATCCAGAGGATTTTCGATGGGAGGCGTTTTCAAAGTCGGAGCATCGATAGCAATAACCGTGGGAGATGGTGGAGAAAGATTGTCTTCTTTGAGAAGGTTTTCAAAGAAACTCATGTCGTCAGCCAAATCGGTGGGAGACTCGTCATTAGTTAAGTTCACATCTCCCATGGTGGCTTCAAGATCTTTCCAAAAGAAATCACTTTCTCCAAATAGAGACAGTGATGAATCAATAGAGGAAACGGTCTCAACATTCAGAAGAGAAGTAGGAATACTTTTGCAAGCATTTTGGAAGTGTTCTTCACAAGCCTCATCAAGAACGTCAATACAATTAACACTCTCGTTGGAATAAGGTTGTTTAGACAACTTTCCCATGTTGACGACGATTTTATCGTCACCCATTCTCATGATAAGCTCACCGGCTTCAACATCGATAAGAGTGCGACCGGTCCTCAGGAATTGACGACCAACAATTAATGGCACACGAGGGTCAATCTCGTAGTCGACTACGACAAAATCTGCAAGAAAAGTGAATTTGTCGACTCCTAAAAAGACGTCTTCGGCTATCCCCACTGGATAAGCAACCGTACGGTTAGCTAATTCCAGAGTCATTTTGGTGGGGACTAGCTCAGGGAGAGATAATTGATTCCACACACTTAAAGGCATTAAGTTGATACTGGCACCTAGATTGGCTAGGGCCATGCAATTCTCTACTCCCGGGAAGTTACAAGGGATTAAGAAACGACCCGGATCACCAAGCTTGGTTAGCAATTTCCTTAAGAGCACTGTAGAGCAATTCTCATTAAGTTGGGTGTTGGCAATATCAAGAAGCTTCTCCTTGTCGCTAAGAAGATCTTTGAACATTTTTTCGTACTTTGGCATGTGAGCGAGAGCCTCAGCGAAGGAAATGTTAAAATTCAGTTGTTTAAACATTTTGAGAAAGTTTGAAACCTGAATATCATCCTTGCTTTTGAGCTTCTCTTTCCTCAACCTAGATGGATAAGGTATATTGGAAGAAGAGGAAGTCTTTGGGATCAAAGGATCACTCACATCCTTGGGTGGAGGAGGGGTAGCAGTAAGAGGTGGAGAAATTGGGGAAGTCGAAGGATGAGGAATAGGAGTAGGTGACTCGTTCTCCTTAGTCATAATCACCGGTGGAGGTATAGGAAGCTCGGGTTCCTTGGTACCTTTGCCACTGCGAGTGGTGATTGCTTTCATCTCCCCTCTTGGATTCGCAACGGTGTTACTCAGAAGAGTACCCGAAGAAGAGGGTTGATTACCGTGGAAGAAACTAGCCATCATGTTTCTTAAGTCATTCGTTTGACTATCCATAGTGTTTCTCATATCAGCTCTCAGATCGTTCCCTTGTTTATTAGGTCTGCTTTCAAGTTGCGCACTTCCTGTTGAAGATTTTCCACGATCACATCGTTAGTCCTCATGTAGGTTTCCACTTCTTGGTGTAAAGCGGTGGGTTGGTTGGGAGGAGCATGGTATGCGGGTGGATGATAAGCAGGTTGCTGGTAAACTTGGTTGTTTCTTTGAGGTGGATGTTGTTGTTTGTGAGGTGGTATGTATGGTCCACGAGATTGTTGTTGTTGAGGAGGGCGGTTGAGGTTTTGTTGTTGGTTTGGGTTGTTAGGAGTAGAACCAGGTGGTGAGAGATAGTTGTTGGAGCGGTAGCTAAGCAGGTTGCGGTCGCCTTGAGGTCGAGCAGGTTGATAAGCAGGTTGAGGATAGGTACCGTATGCTGCATTCACGTTCTCAGAAGGGTAGTTTTGGGTGGCAGTACAAGTGGTGTAAGAATGAGGACCCCCGCATATCTCACATGGTTGGCTAACAGCATTGACTTGAGCGTCTTTAGCGTTTTTAGCGTTAATGTTGTTGGTGTTGCTGGCGGTTTGGGTAGCAAGCGATTCAAGAAGCGCAGTGATTTTGTCAATTCGCTTGTCGCTGTCACTAGTACTAGCACTAGCGACATTGGTCCGCACACTCTTGGTTTGCACAAGAGACTTATTCTCAATGATATCCCAAGCAGCATTGGAAGTCTTAGCCAAAAGATTACCCCCCGAGGCACTGTTTAGTGAATCTTGGTCATTCATGCTTAAACCATTATAAAAAGTATTAATTTGGTGCAGTTTGGTAAAACCATGTTGTGGGCATTTTCTTAAAAGATCTTTGAAACGATCCCAAGATTCACTAAACGACTCATCGTACTTTTGTTCAAAATTAATGATTTCATTCCGCAAAGCGGTAGTACGAGAGGGTGGGAAAAAGTAGTTGATAAACTTGGTCTCCAAATCTGTCCACGAAAGAATACTCTGTGGCGGTTCCTTAGCAAGCCAATGTCGGGCTTGTCCCTCTAAAGAAAAGGGAAAAAGTTGTAAACGGATTACCTCTTGTCGAACACCATTGAATTTGACCGTATTCGTGAGTTGTAGGAATCTCTTAATGTGGTCATGTTGATCATCAATGGTACGCCCCAAGAATGGTTGAGCAGAGACCATTTGGATAAAGCCGGATTTGAGCTCAAAGTTGTTGGCTGCAATCGCGGGTATGACAATTGGATCATCGTTACCCTCTACATGTGCTTGCAGAAGTTCAATCATCGGGCGATTATCCGGTAGAGGCTCATTGTTGTTGTTATTATTGTTTTTGAAAGGTGGATTGTTGTTGTTATTATTATTGTTTTGAGGTGGGTTATTGTTGTTGTTTTGTACACCGGCCATGTCTAAGTTATCGAGAGGCTCGGGCTCTTGATAAGACGTTGATCGAGTGCGCATACACCTGCAAAAGAACTAACAAGGGAAAAACAAAGCAAAAATATTTTTGGTTTTTATGTTTTTTAATTTTTAGGATTTTTGAAAATTTAATATTTTTTTGTGTTTTTTGAAAATTTTTATGAAAAAGTAACGTTCACGGGGAACGGATCCCAAAATCCAAGTTCTCACAAAAAACTGTTGATCTTAACGAGAAGAGCCAGCAGCGGCGCCATTTGATACTCGTGGTTTTGTATAGGGTTCGGATTTTAATTTCGGTATCTCCTCGAATTGATCTCGGCTCTAAGTGGAATGATTTGTTCTTGGTTAATAAAAAGTTGTTGGTTTGTTTATCTATTTTAACTAATAACAAGTAATTAACTGTCGAAGAGTAAAATTAAAACTTTAAAAAGGTTAAACTAAAAAGATAAGTTTAAAAGTTAATGCTTGAAAACTTGAAGATTATATTAGAAAATAAATAAACACTCAATAAAAACTAACACTTGGAAAACTTTGTGAAAAATATGAACTTAGTCGGAAAATACTAAAAGAAAGTAAGATCGGAATATAGCAAAACAACTCAAATCGGAATAATTGAAAATGGAGTGATCGGAATATATTCCGATCAAATGATCGGAATGTTGAGGAGTAGTCTGATCGGAATAAGGGACAAAGAAGGCACAATCGAAATATCCAAGGAAGTACTAATCGGAATATGTAAAAACTTGCCAATCGGAATAATCAAAAATATCTAATCGGAAAGAGGGACAAATCGGAAACACAGTACTAGATTCAAATCGGAATAACTAGAAAAATTGCAAAACCGGAATATAGCCAGAACAAGTTACAATCGGAAAACCTAAACCCTTTTCCGATCACACGACCGGAATGAGGGTTGTGTGTCTGCTCAGAATATCAGGTCGGAAAAGGGCTTTGCCCTTTCCGAAATTGATGTTGATCCGAAATTAAAGCAAGCAATAAGCTATGAATAAGCCAATCACCAAACTAGCTCGAATCCAATATGAAACGAATCAAATAAGCACAAATAACACTTTATCTAAGCTTCAAATAAGCAAAAACATAAATCAAATGATAAAAAGATGAACTTTTTATAAAAACTTTAAAAAGTAAATAAGTTAAATCAACAAATAAGCCAATAAGAACAAGGATCTAAAAGCTTATTTGTGTAGAAACTTAAATCAACAAATAAGCCAATAAACTTTTTAAGCACAAAATCATTGATGAACAACACGGATCATACGAGATTTGTACCAAAATCAATCAAAATCAAAGAAAGGAAGAATGAGATTAGAGATTAAAAACTTGAAACTAAACTTGATTAATGAAAAATAATACAAATGTTTGATCTTGAAAGAGAAAAAGATGAAAACTAGTGAGAGAAAGTTTAGAACTTTCTCTCTCTAAAACTAGAGAGAATGAATAAAACTAAAAACTACCTAAAAAACTAAGTGTTGAATTTTTGTGAAGTAAGGTACTATTTATAGGCAAGTCTTGTGGGCTTTGTGAATGGGCTTGGTTTTGGGCTTCTTTTCTTCTTTCTTCTTTAGTCTTCACGCTTCCTTAAATAAACGTTTCCGACTTTGGATTTTTAGAAGTGTCGGTGAATAATTCCAGCTCGTCTTATAATCTTTTGTTTAATAGACTCGAGTTCTTCGACATATATGAATCTTCCATCTTTGGCTCTATTCTTCGATAAATCTTCAAATAGGCACAATGACTTCAAATCTTCTGCATCTCTTGGACAATAGACTTCGTCTTGAGTCTTTTTCCTCGATAAAACCCGTGCAATCCCATGTTTTCTTCAATATTCATCCGGTTGACTCTGAAAACACAATAAACACAAAAACTACGCATAATTCCAAACAAATGATATTAAATACGTGTTTTGGTCTCGTTTTAGCCAGAATTAAGTGGTAAAAGGATGGGTGTTTTCACACCTATCAAGTTATCAAGCAAATTCAGGTAAAATTAAACTAATTCTATGAAAATAGCATGCATACAACTTTGTTTAGTGGAAAATGTAAAGTAGAAGTTAGAAATGAACTTGAAGGATACTTTGATGAAGAAGCTAAGCGTTGAGCTTGCTTACTCTAACCACCACCAGTTTCAAACAATCAAGTCATCATCAAACCCAATCAATAATCATAATAATCTGAATCTGATCAAAATCTGCTCTTTTAGCTATCTTTAAACTAATGGCTAAACTGGTAACTTCTGATCACTTGAAACAGCTTATAAATCAACAAACAAACTCTAGTTTCTCAAGTATGACAAACAAAAACCATGGATAACAGTATGAATAGTGTTTGCAGAATGTAAATGATGAAGATTGAAGTGAAAAGTAAGTTGAGTTTTATTAATGGAAGTATATGGTTACAAGTTTTTTATAACTGCCTAACAACTATCTAAGAGTGGTAGTCAATCATTCTTAGAAGTTGTTCTACTAAAAGGAAACAGAATGAGAGAGAATTATAAAGTGTGTGTGATTTCACACTTTAACTACTAACTACAAATGAACTAATCTAGGGGTATTTATAGAGCTGAAATGAGAAGTTGGGAATGCTGATGACGTGTCTTCTCCAATAGGAGAATGCCAGTCATAATCTGTTCTTGATTGAATTTGGGGTTTTATTATTGAATTGATGAATTGTTAATTGAAGTGTTGGGTTGCATTCGTCTCTCAATAACAATCATTTTTCATGTTGTAAGTTTCTTTTGAAATGGCCTCTATCCGTTCTGAATTCTGGAAAAATGATGAATGCCACGTGTTGCCCTTGGATTGGCTGGATAATTATCACACGGATCACTATCCATAAGAATAGTGTGATCCGCGTGATATAAAATGGTGCAATGTGATTGGTTCTGGCGTGGTGAGTGGACAATACTGTTGTGATTCTCCATTAATTGCAAAACAACTCATTAAATGCCCTTTGACTTGAGTCCACGATCCGTGTGATATGAATGGAGTAATCTGATTTGTTGAAAATCTTATCACATGGATTCAACTTGTATTAAGTTCTAAACTTGGAAGAATTAGCCCCTTCGTTTTGGCAGATTAACATTTTGATCTAACAGCTTCATAATCTTGACATCCTTGGCCCTTTGACTTGGTTGACTTTCATCTAAGGTCCTTTGACTTGCTTTGAATTTGATTCTAACTTTGCACTTTAAGTCCTTTAACTTTGGCAATTTGGTAAGAAAGGTTCCTTGACTTTGTAGACTTGTCATATTGAGTCCTTTTTTTGTCTTTTCTTCAATATAAATGCCTTGGAATCCGTGTTTGCATAAAATTTGTATATTTTTACCTACAAAAGCACAAACAACAAAGAATACCCCATAATACTACTTTTACACCTAAAATCTGGTATTTTTCTTTGTCTTTTAGGGTTTAGTATGTTATAATTGATATGAGAATTCACTCATACCAAATCTCCCACACTTGATCATTGTCATGTCCTCATGTAGTGCCATATTTTAATGTTCTAAATTACATTTTTCTCATAATTAATCCACCTTGGACATTATGAAATGATTTTACACTACACTACACTATATGATGCATGATTTTAATTTTTACAATGCAATGCAAGGAAAACAATTCTATTTATATATTTTTCTATTTTTCATGAAATGATTTGATGGAAATAACTCATAAAGAAATCATTGACTTTAATTAGGGCTTTGTACCATGAATACTTATCATCCTCAAGTTTCACTTTCCACATACCAAGCTTAAAAACGAGATCATTGTTATTCATAAGTGAAAGTGCATCGACTTATTCATACAAATTAATTGTGTTACCATTATACTTCACTTATTATGCCTCTAAGACCGTTATTATTTGAGCAAATTGCTTTTGGGAAAATTTGTCATTATTTAAAGCGTGAAATATAAGAAGTGTAAAATCTAAAAATAAGGAAGCACAGTTTTAGTCTTAAGTAACCATCTTATCCATTACTCGAATAACCGCCCACAATTGATATAAGTCCGACCCAAAATAATAAGTCATTCGCCTTATGTGTAAAATCCTTATTTCATGCATTAATAAGTAGCTACACACTCGCTAAGAAAAGAATAATAAAACTCATGGAATGATTTATATTCGCCGCCTTCTTGAGATCTTCGATACCCGTCAAGGTAATATTAGATTAGAGCAACTATTAAATCCCCGCAACCCTTGTGAGAGTAATATTGGAATTCAATAGATATTATGATTAACAGTTCACTGGCCGTCTTGGGAGTCTTGTATAATAATTTTTTTTTCTTTTTCGTTTTTTTTTCTAGCTACTCATTTTTTTATAAGCTGCTCTTATTTTTCTTTATTCCTCACAAATAAAATGAAAAGAATAAAAGGAAAAACACCCACTAAGTATTAAGCATGACATAAGTTTATTACACATAAAACGTTCTAACTTAGATTCTTAAGACGTACTTATACCAACCACAAATGATTAGTAAAAAATGCATAAGAGACTACAAACCAATTAAAACCGTTCTTGATTATTTATTAACAATATATACATGAGTTGACAAGAAAGTAAAGGTTACGAAAGGGGATATAAATGCGATAAGTAATTAATATGAGGTTTATCTAGCCCTTTACACTTACTTCAAATTATATCATTTCTCGTTCTCCACACTTTAAAATCTCAAATAATGAGACTCGTGGATGCTTATCCTAATAAACCAATAAAGGTCTACATGGTTAAGGATACTAGCTAGAGTATGCTTAGATAAGCAAACTCGGGTTGAGTCAAAATATTCATGGCGGGCTTAATATGTCAAAGATACATAAACTTGTTAAACCATATCCTTTATAATATTTTTCTTTCTTTTTATATATTTTTGATGAAAAATAAAAGAAGAAATTGATACAATGAAAATGTGTTATGCAAATGAAAAATGATTAATGCAGAAATTATGAATGTATATTTTTGGTGGCCAAAGTAAATCAAAAATTTGAAAAATGTCGAAAATTTAATTTCCCAATTATCATGAAGGAAAGGCAATGTTCTAGGTAAGGTCACTTTGATAGAAGACCCCCTACACGTAAGATAAACATTTTGTTCAATGTTTAAGAGTATTGGAGTAAACTCCCCTACACTTAAGACATTGCGTACTTTGTTTAACTCAAGCTAAGGAAAGGTCTACTAAAGTGAATTCATGTTAGACATTATTAAGAGTCAATTTTGAATCACAAAAGTATCAAAGTGAACCCGATACAAGGGCCTCCTGCATAAGCTCCAATGCATGAAATGAGAGAGAGCAACCCTAAAAACGCCAAGAAGACAAAAGATAGGCACCCCCTACACTTCATCTCGACTATATACCCTTTTATTCATATCCTACCACACTCTTGTCTAAATTATCTAATCCTAGTTATGCAAGCTTGATTTAAGGAGTCTCTAGCTCGACTCTTCCCACAATGAATTAATTCATGGGGAAAATGGGGGTCTCTTGGACCATTTCAACAGAAATGTCCTCCCCAAAGTAATGCTTGACACGATGACCATTCACTTTGAAATTTGGGCCATTTGGTTGAGACAACATAATAGTCCCATATGGAAATACTTGAGCAATAGTGAATGGACCGGACCATCGTGACTTAAGCTTGCCCGCAAAAAGTTTCAACTGTGAGTTATAGAGTAAAACAGACTCTCCAACTTTGAACTCACGATTCTTAATCTTAGCATCATGCAATTGCTTAGTCTTTTCCTTGTAAAGCAATGAGTTTTCATAGGCATCGTTTCTAAGCTCATTCATTTCATTAAGTTGGTCTTTCCTATGTGAACCAGCTTGATTAAGATAAAAGTTAGCCCATTTAAGATCCCATGAAGCCTTGTGTTCTAACTCAAATGGGAGGTGTCATGCTTTTCCATAGACAAGTCTATAAGGTGTATAACCTATTGGTGTCTTAAAAGCGGTTCGAAAAGCCCACAAAGCATCATCAAGCTTATCCGACCAAGAAGCTCGATGCTCTCCCACCGTACGTTCTAAAATCCTTTTCAAACCATGATTTTTGACCTCGGGTTGCCCATTGGTTTGAGGGTGATACGCGGTAGAAAGTATATGGTTAACACCATACTTCTACATGACTCTTATAAATTTATCATTACAAAAATGAGTCCCACGTTCACTTATGATGACACGAGGTACACCAAATCTAGCAAATAATTGCTTCAAGAATTTCACTAGAACTCGAGCATGCTTAGTGGGCAAGGCGTTAGCCTCAACCCATATAGAAACATAATCCACCGCTACGAGTATGTACTTATTACCCTTTGAAGATGGAAATGATCCCATAAATTCTATGCCCCATACATCAAATATCTCACACTCTTGAATGAATTTTTGTGGCATCTCATCTCTTTGATTAATGTTTCCTTGTCTTTGAAAAACATCACAATATTTCACCTTCTCTTGGGCATCTTTGTAAATGGAAGGCCAATAGTAACCCAATTCAAAGAATTTTTTAGCCATGTAGTTAGGCCCAAAATGGCCCCCCGTAGGTCCCGTATGGCAAGCTTCTAAGATCTTAAATTCTTTGGGCCCGTCTATAAAACGTCTTATGATTTGGTACACATATTGCCTAAAGAGGTAAGGGTCATCCCAAAAGTAGTATTTAGCTTCCTTGAGAAACTTCTTCTTTTGTTGGGAAGTGAGACCCTCAATTAACACATCCCTCACAAGATAGTTTGCAATATCCATAAACCAAGGGGTGGCATCCTCTTGTGAAGAGATAGACATGATTTCCTCAAGTGGAAAGGATTCACTTATTTCCTTTTGATGAAATTCTCCTTGAAAAGGATGCTCAAGTCTACTCAAATTTTCCGCCCGCTAAATTCTCAGCTCCTTTCTTATCACGAGTTTCTATGGAAAACTCTTGGAACAACAAAACCCATCTCAATAATCTAGGCTTATCATATTGCTTTGTCATGAGATATTTGAGAGCGGAATGATTTGTATACACTATGGTCTTCGAAAGCACAAGATATGGGCGAAATTTCTGAAAAGCATACACAATAGCTAACAATTCTTTTTCCGTGGTAGTGTATTGCAATTGAGCACCCGTAATTGTCTTACTAGCATAGTGTATAGGTTGAAAGTGTTTATTAATCCTTTGCCCCAAAACGGCCCCCACGGTATAATCACTAGCAGTACACATGAGTTCAATAGGCAAATCCCAATTTGGTGAAACCAAAACTAGAGCCTTAGTCAATTTTTCTTCAAGGATATCAAAAAACTCTAAACACTCTTGTGTGAATATGAAAGGAGCCTCTTTTTCTAAGACGTCGGTCATGGGTCTAGCTATTTTAGAAAAGTCTTAGATAAAACGTCTATAGAATCCCGCATGTCCCAAAAAGCTCCTAACTCCTTTCACCGTGGTAGGTGGGGGAAGTTTGGCAATAACATCTACTTTAGCACGATCCACTTCTAATCATTTCTTAGATATCTTATGCCCCAAAAGTATCCCTTCTTTGACCATGGAATGGCACTTCTCCCAATTTAGAATAAGACGTGTTTCTTCACACCTGTTAAGCATATGTTCTAATTGGGAGAGACAAGAAGTGAATGAATCTCCAAAAACCAATAAATTATCCATAAACACTTCCATGGTGTGCTCTATCATGTCATGAAAAATTGCCATCATACACCTTTGAAATGTCCTCGGGGCATTGCACAAGACAAAAGGCATTCTCTTGTAAGCAAATGTGCCATAGGGACAAGTGAATGTGGTCTTTTCTTGATCTTTTGGATCAATGGGTATTTGGAAATAACCCAAGAATCCATCAAGAAAGCAATAATACTCATTTCCCGCTAAGCGTTCTAGCATTTGGTCCCTGAAAGGTAATGGGAAATGGTCTTTCCTAGTAGCATCATTAAGCTTTTTTATAGTCAATATAAACTCTCCAACCCGTGACAAGTCTTGTGGGAATCAACTCGTTGTTTTCATTTGGAACAATGGTGATTCCACCCTCTTTAGGCACACAATGCACCGGGCTAACCCATGGTGAGTCAAAAATTGGGTAAATCGTACCCGCATCAAGGAGTTTGATAACTTCCTTTTTGATGACTTCATGGATTTTTGGGTTAACCCTTCTTTGTTTTTGAATGGCGGGTTTGTAATCATCCTCCATAAGGATTTTGTGAGTACAAAAGTTAGGATCAATTAACCTTATGTCGGATATTTTCCAAGATGTAGCCTTATTGTGCATCTTATGAACTTCTATAAACTTTTTCTTCTCATCATCTTTCAAGTCTTTAGCTATGATAACGGGTAATTTATCCTCTCCCTCTAAGAAGGCATACTCAAGGTGTGATGGAAGATCCTTAAGTTCTAAGGTAGGTGGACTCTCAATAGAAGGTTTCACTAATGACGGATCATCATTGGTAACTTACTTAGGAGTATATGGAGAAGTATGGCCTTCATTGAGAAGTTTCTCAATGGTAAGTGATATGAGTGATTTTACTTATATCATTTATATCTTAAAACAATAAATAAATGCATAAATCAATAGAAAAATGCATTGTATATATGTATTTTCTTGTTTCATGTGTGTAGGTACCAAGTTCACGAAAACCGGCAAAAACGACACAGGATTTGAAGAAATTTTAAGAAGCCAAGAATCCAGTTCATTTTATAGAGGATTTAATAAAGTTATCGGGCTTAGTGGGTCCCACATTTACCTATTGGGCCTAAAAGCCCAAATTACAAGTAAATAATGGATGGATGAATTTTACTAAACTGTTAGGCTCAAATGCCAATTTACACATATGAGACGTTTTTGAGTATTTAACCAATTTGGGTCAAAGCCCATGATGAAACAATAATAGACGGAAAAGGAAGTAACTTATACTTTGGAGGTCAATATTTTTGGTCAAATTTACACAACAAAGAAAGATAAAAAGAAAACATGAGTTAAACGAAAGAAAGAAAAAGAGAGAGTGGTGAATAAAGAAAATTGTGGAAAAGAAATGCAGTCACAAGAACCCTAACAATTAGGGTTTTTCATTCCATTGAGCAATTGATGCCACGCTCCTATTAATCAGAATATTCAGGGAAAGATGGAGCGTGTATTACCCAAAGATTCCAAGAACAAGGTGCCAACGTGGCCTTGGTTCCATCACTCCTCGTTTCTTATTGGAGGATTCACTGCATATCAGTCAAAGAACCAATGAAATCCATCCACCTCATCAACAAACTAACACAAGAAGCACAAATCAGTGCCAGGTTGGCGATCCGAGTGAAGGTAAACCATTTACAAACCTTGGATGAAAACCGAATGGAGAGAGAGTCAGAGATGCTTGATCCAATGGCCACAAATCAATCTTCATCAACAACCCATACCCTCACGCCAGCTATAAATACCCCCTCATTCTTGTATTATCTTTATCCCTTTCTTTAGCACTGTTATAATGTTTAAAAGTAGTTAGAACTTTGTAATTTTATTTTTATAAAATAATGTAATGTTAGTTTGATTAATAAAAAGTGATTCTCAGTTTTTATACTTTGTCGGTTTTCATTTGGGTCTTACTGTGTTAAGTTTTCTTGCAACTTTCTTATTATAATTGAATATTATAATTGAAAGTATTATTTGATTAAGCTAAAATCATAGCTTATATCGAATAAATTGAAGTTAGAGATTAGGGATATATTTGGTTCATTCCCTCTGAATGAATGATAAATAGATGTTGTTGGTTCGAGGTGTTTAGTGGTTCGAGTTTCTGGTTCAATAATTAGTGTTCGGATTAAGTCACGGTAGTTAGAAGCTGTTGGGGAGTTTTATTGGCGTCGAGTTCGAATAAGGCAGTTCAGCACTGACCTTCTACATCAACGGTATTCATCAATAATGGTCAGGCTCATTCTTAGTTTCTGTTTTAATTAGTGTTAATTGCTAAGTTAAATGATAGTGTAAACTGTAATTTGGATGGTCCTATCTGCACTTTGATTTGTTTTTTTCCTTTGAATAATCTGCTTAGTGGTTAATCTGCTTTTATATTATTAAGAAAAATGATTTGTATGCCTAAGTTGTATGCCTACAAATGAACCTACAAATATGATTGGTTGAATTTAAATTTTTATTGGTTAATATTAGAAGAGAGAATGAGTGCTTAACACTTGGAAAAATATGTATGGTGTAGGTCTATTTGTAGGTCTATTATGTAGGTCTAAATATCATAACTCTATTATTAATATGAATTGTTTTCTGTTTACTTTTATGTACTTTTGAATTTATGGAATTGATTCAGTTTGTAGAACTATGATAATCAACTTTATGACATGGATGTGATGTTATTGACTGATATTGCTAAGAGTGATTTCTGTTAGTTTGATTTAGGCTGATTTATTTGTGAGATTGCTTATTGCTATCATTCTTGATATTACTGATTTTAGATACTGTTGTCTGATGAATAGATTGAGGGTTGATTTCTGTTAATTAATGATATTGCTTTCGGTAACGTTGAATCTGATTGTTTTTCATGTTTCTATATATCTGATATGTCAGTATGTGTTTATAATTAGTAAGTGCCTGAACTCTAAGTCTTGAGAGTTTAATCATGTTGTAGGTTTGGTGTTACATTTTTGTACTGATAATGAATTTGTATGCTGATTTGAATCTATGTGATACGACTTAATTGCTTATTTTGTAGTTGTTTGTTATTGATTAGTTGAAATCTGAATGTTCTAGCTGATTTTGTTATTTTTAGTCTGCTGATATGGTAGGTTTTAATATGCTGCAATAGAGGTTTAGAATTGCTGATATTGTTGATCATGTCATTTGCTGATAATTGATTTTAGCTGCTGCTGTCATTATTTTGTTTCTTTTTTTAGATGATTTAGTGAGTTAAGAGTTAACTGTGATTACTGTATTAGTTTGGTTTTACTGAATGATGTTATTGCATAATTTTCATTTAGATTTTACTGTATGTTTGTAAGTTTCATTTCACACAGAAGAGTTGTGGATTTGATTTACTGTTCCAAAATAAAATAATATCAAAAAATTGTCTCCAGCAGGTCTCGAAATCGAGACCTGCCCTTCACCTGTGCAACAACCCAACCAACTGCTCTAACATAACTCTTTTTTAAAGTAAAGCTAGTAGGTATTATTAAACGTTAATTTGAATTGTCAATTATAAAACAAAACGTTTTTCATCAAATTGAAGTTCTTTTAATACGTTTATATTAAAAACGTTTAATATTTTTCTCAAAAAGTTAGTTTTCAAAAATTTAGATTAAATTAGTTTGTTAAAAAGGAAAAAAAAATAGATAGATTTAATTTGCGTCTTTTAGAATTAATTCGGGTTTAACGATTCATGCATTTTAGGATTAAAATTTGTAGAAATAACTTAGTTAAAAACCGAAAACCAATTCAAATCGATTGTCCAAATTGAAACAAAACGTCTCAAATTCACTTGATCTTCGTGTACAACGAACTTGGATCATCAACGTGTTTAATTGACCGTCTTTGGTAAATTTTAGTCTATTACTTTTTCCTAAAGGTAATTTTCTAGATTTGCCCTATAATGTATCTAATTAACATACATTCGATGACACATCAGTAAGAATATCTTCTTCCCAATCGGTGGGAGAATCATCATATGGTAACTCCACATCTTCGAAACTTGCCTCAATTTCTTGTAAAAGAAAATCACTTGCTCCAAAATGAGTCAAGGAAGGGGAAATGGAAGCTACAGTCTCAGCATGTGGAATGTCCTCATTACTGTTCTTACAAGCCTCATGAAATTGTTCATCACATACTTCATCAAGAACATCCACAATGTTAACGGTTTCACACCCTTGAGATTTCTTAGTTAGTTTTCCCATCTTAAACACAACTTTTTCATCCTCTACACTCATAATGAGTTCCCCTTCCGCGACATCAATAAGAGTGCGATCGGTCCTTAAGAAACGTCTTCCAACAATGAGGGGAACTATAGGGTCCATGTCATAGTCAACAACTACCAAATCCGCGGGGAATGGAACTTATCAACTCCTATAAAAACATCTTCCGCAATCCCCACCGGATAAGTAATTGAACGTTTTGCTAACTCAAGTGTCATCCTAGTATGTGTAAGCTAGGGAAAAGAGAGTTGTTTCCAAACCGACAAAGGCATCAAATTTATGCTAACACCAAGATCTGCAAGTGCCATGCAATTCTCTACCCCCGCAAAATTACAAGGAATCAAGAACTGACCCGGATCACGAAGTTTGATACGTAAAGTCTTCAACAACATCGCGGAATAATTTTCGTTCAATGAAGTGTTAGGCATATCAATCAATTTTTCTTTGTTGGAGAGAAGGTCCTTAAACATCTTGGCAAACTTGGGCAAATAAGCTAAAGCATCCGCAAAAGATATGTTGATATTCAATTGCTTAAACATCCTCAAAAAGTTGGACACTTGAATGTCATCTTTGTTCTTAAGCTTCTCTTTTATCAATATAGAAGGATATGGAAGATTTGTTTTGGGTAAAGGTTGAGTAGAGGGTGTTGAAGGACTTTCTTTTTGGGTTTCTTCAATGATAGGTGTGGAAGGTAAAGGATTAGTAGGTGTAGGATTAGAAGGTGTAGAACTAGAGGGTGTAGGCTTTTCACAAGGAGGAACCGTGGTAGGAGTCACCAAAGGATGTGTAGGAGGAATGGAAGGTTCCATGGTTGTTTTCCTACTTCTTGTAGTGATTGCATTTACATTTGCCCTTGGACTGGTTTGAGTGTTGGAGGGTAAAGCACATTATGGTCTTTGGTTTAAGAGCAACATAAATTTCTTGTTTGTCTCCTTTTGCATGGCCCTCAATTGATCTTGAATTCTTCTTTCACTCTCACGGATCCTTCTTTCAGTCTCTTGATTCATCTTATGAAGTAGCTCAATGGTTTCATTTTCCCCATTCCTTTGATTATAACCTTGGTTGTGGAAAGATGGAGGTGGTTGGTATAATCCTTGGTTATTTCCATGAAAGTTGTTTCCTTGATGTTGAAAGTTATTAGGACCTCTATTGTTGTTATTCCCTTGATAATTTCCTCTTGGCCCTTGGTTTCTATTGAGCATATGTGGATTGTTTGTTTGGTTTTGGGTGGGTGGTTGGGGAGGGAAACCCGGTGGAGCAAGGTAATTGTTAGACTTGTATGAAAGGTGATTAGGATTGACGTTTGGTTTAAAGTGTTCTCTCCCATCATCATAATAAGCATAGAATTCTCCTTGATTTCCTTGAACTTTATCACATTGCAAGTATGAGTGAGGGCATCCACATGTCTCACAAGATAGGGTGATGGCATTGACATTGTTGGTAGAAGAATTTTTCAAGGTAAGTTTCATAAACTCTTGGAACATGTCTTGAGATTGGTTAAACTTTTGAAGTAATTCCATGTTTTGCTTAAGTAGTTGACTATCAATTGATTTAAGAGTACTCTCTTGAACAACATGTACCACCTCATCTCTATCCCTATTACTTAGAACCATGGATTTTGTTTCAATGATATCCCATGCATCTTGAGTGGACTTTGAAAGAATGTTCCCACCCGCGGCCGAGTTAAGGGAATCTTGATGGTGTGGCCTCAAACCATTATAGAAGGTGTTAATTTGGTGAATTTGATTAAAACAGTGGTTTGGGCACTTTCTTAACAACTCTTTGAACTCTTCATAAGCTTCACTAAAGGTTTGGTCTTTCTTTTTTTGAAAGCCTATGATTTGGTTTCTCAATGTGGTGGTTCGTGAAGGGGGAAATAACTTGTTCACAAATTTCTTCTTCAAGTCCTCCCAATTGTGAATGCTATTTGAGGGTTGCTTATCTAGCCAACTCCTAGCATTTCCCTACAAAGAGAAAGGGAATAAGATCAAGTTAACCGCCTCGTGAGGTACCCCGTTATACTTGATGGTATTACAAAGGGACATGAATCTCTTGATATGGTCATGAGGGTTATCCATAGGTCTACCTAAGAATGGTATAAAAGAAACCATTTGTGTCATGCATGTCTTAAGCTCAAAATTATTAGCGGCTATCCCGGGAATTACTATGGCATCCGCATTCCCATCCACGTTGGATTGGAGAATCTCAATCAATGGTCTATTGTCCATGGTTTCGTTTAAAATGTCGAAAGCACGATGCTCGTGATCGGCTTGATGGACGGCTTTGTTCTTGTTTCTCTTCCTTTTGGGAGGATGTGGTACACCAATAGGTATATGTGCATGCGCTCGAGTGCGCATGCAACTCAACACGAGGAATAAGAGAGGAGCTCTCGGTCGACTTTGGAAGAGAATAGATTATCTCTCCCGTGGTTCAATAGTGAAAACCACAAAAAAGTATAATATATATGTAGTACTAATTGGGCGGCATAACCCCCAACAAGCCTTTCTTCTTGAAGTACTTACTATTGAACGGGGGTAATGAGGTGGCGCTAAGCTCTTAAGTGCATGTTTCCCTTAGGCTTGCATTTTATAGCAAAACCGCCTTTCTGTTCACTTAATAGTTCGTATTTCTCGAATTCTTGCTTATTGAAAGTGTTTATCTATTTTTGCCTTTATTCTGGTTTGATTGATACACGTAAATGGGACCGGAACACCCCCAAATACGGTGTATTGCCAAGGCAATACTTATGGAAGAAGGTAAATTGGTTCTTCGTATCTACGTATATGTATTTACATATAATAATATATCAAAAATATTTTTGTATTTATTTGATTTTTATGAAAATATAGTATGTACGTAAAAACAAGTGAAACCAATATATACAATATATTTTTGTTGTAATCTTTTAGGAAAAAGATTACTTTTGGATTTTTTTTTTTTGTTCAATTCTTAGAAAAGAATTGATTTTTGTGGTTTTTTTATTTTTTATTTTTATTTTTTTATTTTTTTTTATGTTTTTTATTTATAATACGCAAAAGGAACGTTCACAAGTGAACGGATCCCAAAATCCAATATGTAACCGTCAATCAATCCTCAATCTCCACGTAAAGAACCGGCAGCGGCGCCATTTAATATTTGTCTTTTTAAGTTCGTTTTTCTCGATATCTTTACGAATTGAATGATCGAGAGAAATCAAGTCAACTAATTGTTTCTGGTGTTTGATTGATAATATTTTGGAATTCTATGTCTAATTATAACTAAGCACGTAAAAATGTGAAAATAATATCTCTACGACCGTACTAGTCTAAAAACATATTGCAAATACCCATTACAATGCTAAATGTACAACCAAGTAATGCACAATATATAAAAATGCCAAAAATGTAAAGTATATGAAAGTAGAGGGACTGAAAATGTAAATGTAGAAAATGTAAGGACTGAAAATGTAAAATGTAACAACTATTAACCAATACTAACAAAAGTAACAAATTAAAAACTGAATTTGTAACAAGCTAACAAGAACATGGACTATCTTGCAAAACCTAACAACTTTAGACCAATTAAAACAAAGTAAACACTTCCCTAATTTTCAGGGACCTAAAGGCAAATAACAAAACTTATTTAAGAAAAAGGGCTTATGGATTCTATAAGCTGTATCTTGAAATCTACTCAACTAAATAAGCTGAGATTTATCTTAGAAGATTCCAAATTCAAAATCACCTAGCCAGGTTTAAGGAAATAACCTGAAATGCACTAAAACTCCAATAAACACTTTTCAAATAAGCTACTTTTAAGAGATTGGCTTATTAGAATAAGCACAAGCATTGAAATTGTCAAAAGTTGATTAATAGCCCAAATAAGTGACACCTATCCAAGAAAATCTGAAATTCATCTAAGAAATAAGCCAGAAAAGCCAATAAGCTGAAAAGAGCTTATGTTGACCAAAGTTGACCAACTTTGACCTTGGTCAAACCTTATTCTTATGACTTGTTAAGCTGAATTATGGAAGAAAATGGCCTAGTTTATGAAAGGAATAAGCCAGAATTGAAAATGACTTATCACAAAAACCTTAGCTTATTATAGGGACTTTAAGCAGCTTATTTCTCACTCAATTTTGAGAACTGTGTAAAATGGATTATAGATTCTAAAAGGTAGGATGTTAAGCTTCACCTAGAAACAAAAATCCAAGTCTAAATCCAAGTAATGAAGATTTTGTACAGATTTAAAGTTGGCATGTTTTAGGCTTATATCATTGACCCATAGTTTTTATTGACCTTTTTCCTTATTGACTTTAAGTTTGACTACCAAAACTTGCAAAAGCACTAGATATCAGATTGTGAGTGTGAAACAACACTTCTTATCCAGTTTTACTTGCTAAAACAAATTTTAGCTATTCACCTGAACACTAGTTACTGATATAAGCCAAATTTAAGCTAAGTGATCTAATCATTTCTAACAGATTAAAACAAAAAGCTATCAAAACTAGTAAGCAAGATCAAGATGAACAGTTGTCAAGCAAAGTCAAGTAAAATTAAACAAATTCTATGAAAATAGCATGCAGACAACTTTGTTTAGTGGAAAATGTAAAGTAGAACTTAGGAATGAACTTGAAGGATACTTTGATGAAGAAGCTAAGCGCTGAGCTTGCTTAAACTCTAACCACCACCAGTTTTAAACAATCAAGTCATCATCAAACCTAATCAATCATCATCATAATATGAATCTGATCAAAATCTGCTCTATCTTCTCTTTTGGCTATCTCTGAACTAAAGGCTGAATTGGTAACTTCTGATAACTTGAAACAACTTCTAAATCAACAAACAAACTCTATTGTTCATGTATGAACAACAAAATCCATGGATAAAAATATGAATAGTGTTTGTAGAATGTAAAGTGATGAAGATTGAAGTGAAAAGTGAGTTGAGTTTTATTAATGGAAGTAAATGGTTACAAGTTTGTTATAATTGCCTAACAACTATCTAAGAGTGGTTGTCAATCACTCTTATAAGTTGAACTACTGAAAGGAAACAAAATGAAAGAGAATTCTAAAGTGAGTGTGATTTCAAACTTTAACTACTAACTACAAATGAACTAATCTAGGGGTATTTATAGAGCTGAAATGAGAAGTAGGGAATCCTGATGACGTGTCTTTTCCAATAGGAAAATAAGTGTCATAATCTACATAATGCTCATAATCCGTTCTTGATTGCATTTAGGGTTTTATTATTGAGTTGATGAATTGTTAATTGAAGTTTTGGGTTGCATTCGTCTCTCAATAACAATCATTTTTCATGGTGTAAGTTTCTTCTGAAATGGCCTCAATCGTGTTCAGAATTCAAGAAAAATGATGAACGCCAAGTGTCGCTCTTAGATTGGCTGGATAATTATCACACAGATCACTATCCATAAGAATAGTGTAATACGTGTGATATAAAATTGTATTCTTTATATAAATAAGTTTTATAAGTTAGTGGGTTTTAATTTATATTTTATACTATTAAATTTTGAGTGCTTATATAATAGTATTATTCTTTAATTTCCAAAAATCTGATTTTTATCTTCACTTTCACCAAAACTGCCATATCTTGAGTTCTATATTGATATAGAAGCTCAAATTTTTATCACATAAACTACATGATATGTGCTACACTTAACTATTCTATAGCTACTGTTGAATCATCCCCTAAGTATTTTCTAAAAATCGTCCAAAACAGTGAACTCAGATTTATACCTTAAACTTGTTTTGATCATATCTCACTCATTACAATGATTCCATTGCATGGCCAACTCTCACATGTGTACAAGACCCATAGCTTACTGTAAATGGGTTCTACTTCATCATTTTATCAGTCCATGACCTGTTTTTTTACTGTTTTATACAGCCAACAAATTTAACCAAGATTTTAACCTTGTTTCTTATGGTTTTTCACCTTTTTAATCATGTTTATCAACACCAAATCCCCACATAACATTTTTATCATCATATAATCATCATATACATATACAATAGGAAATAAAATACATGTTTACATAATCAAAATAACAAGAAGATGAGGAGGACAATCTTTATACCACCAAGTTGATGTAGGTTATGAGTTTGACATGGATTTGGATGGAGAAACTTGTGCATAGCCAAGACCATCTTCAAGACCACCATTCTTCATGTATACCTTGTGGAAAATCAGCCTTAAGACACTATGAAAACTCCTCCTTGGATGTTATAATCACCTCCATTCAATAAGTCTTCAAAAAGGATATCATCTTATGAAAGAATAACATAAGATTTGTGGTGAAATTTTGATCAAATGAGGGTTCTGTTTGAGTTGAGGGGCGGAACAAGCAAGAGAGAAAGGGAGGATTGTATGAGATTTGCATGGATGGAAATGAGTTGCTAGTTTGAGGTGCTAATGGTTTTGACTAGTGTTAGCTTTCTTATTAAGCTTAGGAAAAGTGTAGTAAAGTTAGCTTAAGGCTTGACACCTAAGGGTGTTGGTGAGTTTTTGGCCGCCCCATGTGTGCTAGTGGGGTGGGACAATGTATTTTGTCCCATCTCACTAGTTTACGGGTGTTCCTCGATTCTAGTTTCCTCGATTTGCGTGCCCTCGGGTCGTTTTACGAAAAAAGTTTTTATAAATTATGAATCAACGTCACAAAACGAATCCAATAAAAATTGTCTCATCAAAAACGGAGTTCGAAAACGTAAATACGTAATCCTAAGGTTTCCGGTTTAGTCGTAAAGGACGTTAAAATAAAATCGTAAGTCCTAATCTCTTCTCGTAAATTTGTGAGTTTATGAACCAACACAAATTTAAAACTCCAAAATAATATTCACGGATAAATTTATTTTCTGAAATGTCGGACTGCCACCAAAGACGGTGTATGTAAACGTAAGCACGTAACGTTGAATCCTCCGGTTTAGACGTAGTCGATGCTACTTCAAGACGTAAATCCAAATTTCTTCCCAAAAATAAGTGAGTTCATATTGTAACATTAAAATAATGTTTTTAAATAATATTCGAGAATAAAATATCAACCATAAATTGACGGATTGTCACAACATTTACCCCTAAACAGGATCTTTGTCCTCAAAGATCATCATACTACTCGCTTCTTATAGAGTTAAAGCCATGTGGGTATTTCCTCCACATTCGTCTTTTCTCACAAGTGCAATTCATTACAATACGCGAGTTCTATCAAACGTAACTACGGGAATAAGATCAGGCTTAATGTTGACGTACTTTCTCTATCCATGATGTTCACGGGTTTTTGATGAATGCAACTTTTCGCCGATCTAAACATTACTAAGAAGAATTCAGATTTTAACTTGATAGATATTCCATCAAGTTCGATATACGAAACATAATTCACGCAGTCGTTGAAGTCCTAGGGTAGGTCCAGCTTATATGCCTTTCAAACCAATCTTTTATATCATCTCAATGGTCCCATACAACGGGGACTTATATCCCATGATTTGTCAGATCATGAATTCATTTTTCCAAGGTTAAAAATTGTGGCATAACTTCGCTACCCATTTGGCACTTCAAGATCTACATTTCATATTCACATAACCTCTTGCCTACTACCGGCTGTTAATAATCAGATCCTAATTTCAACAATCATTTCAGGTCTCGTGGGTCGGGTATTCTGTAAGGTTAGGTTCTCCATCATAGGAAACCTTAAACCTAAAAGTCATGTTTAACTCACAATGGGTGTATGTCAGGTGTCTTCATCTCAACTCCTGCTTACAGATGCTCTCACATTCAGATCCTAAGAAGATTCGATCTCGATCCTAATACGATAATTATCAATGATAATCTCTTCAAAGGAAAACGATTATACGGTTCATTACCAAAGGTCATTCATTCAAACATAAAACAATACTTATATTACTTTGTATCGTTACTTTACCTCGTCCCTTCGATTGGTGTGGTACATAGTACTCTCATCAAGGTTCGTTCTCAATGATTTCTGAGCAAATCTCTAGAAATTCGATGCGAAGCGAGGATCTTGATATAGATGTTTGATACAGGCACACTATGTTTACATAACTCTTTTGCATTTATCATTAACGGGAATGATATTAGGAGATTTGGTCAGTCTGTCAACGATGACCAAATCTAATCAAATTCAGATGATGACCTTTGCAATAGTTAAACGTTTACTAATGTATGAGGCGGTGGCTGCCTTCATAATTTGCCATCAGTACAACTTCTTCTGATAATGATACATTAAATCAGAAATAACAGGAATAGAATACTTATACTTACAAGATTCCAACATAACTATATCTCACAATCTCCATATTTAGAGAATCATAAGTGGTCTTTTATACATCTAACGCTATCGGCTTCTCTATTTTAATGGTTCACATTAGCCGCGAACCCCTTTTTATTATCTATATTATTCTTTCCACAAACATCGTTCATATTTAAATTGTTCGGCAATTTATTTTGCACCTTCATTATTAAGAAATACATCGTAATTGATTCTTTATCTTTTTTATATAATATGTCAGTATCTATATTATTCTCATGATGATGTAATTATCATGTCCACAATTCACTCAGATATTCTTTCTATATTATAGGGGTGAGCAGGCCCGACCGAAACCGAAACGACCCGACCGAACCGAGAAAACCGACTGAACCGAGCCCGATACCGAGCTAATCGGTTCGGTAGTCGGTTGGTAAAAATGTTATTTTCGGTATTCGGGTCGGTTCGGTACAAAAACCGACATAAACCGAATTAACCCGATATATCCCGAGAAAAGTAAGAGGAGTATTGTTACATACTGTTTATTTGTTTAACATAGCATAATATGCATCTCTGTCAAAGATATAGCCACATATCTTTCTCTCTCTTTTTTTTTATTATCTCAGCCATCTTAAACATCAATCCATCTCTGTCAAACTTCATCTCCAAGATTTCAAGATCTTCATCTTTGTCTTCGTCTTCAAGATCTTCATCTTCAATCTTTGTCTCAAGCTTCAATGAAACCACATATTCAAGATCTTCATCTCCAAAACTTTCAAGATCTTCAAGATTTTCAAGATCTTCAAGATTTTCAAGATCTTCAAGATTTTCAAGATCTTCAAGGTTTCCAAGATGTTCAAGATCTTATATCGTAACATTGGTAACATTAGGGCTGGAAAAACGGACTTGTTTCATCTTCAAGATTTTATATCTTTTATAGATCTTCAAGATTTTATATGGTTCTGGCTGTAAATTGGTGTTTGGATTTTTTTTTCCTGATTTTTTTAGCTGTAACGGGGTGTTTAGTATAACGAATTCGGGTTTGGTATAACCCGACTGAAACCCGAGTATATACCGAGTTAATACCGAACCGAACCGACCTTTTCGGTTTCGATTTCGGTTCAAGTTTCTGAGCTTTCTCGGTTTCGATAAATCTCGGGTCGGGTCGGGCCGGGTCGGTTCCGGCCCGAAGCTCAGCCCTACTATATTATGCGTCAGTAATTACGTTCACCTTCCTGATGAAATAAATATCACAACCGTATTTATTCAAAATTATTTCTTCATATCTTCTATGTTTTTATTTCGTCTTTACTATCATTTTTATCCGTTTTACTCAATCCGACGTTTAAAGCGTCGATAATTATTACAACTAATTAAATAATAAATTTTCAATTTTTATGAAATGTAAACATAAAGATTTTAAATTTCTTAGTTCGACCAACTATATAAAATGTTCAAAATAATTTGAATTTAATTAACAAGTTTTTTGTTGATTTATCGAAAATATTTAATAAGATTTCGTAAATGTTCGAAAAACCTTTGTTTATACTTTGGTCAAAATTTTCTTAGTTAAAAGCAAAAGGTGTCGTTTCAAATTTCAAGTTATGGTTTAAATGGTTTCCTCAATCCCTTTTAGGTTATCTTAAGGTATACACAAACATTTACCCCTAAACAAAAGTTTAGTTAAATGGTTTGTGTATAAGGGAATAATCCCTTAAAATCCTTTGTTAAAACATTTGTCAAAACATATTTCCATTTTCTTTTTGTTATAACCCTAAGTCTTAAATGACTTCTAAATTTTGAAGAGTCAATTTATATTCCATTATCTATCAATCACACGGTTAAATAATGTAAAGGATTAAGTTTTTAATCTCATGTTAATTATTCAAGGTACAGGTTTTCACTGTTTGGCCAATTCAGGGCAGTCTATAAATAATTATTAACTCATTCTATTCTTATAAACAAACAAATAGTTCTTAATGATCACGAGCACGAATTTATCAAATTACAGCCTACACACGTGATTCACCAAATTTATGAATACCACATGTGTATTAGTCAATCCAAACGACATCACGTGAAACTCATAATGTTCATTACAAGTTCTGGATGTGGTGATTGTAATAGATAATCTCTTTCGCAGATGCGAAGTTGATGATAACCATGCTATGGATCAAATTGCTAGAACCTTGTAAATGATCGAACAAATCTTCCATTTCGAGTTATGGATATCGTTTTCGATTGTCAATTTACTCAGTTCACAGTAACCTATAAATATAAGGAATGATAACACCATAGCTCTTCAGGATGACAGGCTTGGTATAATAAAATCTTTCTCCGACAACTCACTCAGTTGTACGGTAATTCCTTAAATTCAGATGGTGCTGACGTACAGTGCACAAGTCACAAGTGCAGCACCGGGAATTCAATCAATACTAATTTCAACTTGCATTAGTGGCGAAAGTCTAGGTAATTCACCATCAAATACATCCTAAAGTTTCAGATAACATAAACATCTTTTAATAAATTCATATTAAGTTCTTCTAGATTATAATATCTATAACTAATTTACGTCCATTCATGGTATAATTTCAAGTCTAAATACAGGATATGGTCATCCATCGAGAATTATTTAGATCACCTTTGATAATCAACATCTTATCATTTAGGGGAATTCTACTTGAGTTCCCATCAATTAAGACAATGTCGTCATGTCATAATCAATCAATCCATTCTACTGGCACTATCAACCTTCCAGTTTTATCGTCGTTGATAAGATGTGAACTTCTCAAAAGACTAATAATAATTCTCAATCCGTCCACAGTATTCAAGGATATCTGGAGACATAACTAATCTCTAAAAGAGTAAGGTCAACGCATAATCTATGCGAGAGAATTTCAAATCAGATATAGACGAAAACATTTAACGAGTATGAATATATCCCATGTTTTCATAATTTGAGTACGCATTCGAAAGCTCCTCAGATCGTCACCCAGGTCATTCAAATGAAATCAAATCATAAGAAATGATAAGAATGTCAATACATCCAGTCGGGTATCAACACTCGGTAATCAGATACTTTTCCTAAGAATCTTACTACGGGAGAATTTGGACAAGAAAGAATTGTCAATTGTCAAATAAGACAATTTCCACAGATGAGTAAATTAGACTCAGAAGAATAAATAGTATGGGCACATATGTAGGTGTCCCTAACGCTATGTCCCTATTTTTCACTTCTTGCAGATCTCATAAAATTTAATCTTTCACAATCCTTAAAGAAATTATTAATGTTTATTCATTAGTTTTGTGGTGACTACTAATCAGCCTTGCATGGATCATTCCAAATTGTATGTAGGCGCGCAACTATATACAATTTCAAGATTAACTATGCAATACTCAGTTCGTCAAAATTTTATCATCCATGTTTATAGTAAAATCATTTTCATGCTTAATTCTTAGATAAGAATCAAGAATAAATTTACAAAGATTTTCTTTATTATGAAAACAATTAAGTTTTCCCAAGTGCTTTATAAACAACTTCATTTCGATAACAATCACTTATAAATCTCACTTTGAATAATCCATACGGTGATGAAGATTCAATTTTTCTCAAGGGATACTGTTTTATTTTTATAAAAACAATGAGTGATCTGCAAAGGAGTGATGAAAGCTTGTTCACCAAGAACTAACTACGATATGATAGGAAATGAGCTTAGCCAATTAATCATGAGGTTCATGACCTCGATGCCACTCAAAAGAATAATCTACAACGTAACTCAATCAATATGAGTACTTGTTCAATGGTTGCATCACTAATGCGAACATTAGGATGAAGCAAGAAAAGATAGATAACATCGATACATGTAGAATTTAGCAATCAAAGGTAGTCTTTTTCATTAATCACAAACAAGTCGAAATTGTACCGTAACACATTACGTGTCACTATGTCATACAATTTCTCAGAACTCATCCTACCAACTGATATCTCAGTTAAGTTAGGGATTCTTAGAAGATACCACAATGAATACTAATCTACAAGAGTCATTAGGTGTTCCACATGTCCCGGAAGATCCATCGGTCCCAATTCAAAAGAAGATTTCTTCAATTTATTTCTTGGACACTGGGCATCCTCGTTAGTGGACAATGGCCTAGGAACAACCCTTAACACAAACTAACAATCAATTAAAACCTTATAATTCAATCACAGGACTTAACGACTTCCTCTTAACAATCTCATATTCCATATGTAACACCCCCAAATTTATACAGCTCAATACAACGGAAGACTAGTTGGTGTTACGGGATAGCACATTACTCACATCATAGACAACGCATAAAAATCGCGTTGTTTATTAATAAAGCATATCCATTCATAAATATCAAAGTTACATAGGTCCCAAGTCATTTGTATTTAATACAGGTTTTACAAAGCATGTGAATGGAAATAAGTATTTAGGTGCGGGCCATGAATTCTTGTTGTCTTCCCGAGAATTACCTTCAAGTACCTGAGATAAAACATGTTAAAAGAAAAGGTCAGCGATAACGCCGAGTGAATTCATAGAGTTTAATAAAATCCATCAATACAATATCAGTATAAAATTATTACTGAAAATCATTTTGTACAAATCATTTTAATAGGCCATAAAATAGCCAAAGTCATTTTATACAAATCTTCATCAAAATCACAATATAGGCGTTTGCCTTAAAAATCATTATACGAGCCAATGTCGTAAAAACATCATACAATACGTTTGATAACGTTGTATAGATTAAATAAAAACCGTTATATGAATATGGTTATGAAAACCAAAACACGAACATAATATCAATAGTATGACCCTGTATTGCTAGTCAGGCAAAACATCGTAATTCGGAGCGTCTAGTAGTATAGTTGGATTATTATAAGGGGCATGACATTGTTACCTTACTAAACCAAACAATGGATAGCTAACCCGATACTCAATTTGCCCATCTAAAGTAGCGTTTCGTCACAAAGGTCACGCTATAGAAACCTTCTCATACATAAATTCGCTTACCAATCAATGTGGCACGACGGGGATCAACCGTCAAGGCGCGAACTGGGGTGATCGTCCCCAAATAGTACTATTATATGCATAAGCGTCTACCAAATCCCGGTAGTTCACAATTCATGCTAATGGGACTTTTAGTGACATAACCTAACTTTAATAATCCATTTAATTTCATCTATCGGGTCATTTAATCATTTATCGGGTCATACAATCGGGTCATACAATCATTCGGGTCCAAATCAATAAGCAAACAATCGTGACAAATGGTGTCCTATTTTATAAAAACTAACATCTTATCTCCCTCGCGGGTTTATAAAATATTTCATAAAAACATTTAAAAGAGTGCGAGGCTATGAACTCACGTTGATGTGGGAAGGTGGGTTATCGGCAATTCAGACGTACGGTACGCGCTTCAATCACGGAAACCTAGACAAATAATACTCGTCTTAGACTCATGTCCAATGACTTTATAAAAATAACAATTATGTATACATATGATGATTATATATATATGATGATCAAGTGGGTTTACATATTCTCATTTACTCATTTTAGTGTTATGTGTCGATAACTTTTATACTAGTTTTCTAGTTTTACCTATTTACGTGTTTTAAGTCCAATAAACTTATTATAAGTTCTTTAACTTGTATTAATCCATGTTATACTTATATTATCAGTATCTACACTTTACAAGTTGGGCCTAAATGGGTTAAGCCCAATAAATAAGTTTATAAGTGTTTTAGTTCATTTTGTTGTTTTATTAGTCCAATAACGTTAACTTATCCCGTTAATGTCCGTATGTTATATAGTTCGGATTTTATCGGTTTTTACTTGTTATATATGTTTATATATCAGTATATGAGTTTTATAAAGATCAAATTAGACGGGTCCAACTGTCTAAGTTTTATTTAGCAAAAACGTTAATTTTACGGTAATAGCCGAAAAAGTCGTAAAAATCATGTTTATAGTTTTATAACTTATAAAACTTATCAAACTACCATTTTCATAAAATGTCCATTTATTTATCCTTATACCTATTTATATAAATGTATTATATAAGTTAGTGGGTTTTAATTCACATTTTATACTATTTTTATTTGAGTGCTTATATAATATTATTATACTTTAATTCTTCAAAATCTGATTTTTAGTTTCATCTTCACCATTTTTATCATATCTAGAGTTCTACAATGAGTTAGAAGCTCATTTTTGGATGGAATGAACTTCATATTATGTGCTACAAATAAGTTAATTATAGCTACTGCTCATTCTATGTTTAACTATCCTTAACAGTCCCTACAAAACAGACTATTCAGATTAGCACACTCATCTTGTTTTGATCATATCTCACTCATTTTGATGATTCCATTGCATGGCCAACTCTCACATGTGTATGACATCTAATACTTACTTTAAATTGATTCCACCATGCCATTTTATCAGTTTATCATTCGGTAACTTAATGTTTTTATACAGCCATCATATTTAGCAAGATTTTAACCTTGTTACCTATGGTTTTCCATCTTTTTACCCATGTTTATCAAATCTATCAACACCAAATCCCCACATAATATTTTTAATCATCATTCATCATCATATAAATATACATAAATAAAGAAAACACAAGATTACATAATCAAAATAACAAGAGGATAGGAAGAACAATCTCTATACCACCATTAGTGATGAAAAGATGAGGTTTTTGATGAACAAGACTTGGTTTTGGGTAACCAATCTTATGAGATATCAACACCACTTCTAGGATCACCAAGTATTTGTAGATTCCTCCAAAAATCATCCTTTGTTCTTCATGAAAACTCCTTGAGAAATCAGCCCCAAACTCCCTTGAAAACTCCTTTTTACATGTTAAGATCACCTCCAATCTTCATAACTTCAATAGGTTTTCATCATATGTAAATTATACATATGATTCCATGGTTAAATTTGATCAAATGAGGGTTGTTTTGGGTGAATATGGGACGAAATAAGAGAGAGAGGAGAGTGTTTATGGTGGTTTGCATGAGTTGAATGAGAGAAAGTGGTATGAGTTGCTAGTTTTGGTGTAGTTGTAAGCTTACTAGTTAAGCTAGCTTACAAGTGTTATCTTGTTAGCTACATTTTGCTACATATTGTGATGTGGTGGCATACTTTAGCCATGCCATGTTAGTGGTGTGGGGCAAGATTTATCTTGTCTCATCCCACTAATTTACGGGTATTCCTCGATTCTAGTTTCCTCGATTTGCGTGCCCTCGAGTCGTTTTACGAAAAACGTTTTTATAAATTATAAATCAACGGCACAAAACGAATCAAATAAAAATTGTCTCATCAAAAACGGAGTTCGAAAGCGTAAATACGTAATCCTAAGGTTTCCGGTTTAGTCGTAAAGGACGTTAAAATAAAATCATAAGTCCCAATCTCTTCTCGTAAATTTGTAAGTTTATGAACCACAACAAATTTAAAACTCCAAAATAATATTCACGGACAACTTTATTTTCTGAAATGTCGGACTGTCACCAAAAACAGTGTATGTAAACGTAAGCACGTAACGTTGAATTCTCCGGTTTAGACGTAGTCGACGCTACTTCAAGACGTAAATCCAAATTTCTTCCCAGAAATAAGTGAGTTCATAAAATGATATTTTCAAATAAATGTTGAGAATAAAATATCAACCATAAATTGACGGATTGTCACAGCATTTACCCCTAAACAGGATCTTTGTCCTCAAAGATCATCTTACCTTACTACTCGCTTCTTATAGAGTTAAAGCCATGTGGGTATTTCCTGCACATTTGGTCTTTTCTCACAAGTGTAATCCATTACAATACGCGAGTTTCATCAAACATAACTACGGGAATAAGATCAGGCTAAATGTTGACTTACTTTCTCTATCCATGATGTTCACGGGTTTTTGATGAATGCAACTTTTCGCCGATCTAAGCTCTACTAAGAAATAATCAGATTCTCACTTGATAGATATTCCATCAAGTTCGATATACGAAACATAATTCACGCAGCTCTTGAAGTCCTAGGGTAGATCCAGCTGATATGCCTTTCAAACCAATCTTTTACATCATCCCAATGGTCCCATACAATGGGGACTTATATCCCATGATTTGTCAGATCATTAATTCATTTTTCCAAGGTTAAAATTTTTGGCATAACTTCGCTACCCATCTGGCACTTCAAGATCTACATTTCATATTCACATAACCTCCTGCCCACTATCGGCAGTCAATAATCAAATCCTAATTTCAATAATCATTTCAGGTCTCGCGGGTCGGGTATTTTGTAAGGTTAGGTTCGCATCATAGAAAACCTTAAACCTAAAAGACATGTCCAACTCACAATGGGTGTATGTCGGGTGTCTTCATCTCAACTCCTGCTTACAGATGCTCTAATATTTAGATCCTAACAAGATTCGATCTCGATCCTAATACGATAATTATCAATGATAATCTTTCCAAAGGAAAACGATTATACGGTTCATTACCAAAGGTCAATCATTCAAACATAAAACAAGACTTCTAGTGTTTTGTATTGTTACTTTACCTCGTCCCTTCAATTTGGGGTGGTAAACAGTACTCTCATCAAGGTTCGTTCTCAATGATTTCTGAGCAAATCTCTATAAATTCGATGCGAAGCGAGGATCTTTATAAAGATGTTCGATACAGGCACACTATGTTTACATAACTCTTTTGCATTTATCATTAACGGGAATGATATTAGCAGATTTGGTCAGTCTGTCGACGATGACCCAAATCGGATCAAATTCAGATGATGACCTTTGCAATAGCTAGACGTTTACTAATGTATGGGGCGATGTCTGCCTTCATAATTTTTCATTAGTGCAACTTCTTCAGACAAAGATACTTTTAGTCAGAAATGACATAAATAGAATACTTATACTTACAATTTCCAACATAACTATATCTCACAATCCTCCATATTTAGACAATCACAAGTGGTCTTTAAAACATTTAACGCTATTGGCTTCTCAATTTTAATGGTTCACATTAGTCGCGAACCCCTTTTTATTATCTATATTATCCGTTTTACAAACATCGTTTATTTTAAATTGTTCAACAATTTATTTTGCACAGTCATTACTAAGGAACGTGTCCTAATTGGTTCTTTATCTTTTTATACATAATGTGTCAGTAATTACGTTCATCTTTCTAGATATTTTCTAAGTTTCAGTTTAGTTTCAGCTATCATTTTTTTATCCGTTTTACTTAATCTGACATTTAAAGCGTCGATAATTATTACAAGTAATTTAAATAATAATTAGTTAATTTTTATGAAACGTAAACGTAAAAATTTTAAATTTCTTAGTTCGACCAATTATAATAAAATGTTCAAAATAAATTTGACTTTAATTATCAAGATTTTTGCTGATTTATCGAAAATAATTAAAAAGATTCGTAAATGTTTGAAAAATCTTTGCTTATACTTTGGTCAAAATTTTCTTAGTTAAAAGCAAAAAGTGTCGTTTCAAATTTCAAATCATGGTTTAAATGGTTTCCTCAATTCTTCTTAAGTTGTCTTAAGGTATGCAAAAACATTTACCCCTAAACATAAGTTTAGTTAAATATTTTGGTTATAAGGGAATAATCCCTCAAAAAGTTCTTTGTTAAAACATTTGTCAAAATATATTTTCACTTTCTTTTTAGTATAACTCAAAGTCTCAAATGACTTCTAAATTTTTGAAGAGTCAATTTATATTCCATTATCTATTAATCACACGGTTAAATCATGTAAAGTATTAAGTCTTAAGTCTTATGTTAAATATTCAGGGTACAATTTTTAATTGTTCGGCCAATTCAGGGCAATCTATAGTCAATTATTAACTCCTTCATATTCGTATAAACAAACATATGGTTCTTAATGATCACAAGCATGAATTTATCAAATTACAGCCTACACACGTGATTCACCAAATTTATGAATGCTACATGTGTATAAGTCAATCCAAACGACATCACGTGAAACTCATAATGTTCATTACAAGTACCGGATGTGGTGATTGGAATAGATAATCTTTTTCGCAGATGCGAAGTTGATGATAACCATGCTGAGGATCAAAAACCTTGTAAATGATCGAACAAATCTTCCATTTCGAGTTATGGATATCGTTTTCGATTGTCAATTTACTCAGTTCATAGTATTCTATAAATATAAGGAATGATAACACCATAGCTCTTCAGGATGACGAGCTCGGTGGAATAAAATCTTTCTCCGACAACACTCTCAGTTGTACGGTAATTCCTTTAATTCAGATGGTGCTGACGTACAGTGCACATGCCACAAGTGCAGCACCGGGAATATGATCAATACCAATTTCAACTTGCCTTAATGTAAAAAGTCTAGGTAATTTACTAACAGATACTTCCTAAAGTTTCAGATAACAGAAACATCTTTTTAATAAATTCATATTAGGTTCTTCTAGATTACAATATCTATAACTAGTTCACAACCATTCATGGTATAATTTGAAGTCTAAATGCAGGATATGGTCATCCATCAAGAATTATTTAGATCACTTTTGATAATCAACATCTTATCATTTAGGGGAATTATACTCGAGTTCCCATCAATTAAGACAATGTCGTCATGTCATAATTAATCAATCCATTCTACTAGCACTATTAACTTTCCAGTTTCATGGCCGTCGATAAGATGTGAACTTCTCAAAAGACTAATAATAATTCATAATCCTTCACAAATTCAAGGATATCAGGAGACATAACTAACCTTAAAAGAGTAAGGTCAACGCATAATCTATGCGAGAGAATTTCAAATCAGACAGACGAAAACATTTAATGAATATGAATATATTCCATGTTATCATAATTCGAGTACGCATTCGAAAGCTCCTCGGATCATCACCCAGGTCATTCAAATGAATTCAAATCAAAAGAAATGATACGAACGTCGATACATCCAATCGGTTATCAACACTCGATAATCAGATACTTTTCATAAGAATCTCACTACGGGAGAATTGGACAAGAAAGAATTGTCAATTGTCAAATAAGACAATTCCCACAGATAAGTAAATTCAACTCAGAAGAATAGATGCTACAGGCACATATGTAGGTGTCCCTAACACTATGTCCCTATTTTTCACTTCTTGCAGATCTCATAAAATTTATTCTTTCACAATCTTCAAAGAAAATTTAGTGTTTATTAATCAGTTTTATGGTGACTACTAATCAGCCTTGCATAGTCCATTCCAAATTGTATGCAGGCGTGCAACTATATACAATTTCAAGATTAACGATGCAATACTCAGTTCGTCAAACTTTTATCATCATAAAAACATTTTCATGCTTAATTCTTAAATAAGAATCGAAAATATATTTACAAATATTTTCTTTGTTATGGAAATAATTAAGTTTCCAAAGCGTTTCATAAACAACTTCATTTTGATATCAATCACTTATAAATATCACTTTGAATAATCCTTATTGTGATGAAAATTAAGTTTTCTCAAAGGATACCGTTTTAGCATTATAAAAACAATGAGTGATCTACAGAAAAGTGATGAAAGCTTGTTTACCAAGAATTAACTACGATATGATAGGAAATGAGCTTAGCCAATTAATCATGAGGTTCATGACCTCGATGGCATTCACGAAGAATGATTCACAACGTAACTCAAATCAAGATGAGTACTTGTTCAATGGTTGCATCACTAATGCGAACATTAAGATGAAGCAATAAAGGATAGATAACATTGATACATGTAGAATTTAGCAATCAAAGGTAGTCTTTTTCACTAATCACAAACAAGTCAAAATTGTACCGCAACACATTATGTGTCACTATGTCATACAATTCTCAGAACTCATCCTACCAACTGATGTCTCAGTTAAGTTAGGGATTATTTTTAAAAGACACCACAATGAATACTAATCTACAAGAGTCATTAGGTGTTCCACATGTCCCGAAAGATCCATCGGTCTCAATTCAGAAGAAGATTTCTTCGATTTATTTATTGGACACTGGGCATCCTTGTTAGTGGACAATGGCTTAGGAACAATCCTTAACACGAATCAACAATCAATTAAAACATTATAATTCAATCATAGGACTTAATGACTTCCTCTTAACAATCTCATATTCCATACGGGTTAAATTTTACTTTTATTCAAGTTTCCAATTAACTTATACTCAATTCGATATCCTACCTCATTTCCAAATCTCCAACTTTATTCTTAGGCCTTAATAGGGCAATAAAAGCTCGATATGAACAACACTTAATTTCCAATCCTATAGCTCTTACAACAACAATTATCAAATGAGTCACTAGCATGAAATGACTTGATCATTTAACTATATTTCTCGGAAAGGTATTAGTGGCATGAGGCTTTTGGGTAATGGTTCCAATGACAGACTCAAGTGCAACATTCACCCTTTCGATTTCAATTTAATAATTGGATGACAACGAATCAGATGGCATCTTTCCAGGTGGTAACGTTTTGTCAAACTCCACTCTTTAAGGAAAGATCGTCATGACATCGATATCAGATTTAATCTCGCCAATTCTTTTTAATATCACAATCAACTAATATCTACATTTCTACGAATATCAACCATTTGTTGGGATAATAAATATCCACAACTTGGTTTAGATCTAGGATAGCTAGAATTCCTACGAGAATAGCTTCGATTTATTTTCTAGGGGAGTTAGGGTTTCTTGTGACAATCTACGTCGTATAAATAACTCGTATAAATATCAAAATAATCATCAAACAATCATGTAATAAAATTACATCATATATATATATATAATCCAAGTTATATATATATTAAAATAATACTTCTCAGTCTGGCCTTGTCGGTAGCTCGGGAATTCTTCGGCACCGTTATAGTCAAAAGATTTTTAGACATTTTTAGAAAAATGTTTTTAGTTAAAAGATTTTGAAATGTTTTATTCAAAAACTTAGTTTTAAAAATCTTCCGTTCTCTATAACGAGAGCTCTGGTACCAAACTGTAACACCCCCAAATTTATACAACTCAATACAGCGGAAGACTAGTTGGTGTTACGGGATAACACATTACTCACATCATAGACAACGCATAAAAATCGCGTTGTTTATTAATAAAGCATATCCATTCATAAATATCAAAGTTACATAGGTCCCAAGTCATTTGTATTTAATACAGGTTTTACAAAGCATGTGAATGGAAATAAGTATTTAGGTGCGGGCCATGAATTCTTGTTGTCTTCCCGAGAATTACCTTCAAGTACTTGAGATAAAACATGTTAAAAGAAAAGGTCAGCGATAACGCCGAGTGAATTCATAGAGTTTAATAAAATCCATCAATACAATATCAGTATAAAATTATTACAAAAAATCATTTTGTACAAATCATTTTAATAGGCCATAAAATAGCCAAAGTCATTTTATACAAATCTTCATCAAAATCATAATATAGGCGTTTGCCTTAAAAATCATTATACGAGCCAATGTCGTAAAAACATCATACAATACGTTTGATAACGTTGTATAGATTAAATAAAAACCGTTATATGAATATGGTTATGAAAACCAAAACACGAACATAATATCAATAGTATGACCCTGTATTGCTAGTCAGGCAATACATCGTAATTCGGAGCGTCTAGTAGTATTTCGTTAGTTGGATTATTATAAGCCGCATGACATTGTTATCTTACTAAACCAAACAATGGATAGCTAACCCGATACTCAATTTGCCCATCTAAATTAGCGTGTCGTCACAAAGGTCACGCTATGGAAACCTTCTCATACATAAATTCGCTTACCAATCAATGTGGCACGACGGGGATCAACCGTCAAGGCGCGAACTGGGGTGATCGTCCCCAAATAGTACTATTATATGCATAAGCGTCTACCAAATCCCGGTAGTTCACAATTCATGCTAATGGGACTTTTAGTGACATAACCTAACTTTAATAATCCATTTAATTTCATCTATTGGGTCATTTAATCATTTATCGGGTCATGCAATCGGGTCATACAATCATTCGGGTCCAAATCAATAAACAAACAATCGGGACAAATGGTGTCCTATTTTATATAAACTAACAAGTTATCTCCCTCGCGGGTTTATAAAATAATTCATAAAAACATTTAAAAGAGTGCGAGGCTATGAACTCATGTTGATGTGGGAAGGCGGGTTATCGGTAATTCGGACGTACGGTACGCGCTTCAATCACGGAAACCTAGACAAATAATACTCGTCTTAGACTCATGTCCAATGACTTTATAAAAATAAAAATTATGTATACATATGATGATTATATATATATGATGATCAAGTGGGTTTACATATTCTCATTTACTCATTTTAGTGTTATGTGTCGATAACTTTTATACTAGTTTTCTAGTTTTACCTATTTACGTGTTTTAAGTCCAATAAACTTATTATAAGTTCTTTAACTTGTATTAATCCGTGTTATACTTATATTATCAGTATCTACAATTTACAAGTTGGGCCTAAATGGGTTAAGCCCAATAAATAAGTTTATAAGTGTTTTAGTTCATTTTGTTGTTTTATTAGTCCAATAACGTTAACTTATCCCGTTAATGTTCGTATGTTATATAGTTCGGATTTTATCGGTTTTTACTTGTTATATATGTTTATATATCAGTATATGAGTTTTATAAAGTTCAAATTAGACGGGTCCAACTGTCTAAGTTTTATTTAGCAAAAACGTTAATTTTACGGTAATAGCCGAAAAAGTCGTAAAAATCATGTTTATAGTTTTATAACTTATAAAACTTATCAAACTACCATTTTCATAAAATATCCATTTATTTATCCTTATACCTATTTTTATAAATGTATTATATAAGTTAGTGGGTTTTAATTCACATTTTAAACTATTTTATTTGAGTGCTTATATAATACTATTATACTTTAATTCTTCAAAATCTGATTTTTAGTTTCATCTTCACCATTTTTATCATATCTAGAGTTCTAAAATGAGTTAGAATCTCATTTTGGATGGAATGAACTTCATATTATGTGCTACAAATAAGTTAATTATAGCTACTGCTCATTCTATGTTTAACTATCCTTAACAGTCCCCACAAAACAGACTATTCAGATTAGCACACTCATCTTGTTTTGATCATATCTCACTCATTTTGATGATTCCATTGCATGGCCAACTCTCACATGTGTATGACATCTAATACTTACTGTAAATTGATTCCACCATGCCATTTTATCAGTTTATCATTTGGTAACTTACTGTTTTTATACAGCCATCATATTTAGCAAGATTTTAACCTTGTTACCTATGGTTTTCCATCTTTTTACCCATGTTTATCAAATCTATCAACACCAAATCCCCACATAATATTTTTAATCATCATTCATCATCATATAAATATACATAAATAAAGAAAACACAAGATTACTGATATTGAGTAAAATACGTCTTTTAGGAAAAAACAACGTATAAGTGCGGCAAGTATTAATCGACACGATTTAGGAAAACCGTGAAGACGAATAAAGTCCAAGTTCGTTCTCGAAGGAGGTGTGTGTATTAATGTGCCAATATATAAAATAACAATGTTTGGATTAGTGACGTTTTTGGTTTAAAGAGAGAAAAAGTAAAGACGAGCTACGACTACGAATTAAACTACGACGTTGACGTAAAACGCGAACGTAAATACGTAAAACGTGACGAAATTAAAAATTAAACCTAAAAATTAATTAAAATATTAAACTAAATCTTAAATAATATAAATAAGAATAAAAATCCAACAAATATATTTTAAAACCTTTTATTAATTAAATATTCAATTTTTAATGCTAATTAAAGCCCAAAAATTAAATATAAATAACAAAATGTCCAAAATATTAATTTATTGAACTAATAACTAACTTATATTATTTAATGACTAAAAAGTATTTTTCCTAAATTTTTAAAACTATTTTTCTATTTTAAATCACTAAAAACTATTTTTAAATTAAAATAATCCTAAAAAATAATAAAATAATGCCAAAATTAATTTGATAATTTTAAAAATCCTAAATTACCCTAATGAACAGTAGAAAATTGAAAAAGTTTGAAAAATGTAAAATCTTGCACTAAAAGACAAAATAGTTTATTAATTAAACCCTAATTAAACTAATTTAATTATAAAAAATAATTAAAAAGTGAACAGTGACTAATTTTTAAACTAAAAATCTTAAACTAATTTTCTAAGTCTAGGAAAAATTTTAAATCTGAAAAATAAAACTTTTTTACACTATAAGACAAAAACAGAAATCATAAAAAGTAATTAAAAATGCAATAAAACCTAAAAAAATTACTTAATGAACAGTAAATTAAAAAGTAATTAAACTGAAAAATCAAGATTAAAATAAGAAAAATATTGAAACATAAATTAAACCCTAAAACCTAAATTTGGTCACTAAAGACAAAATTAACAAACTGTGATAGTGACACTTGTGTGTTTCTGTCTTTTAGCACAAGCAGTACAAACAATAGCCTACCAGTGGGAACTTGGTTCCCACTGCTTGTATTAAAAACGGGTCTGGTGGATTTTCAGCTTAGGAATGCTGTTGCTTTGACTTTTTCTTGGACAAAGGGGCACCCCCACACTCATGGAAGTGTGGGGAGTCAGATTCAACAAGAAAACAGGCAATGTAACACCCCCAAATTTGTACAACTCAATACAGCGGAAGACTAGTTGGTGTTACGGGATAGCACATTACTCACATCATAGACAACGCATAAAAATCGCGTCGTTTAATAATAAAAGCATTTCCATTCATAAATATCAAAGTTACATACGTCCCAAGTCATTATATTTCATACAAAGTTTTACAAAGTATTTGAATGGAAAATATTGTTTAAGTGCGGGCCATGAATTCTTGTCGTCTTCCCGAGAATTACCTTCAAGTACCTGAGATAAAACATGTTAAAAGAAAAGGTCAGCGATAACGCCGAGTGAATTCATAGAGTTTAATAAAATCTATCAATATAATATCAGTATAAAATTATTACTGAAAATCATTTTGTACAAATCATTTTAATAGGCCATAAAATAGCCAAAGTCATTTTATACAAATCTTTATCAAAATCATAATATAGGCATTTGCCTTAAAAATCATTATACGAGCCAATTTCGTAAAAACATCATACAATAAGTCTTATGACGTTGTATGAAAATAAAAACCGTTATATGAATGTGGTTATGAAAACCAAAACACGAACATAATATCAATAGTATGACCCTGTATTGCTAGTCAGGCAATACATCGTAGTTCGTAGCGTCTCGTAGTATTTCGTTAATCGGATTATTATAAGTCGCACGACATTGTTACCTTACTAAACCAACAACGGGTAGCTAACCCGATACTCAATTTGCCCATCTAAAGTAGCGTGTCGTCACAAAGGTCACGCTATGGAAATCTTCTTATACATAAATTCGCTTACCAATCAATGTGGCACGACGGGGATCAACCGTCAAGGCGCGAACTGGGGTGATCGTCCCCAAATAGTACTATTATATGCATAAGCGTCTACCAAATCCCGGTATTTCACAATTCATGCTAATGGGACTTTTAGTGACATAACCTAACTTTAATAATCCATTTGATTTCATCTATCGGGTACTTTAATCATTTATCGGGTCATACATTCGGGTCATACAATCATTCGGGTCCAAATCAATAACAAACAATCGGGACAAATGGTGTCCTATTTTATAAAAACTAACATGTTATCTCCCTCGCGGGTTTATAAAACATTTCATAAAAACATTTAAAAGAGTGTGAGGCTATGAACTCACGTTGATGTGGGAAGGCGGGTTATTGGCAATTCGGACGTACGGTACGTGCTTCAATCACGGAAACCTAGACAAATAATAACCGGTCTTAGACGTTTGTCCAATGACTTTATAAAAATAACAATTATGTATACATATGATGATTTTATATATATGATGATCAAGTGAGTTTACATATCCTCATTTACTCATTTTTGTGTTATGTGTCGATAACTTTTATACTAGTTTTCTAGTTTTACCTATTTACGTGTTTTAGGTCCAATAAGCCTATTATAAGTTTATTAACTTGTATTAATCCATTTCATACTTATATTATCAGTATTTAAACTTTCAAGTTGGGCCCAAATGGGTTAAGTCCAATAAGTCCTTTTTATAAGGGTTTAACTTATTTAGTCTAATTATTAGTCCAATATGTTTACTTAGCTCGTTAATGTCCGTATGTCCTATAGTTCGGGTTTTATCGGTTTTTACTTGTTATACATGTTTATATATCAGTATATAAGTTTTATAAAGTTTACATTAGACGGGTCCAACCATCTAAGTTTTATTTAACAAAAACGTTAATTTTACGGTATTAGCCGAAAAAGTCGTAAAAATCATGTTTATAGTTTTATAACTTATAAAACTTAACAAGTTACCATTTTTATTAAAATGTCCACTTAGTTACCATTGTACATATTTATATAAATGTATTATATAAGTTAATGGGTTTTAATTTATATTTTATACTATTAAATTTTGAGTGCTTATATAATAGTATTATACTTTAATTTCCAAAATCTGATTTTTATTCTCATCTTCACCAAAACTGCCATATCTAGAGTTCTATATGGAGATAGAAGCTCAAATTTTTATCACATAAACTACATGATATGTCTTCCATTTAACTCTTCTATAGCTACTGTTGAATCATCCTCTAAGTAGTTTCTAAAAATCGTCCAAAACAGTGAACTCAGATTTGTACCTTAAACTTGTTTTGATCATATCTTACTCATTACAATGATTCCCTTGCATGGCCAACTCTCACATATGTACAAGACCCATAGCTTACTGTATATCAATTCTACTTCATCATTTTATCAGTTCATGACATGTTTCTTTACTGTTTTATACAGCCAACATTTTTAAGCAAGATTTTAGCCTTGTTCTTTATAGTTTTTCACCTTTTTAATCATGTTTATCAACACCAAATCCCCACACAACATTTTTATCATCATATAATCATCATATACATATACAACAGGAAATAAAATACATGTTTACATAATCAAAATAACGAGAAGATGAGGAGGACAATCTTTATACCACCAAGTTGATGTAGGTTGTGATTTGGGCATGGATTTTGATGGAGAAACTTGTGCATAACCATGACCATCTTCAAGACCACCATTCTTCATAAACACCTTGTGGAAGATCAGCCCTAATACTCCATGAAAACTCCTCCTTGGATGTTATAAGCACCACCAATCAATAGGGTTTCAAAAGGGCTTCAACATATGTGTATATAACATAAGATTTCATGGTTGATTTTGATCAAAATTGTTGTTTGAGGGGAGAAATGGGACGGCACAATGGAGTGGGATGAGAGGATTTGTGTGTGGTATTGCATGGATGAAATGAGAAAAATGGTAATGGCAAGTGGTTTTGAGTGATGTAGCTTACATTGTAAGCTTACAAGTTACAAGTGTTGTAACTAGTAACCATGAGATGACACCTCATGGTGTGTTGGCTTAATATGGCCGGTTTTGATGGGGATGGGGCAAGTGTCCCACTTGTCTCATCCCCATTTATTTACGGGTACTCCTCGATTCTAGTTTCCTCGATTTGCGTGCCCTCGGGTCGTTTTACGAAAAACGTTTTTATAAATTATGAATCAACGGCACAAAACGAATCCAATAAAAATTGTCTCATCAAAAACGGAGTTAAAAAACGTAAATACGTAATCCTAGGGTTTCCGGTTTAGTCGTAAAGGACGTTAAAATAAAATCGTAAGTCCTAATCTCTTCTCGTAAATTTGTGAGTTTATGAACCAACACAAATTTAAAACTCCAAAATAATATTCACGGATAAATTTATTTTCTGAAATGTCGGACGGTCACCAAGGACGGTGTATGTAAACGTAAGCACGTAACGTTGAATCCTCCGGTTTAGACGTAGTCGATGCTACTTCAAGACGTAAATCCAAATTTCTTCCCAAAAATAAGTGAGTTCATATTGTAACATTAAAATAATGTTTTCAAATAAATATTGAGAATAAAATATCAACCATAAATTGACGGATTGTCACAGCATTTACCCCTAAACAGGATCTTTGTCCTCAAAGATCATCTTACTACTCGCTTCTTATAGAATTAAAGCCATGTGGGTATCTCCTCCACACTCGGTCTTTTCTCACAAGTGTAATTCATTACAATACGCGAGTTTCATCAAACATAACTACGGGAATAAGATCAGGCTTAATGTTGACTTACTTTCTCTATCCATGATGTTCACGGGTTTTTGATGAATGCAACTTTTCGCAGATCTAAGCTCTACTAAGAATAATCAGATTCTCACTTGATAGATATTCCATCAAGTTCGATATACGAAACATAATTCGCGCAGCTCTTGAAGTCCTAGGGTAGATCCAGCTTATATGCCTTTCAAACCAATCTTTTACATCATCTCAATGGTCCCATACAACGGGGACTTATATCCCATGATTTGTCAGATCATGAATTCATTTTTCTAAGTTTAAAAATTGTGGCATAACTTTGCTACCCATTTGGCACTTCAAGATCTACATTTTACATTCACATAACCTCTTGCCCACTAGCGGCAGTCAATAATCAAATCCTAATTTCACCAATCATTTCATGTCTCGCGGGTCGGGTATTTTGTAAGGTTAGGTTCGCCATCATAGGAAACCTTAAACCTAAAAGACATGTCCAACTCACAATGGGTGTATGTAGGGTGTCTTCATCTCATCTACTGCTTACAGATGCTCTATTATTTAGATCCTAACAAGATTCGACCTCAATCCTAATAGGATGATTATCAATGATAATCTTTCTAAAGGAAAAAGATTATACGGTTCATTACCAAAGGTCAATCATTAAAACATAGAACAACGCTTATAGTATTTTGTATCGTTACTTTACCTCGTCCCTTCGATTTGGGGTGGTAAAAAGTACTCTCATCAAGGTTCGTTCTCAATGATTTCTGAGCAAATATCTAGAAATTCGATGCGAAGCGAGGATCTTGATAAAGATGTTCGATACAGGCACACTTATGTTTACATAACTCTTTTGCATTTATCATTAACGGGAATGATATTTAGCAGATTTGGTCAGTCTGTCGACGATGACCCAAATTGAATCAAATTCAGATGATGACCTTTGCAATAGCTAGACGTTAACTAATGTATGAGGCGATGTCTGTCTTCATAATTTACCATCAGTACATCTTCTCTAGACAAAGATACTTTTAGTCATGAATGACATAAATAGAATACTTATACTTACAAATTCCAACATAACTATATCTCATAATCTCCATATTTAGGCAATCACAAGTGGTCCTTAAAACATTTAACACTATCGGCTTCTCAATTTTAATGGTTCACATTAGACGCGAACCCCTTTTATTATCTATATTATCCTTTTTACAAACACCATTTATTTTTATATTTGTTCGGCAATTTATTTTGCACCGTCATTATTAAGAAATACATTCTAATTGATTCTTTATCCTTTTTGCATAATGCATCAGTATTTATATTCATTTTTCCTGATGAAATAATTATCATAACCGTATTTATTCAAAATTCTTTCTTTATATTTTCTAAGTTTTAGTTTCGTCTCAACTATCATTTTTATCAGTTTTGCCTAATCTGACGTTTTAAAGCGTCGATAATTATTACAACTAATTAAATAAATATTTAATTTTTATGAAACGTAAACGTAAAGATTTTTAAATTTCTTAGTTCGACCAATTATATAAAATGTTCAAAAATAAATTTGAATTTAATTAACACGATTTTTGTTGATTTATCGAAAATAATTAATAGGATTCGTAAATGTTTGAAAAATCTTTGGTTATACTTTGGTCAAAATTTTCTTAGTTGAAAAGCGTAAATTATCGTTTCAAATTTCATGTCATGGTTCAAATGGTTTCCTTAATCCCTTTTAGGTTATCTTGAGGTATACACAAACATTTACCCCTAAACAGAAGTTTAGTTAAATGGTTTGTGTATAAGGGAATAATCCCTTAAAAATCCTTTGTTAAAACATTTGTCAAAATATATTTGCACTTTCTTTTTAGTATAACCCAAAGTCTTAAATGACTTCTAATTTTTTGAAGAGTCAATTTATATTCCATTATCTATTAATCACATGGTTAAATCATGTAAAGGTTTAAGTCTTTAATCACATATTAGATATTCAAGGTACATGTTTTTATTGTTCGGCTAATTCAGGGCAATCTATAAATAATTATTAACTCATTCTTATTCTTATAAACAAATAAATGGTCTTTAATGATCACAAGCATGAATTTATCAAATTACAGCCTACACACGAGATTCACCAAATTTATGAATGCTACATGTGTATTAGTCAATCCAAACGACATCCCGTGAAGCTCATAATGTTCATTATAAGTACCGGATGTAGTGATTGGAATACATAATCTTTTTCGTAGATGCGAAGTTGATGATAACCATGCCGTGGATCAAATTACTAGAACCTTGTAAATGATCGAACAAATCTTCCATTTCGAGTTATGGATATCGTTTTCGATTGTCAATTTACTCAGTTTATAGTAATCTATAAATATAAGGAATGATAACACCATAGCTCTTCATGATGATAGGCTTGGTAGAATAAAATCTTTCTCCGACAACCCTCTCAGTTGTATGGAAATTCCTTTAATTCAGATGGTGCTGACGTATAGTGCACAAGCCATGGGTGCAGCACCGAGAATATAATCAAATACCAAATTCTACTTGCCTTAATGGCGAAAGTCTAGGTAATTTATCAACAAATACTTACTAAAGTTTCATATAACATAAACATCTTTTAATAAATTCATTTTAAGTTCTTTCTAGATTATAATATCTATAACTAGTTCACAACCATTCACGGTATAATTTTAAGTCTAAATATAGGATATCGTCATCCATCAAGAATTATTTAGATCACTTTTGATAATCAACATCTTATCTTTTAGGGGATTTCTACTCGAGTTCCCATCAATTAAGACAATGTCGTCATGTCATAATCAATTAATCCATTCTACTGGCACTATCAACTTTCCAGTTTCATTGCCGTTGATAAGATGTGATCTTCTCAAAAGACTAATAATAACTCATAATCATTCACAAATTCAAGTATATCTGGAGACATAACTAACCTTAAAAGAGTAAGGTCAACGCATGATCTATGCGAGAGAATTTCAAATCAGATACAGACGAAAACATTTAACGAATTTGAATATATCCCATGTTTTCATAATTTGAGTACGCATTCGAAAGCTCCTCGGATCGTTACCCAGGTCATTCAAATGAAATCAAATCAAAAGAAATGATAAGAACGTCGATACATCCAGTCGGGTATCAACACTCGGTAATCAAATACTTTTCCTAAGAATCTCACTACGGGAGAATTGGACAAGAAAGAATTGTCAATTGTCAAATAAGACAATTTCCACAGATGAGTAAATTCGACTCAGAAGAATAGGTGTTACAGGCACATATGTAGGTGTCCCTAACATTATGTCCCTATTTTTCACTTCTTGCAGATCTCATAAAATTTAATCTTTCCCAACTTCAAAGAAAAGGTAGTGTTTATTAATCAGTTTTATGGTGACTACTAATCAGCCTTGCATGGTCCATTCCAAATTGTATGTAGGCGCGCAACTATATACAATTTCAAGATTAACGATGCAATACTCAGTTCGTCAAAAATTTATCATCATGTTTATAATAAAAACATTTTCATGCTTAATTCTTAAATAAGAATCAAAAATAAATTTACAAAGATTTACTTTGTTATGAGAACAATTAAGTTTCCAAAGCGTTTCATAAACATCTTCATTTTGATATCAATCACTTATAAATCTCACTTTGAATAATCCTTATTGTGATGAAAATTAAATTTTCTCAAAGGATACCGTTTTAACTTTATAAAAACAATGTGTGATCTGCAAAGGAGTGATGAAGAGTTGTTTACCAAGAGCTTAACTACAATATGATAGGAAATGAGCTTTAGCCAAATAATCATGAGGTTCATGATCTCGATGGCACTCAAAAAGAATAATCCACAACGCAACTCAAATCGAGATGAGTACTTGTTCAATGGTTACGTCACTAATGCGAGCATTGGAGACAAGCAAGAAAAGATAGATAACATCGATACATATAGGATTTAGCAATCAAAGGTAGTCTTTTCATTAATCATAAACAAGTCAAAATTGTACCGTAACACACTACGCGTCACTATGTCATACAATTCTCAGAACTCATCCTACCAACTGATATCTCAGTTAAGTTAGGGATTTTTTTAAAAGATACCACAATGAATACTAATCTACAAGAGTCATTAGGTGTTGCACATGTCCCGAAAGATCCATCGGTACCAATTAAGAAGAAGATTTCTTCAATTTATTTCTTGGACACTGGGCATCCTCATTAGTGGACAATGGCCTAGGAACAACCCTTAACACGAACTAACCATCAATTAAAACCTTATAATTCAATCACATGACTTAATAATTTCCTCTTAACAATCTCATATTCCATACGGGTTAAATTTTACTTTATTCAAGTTTTAACCAATTTTATACTCAATTCGATATCCTACCTCATTTTCCAATACTTTCATCCTTATTATTAGACCTTCAAAGTGCAATAAAAGCTCGACATGATCAACACTTAATTTCCAATCCTATAGCTCTTACAACAGCAATTATCAAATGAGTCATTAATATGAAATGACTCGATCAGTCAATTAGACTTCTCGGAAAGGTACCAGTGGCATGAGGCTTTTGGGTACTGGTTCCAATGACAGCCTCAAGTGCAACATTCACCCTTTCGATTTCAATTTAAGAATTGGATGACAACGAATCAGATGACATCTTTCTAGGTGGTAACGTTTTGTCAAACTCCACTCTATAAGAAAAGATCGTCATGACATCGATATCTGATTTAATCTCGCCAATCCTTTTTCAATATCGCAATCAACTAATATCTACATTTCTACGAATATCAACGATTGGTTGGGATCATAAATATCCACAACTTGGTTTAGATCTAGGATAGCTAGAATTCCTACGAAAATAGCTTCGATTAATTTACTAGGAGATTTAGGGTTACTTGTGACAATCGACGTCGTATAAATACCTCGTATAAATATCAGAATAATCATCAAACAATCATGTAATAAAATTACATCATATATATATATATATATATAATCCAAGTTATATATATTAAAATAACACTTCTCAGTTTGGCCTTGTCGGTAACTCGGGAATTCTTCGGCACCGTTATAGTCAAAAGATTTTTAGACATTTTTAGAAAAATATTTTTAGTAAAAAGATTTTGAAATGTTTTATTCAAAACCTTGGTTTTAAAAATCTTTCGTTCTCTATAACGAGAGCTCTGGTACCAAACTGTAACACCCCCAAATTTGTACAACTCAATACAGCGGAAGACTAGTTGGTGTTACGGGATAGCACATTACTCACATCATAGACAACGCATAAAAATCGCGTCGTTTAATAATAAAAGCATTTCCATTCATAAATATCAAAGTTACATAGGTCCCAAGTCATTATATTTCATACAAAGTTTTACAAAGTATTTGAATGGAAAATATTGTTTAAGTGCGGGCCATGAATTCTTGTCGTCTTCCCGAGAATTACCTTCAAGTACCTGAGATAAAACATGTTAAAAGAAAAGGTCAGCGATAACGCCGAGTGAATTCATAGAGTTTAATAAAATCTATCAATATAATATCAGTATAAAATTATTACTGAAAATCATTTTGCACAAATCATTTTAATAGGCCATAAAATAGCCAAAGTCATTTTATACAAATCTTTATCAAAATCATAATATAGGCATTTGCCTTAAAAATCATTATACGAGCCAATTTCGTAAAAACATCATACAATAAGTATTATGACGTTGTATGAAAATAAAAACCGTTATATGAATGTGGTTATGAAAACCAAAACACGAACATAATATCAATAGTATGACCCTGTATTGCTAGTCAGGCAATACATCGTAGTTCGTAGCGTCTAGTAGTATTTCGTTAATCGGATTATTATAAGTCGCACGACATTGTTACCTTACTAAACCAACAACGGGTAGCTAACCCGATACTCAATTTTCCCATCTAAAGTAGCGTGTCGTCACAAAGGTCACGCTATGGAAATCTTCTCATACATAAATTCGCTTACCAATCAATGTGGCACGACGGGGATCAACCGTCAAGGCGCGAACTGGGGTGATCGTCCCCAAATAGTACTATTATATGCATAAGCGTCTACCAAATCCCGGTAGTTCACAATTCATGCTAATGGGACTTTTAGTGACATAGCCTAACTTTAATAATCCATTTGATTTCATCTATCGGGTCCTTTAATCATTTATCAGGTCATACATTCGGGTCATACAATCATTCGGGTCCAAATCAATAACAAACAATCGGGACAAATGGTTTCCTATTTTATAAAAACTAACATGTTATCTCCCTCGCGGGTTTATAAAACATTTCATAAAAACATTTAAAAGAGTGTGAGGCTATGAACTCACGTTGATGTGGGAAGGTGGGTTATTGGCAATTCGGACGTACGGTACGTGCTTCAATCACGGAAACCTAGACAAATAATAATCGGTCTTAGACGTTTGTCCAATGACTTTATAAAAATAACAATTATGTATACATATGATGACTTTATATATATGATGATCAAGTGGGTTTACATATCCTCATTTACTCATTTTTGTGTTATGTGTCGATAACTTTTATACTAGTTTTCTAGTTTTACCTATTTACGTGTTTTAGGTCCAATAAGCCTATTATAAGTTTATTAACTTGTATTAATCCATTTCATACATATATTATCAGTATTTAAACTTTCAAGTTGGGCCCAAATGGGTTAAGTCCAATAAGTCCTTTTTATAAGGGTTTAACTTATTTAGTCTAATTATTAGTCCAATATGTTTACTTAGCTCGTTAATGTCCGTATGTCCTATAGTTCGGGTTTTATCGGTTTTTACTTGTTATACATGTTTATATATCAGTATATAAGTTTTATAAAGTTTATATTAGACGGGTCCAACCATCTAAGTTTTATTTAACAAAAACGTTAATTTTACGGTATTAGCCGAAAAAGTCGTAAAAATCATGTTAATAGTTTTATAACTTATAAAACTTAACAAGTTACCATTTTTATTAAAATGTCCACTTATTTACCATTGTACATATTTATATAAATGTATTATATAAGTTAGTGGGTTTTAATTTATATTTTATACTATTAAATTTTGAGTGCTTATATAATAGTATTATACTTTAATTTCCAAAATCTGATTTTTATTCTCATCTTCACCAAAACTGCCATTTCTAGAGTTCTATATGGAGATAGAAGCTCAAATTTTTATCACATAAACTACATGATATGTCTTCCATTTAACTCTTCTATAGCTACTGTTGAATCATCCTCTAAGTAGTTTCTAAAAATCGTCCAAAACAGTGAACTCAGATTTGTACCTTAAACTTGTTTTGATCATATCTTACTCATTACAATGATTCCCTTGCATGGCCAACTCTCACATGTGTAAAAGACCCATATCTTACTGTATATCAATTCTACTTCATCATTTTATCAGTTCATGACATGTTTCTTTACTGTTTTATACAGCCAACATTTTTAAGCAAGATTTTAGCCTTGTTCTTTATAGTTTTTCACCTTTTTAATCATGTTTATCAACACCAAATCCCCACACAACATTTTTATCATCATATAATCATCATATACATATACAACAGGAAATAAAATACATGTTTACATAATCAAAATAACAAGAAGATGAGGAGGACAATCTTTATACCACCAAGTTGATGTAGGTTGTGATTTGGGCATGGATTTTGATGGAGAAACTTGTGTATAACCATGACCATCTTCAAGACCACCATTCTTCATAAACACCTTGTGGAAGATCAGCCCTACTACTCCATGAAAACTCCTCCTTGGATGTTATAAGCACCACCAATCAATAGGGTTTCAAAAGGGCTTCAACATATGTGTATATAACAGATTTTGATCAAAATTGGTGTTTGAGGGGAGAAATGGGACGGCACAATGGAGTGGGATGAGAGGATTTGTGTGTGGTATTGCATGGATGAAATGAGAAAAATGGTAATGGCAAGTGGTTTTGAGTGATGTAGCTTACATTGTAAGCTTACAAGTTACAAGTGTTGTAACTAGTAACCATGAGATGACACCTCATGGTGTGTTGGCTTAATATGGTCGGTTTTGATGGGGATGGGGCAAGTGTCCCACTTGTCTCATCCCCATTTATTTACGGGTACTCCTCGATTCTAGTTTCCTCGATTTGCGTGCCCTTGGGTCGTTTTACGAAAAACGTTTTTATAAATTATGAATCAACGGCACAAAACGAATCCAATAAAAATTGTCTCATCAAAAACGGAGTTCGAAAACGTAAATACGTAATCCTAGGGTTTCCGGTTTAGTCGTAAAGGACGTTAAAATAAAATCGTAAGTCCTAATCTCTTCTCGTAAATTTGTGAGTTTATGAACCAACACAAGTTTAAAACTCCAAAATAATATTCACGGATAAATTTATTTTCTGAAATGTCGGACGGTCACCAAGGACGGTGTATGTAAACGTAAGCACGTAATGTTGAATCCTCCGATTTAGACGTAGTCGATGCTACTTCAAGACGTAAATCCAAATTTCTTCCCAAAAATAAGTGAGTTCATATTATAACATTAAAATAATGTTTTCAAATAAATATTGAGAATAAAATATCAACCATAAATTGACGGATTGTCACAGGCAAGCTCAAAGCAAATATCACACTCAATAAGCAATTAAAGTTACTGATATGGCAAGTAAATGACTGATGAACAGTGACTGATTTTTTGGCAAGAAAATGGATTTTGGCAGCTGATTACTTGCACACAAACCAAACAAATTACCCACAAACTATCTAGAAACCTAAATGTTACCCATATCTAACAGATTACAAGCTTACAAGGCACTTTACTCTAAAATGAACACAGAAAAAGAACTTTCAGTTTTTAAGTACTATGAACCAATTTTAAACATGCAAACTCTTATAAAACCTATTAATATGAATACCACTAGTTATTATATCACAAGAATACTTAAACCAAGTGTGTTTAGGTTGGTTTCAAGCCAACAATTTGTTAACAGCTGTCCATAAAACCCACATCCAAACACACCCTTAATTTCTGAAATGGAAATTTAACAAAGCAAGTGTATTCTAATCCTATCAAAATTAATCTATTACTACACTAACATGCATAATAAACACAAAATAGCATGAATCCATCAATAAACCAGCATACAAACCACTCAAGAACATAAACATGTAATTCCACTCAAACAAGCATAAAAAAACTTTCAAAAGGGGTTCAAGCCGTTCTACCTGGCTGATGCCTTCCTTTTGGGGGTCTTAAAGCTTAAAGGAGCTTATGCTTATCAGTAGAGAAGCCCTGTTGGGGTTCAACAACAGAACCAGGGCATATATGTCTTCAAGCAAAAAAGTAGATAGGTGTTGATGCTTGTTTCTTGCAACCTGCACACTCACCACAAAACAAAGAACAAACAGAAAGAATGACTTGTGATGAAAGCCATTAAGCTATAAACAAGCTTATTAAGAAAGCTGTTATAGCTTATTGCTTAAGCTAAAAAAAGAAGGAAATGAAAACAGATTTTTTCTTCCAATATCTTTTTGAACCAACCCTTGAAACCTTTAAAGAAAACTTTTGAAAACGTTTTTAAACTAGATTAAAATTTCAGAAAACCAAACACCCAGTTCCACTTTCACTTCCCTGGATTGTTGGTTATCTAAAAAAAAATTTTAAATCCTATTTAAGAATTTCTGAAAAACTGAAACTTTCTTGAAACTTTTTTACACTAATTTTTGCAAGTTAAAAATAAAGCTTAAACTAAGAAAAACAGATAAAGGAACTCAGTATTGCATAATTTAAATTCGTTTCATTTTCATTAATTTGAAAAAAAATAATACAAAGACTGGAACAAAGAAATGGGTTCACAGGCGAACCATTTTATACTACTCTATAGTACATTCTAGAAAAATGAAAACCCTAGCATCTAGAATTCCAGGAATGCCCTTGGTTTGATTCTTGGTCAAATGCATCATGTGAAGTTGTACTTGGAATGACATCTTGATAAAGTGATCTTGGCCACTCAATTTTGCTTTGGGACAAAGGCACTCTTCATGTACGTTGGATTTCTGTCTTGATTCGATTTTTGCCAAAAGAGGGGGAGCAGGGGAACATTGGTGGGGTCCATGGAGGTCACGGGGTACAATGTTTAGGTGTGGGATGGGTTTAGTTGGAGGTTTATTAGGGATCTGGAGTTAATCAATGAGAAACCCTTTGATTAGAGGGGAATTAGGATTAGGGTTTATATGGATAAATTACGGGAGATTAGGGGAAGATGATGCACAATGTTTGTTTCCCACTCAATTTTAATATTAAAAACCCGGTTTTTAATTAATATAAACTGGGTGGTTTGTGACGTGGTGGGTAAAATGGATTTGATTGGTTGAGGGCTAGTTAGTGGGGTGATGGGTATTGGGCTGGTCGGGTAAAATGGTGGGTTTGGGTAGGGTAAAAACGGGTTTGGTAGGGTATTTGATGGATATGGGTTAAGTTTGTCCATGATTGCCCCCTGATCTCTTCAAAAACTATCAAATGAAGTCTTAACAGCTTTATTTCTTCATTTCCTTTGTAATATCTTTCAAGCAATTGTCAAATATGGCACAATACTTTGCAAATCTTTGTATCAAGGACCATATAAGCATTTTCTTCATTCTTTAAGGGCTTAAATGGCATAATCTTGAAATATTAGGGACCCAAATGCAATAATAGGATTTTGCAAGGGTATAATATGACAAGTCTTCAAAAGTTGAGGGGCCAATATTGCCAATTCTTCAAACTTCAAGGACTTCAAAGGAAATTCATGATTCGGGTCCGGTTCTTTGTGCGGCTTCGTTTCCCGTGTTCGTTTTTGCTTCATTCTTGTAATCTTTTGGTGAATTCACGATATCCATACCTAAAATACACAATGAACAAATACAAGCACATATATGGGTATTTTGATGATATTTTAAGCGTTTTAAGCCCGATTTGGACGATGAGACTATGTATAAATACAGTCTCATCACTCCCCCATACTAAACCATTGCCGTGTCCCCACGCAATGCTAGAATTAAGTATCATAGCACTTCCAAAATTCATTTTATGATGACTTTTATTCAAGACACAAATTTAAATAAACTACTACACGCGTTTTAGACATAATGTATTGTTTTCATCACGAGAATGTGACTTTTAGGATCATAGAACAAGAACACGTGAATGCTTCGTTAGAAATAATTTCGTCGTCCTCGATTTTCACCCAATTCCATGCTAAGCGTGTAACGAGATCATTGTTATTATAAGTTAGCAACACGAACACATCTCATGAGTGTTAATTACACACCTAAACTCCCTTATTCCTACTTGGTATCTCTTATATTTTATTTTGTCTTAATGATCACGAGGATACATCATCGACTTATGCGTGAATAGAGATTAAGTCTAAAAATAGAAACTTAACGGTGTAACCAAAATCATCAAATCAATAATTCACCCCAATAGACAACGATGTCAAAAAATTAAGTCAACAAGAAGGATCGATAAACACGATTTTATAACGGTTTTGAACATGAGACTTATTACCAAGACTTTTATACGCCCCCTAACGGAAGGGCCTTATTATCTTTGGTTTACCTCCATCTTTTATTCAACTTCGCCATGAAGCTTTTATTATGACTTCGGTCTTGCCTTGCCTTTTATTATCCGCCTCATCGGTGGTTTTATTAGCCAAAGACGTATATCCTCACGCTAAAGCGAATTTTGGATCTTTAAAGCTTCGAAGATTAAGGCTTGATTCACTTTCAATTTGGGCATAGATTTTTCGGCCTTGTGAGCTTCAAATTTTTGCTTAATTTAGATGAGCACTTGAAATCTTATTATTAGGTGAAGCTTTCGATTATTCGGGTGCCAATACTTCAAAACCGTGACGCTGGCGATACCTTAATGTTTTCCCAATTTAATTACATGGAAGCTACCAAAACAAATTAGAAACCCAACAATAGTGACTAAACCGCTAAATCAATATTTATTAACAATTTATTATGCAAAAGCGTTGGGAGAATAAGCTAATAATTACTACGCATAAGATCGTGACGATTACGAGACTTATAAATAACTCTATCATTTCTCGTCCTCATTTAAGAGACTTTGCCTAAAAAGTTAAGGAATCGAAGCTAAGTGCTCAACACGCACGGTCGAGTCAAAAATTACTCTTATTCTCACCATCGGAAAACCTACATTCGTGTCTTAAACACTTATGAACAACAAGAAAAATTTTTAAAATTTGGCCATTTTTGGCCTTATTTTGCAACAAAAAGATAGCAAAAAGATGAATTGGATTGCGTGTTGACGTAAGCAAGGTGAAGTATCTACTCACCCCCCCATACTAAAACTAAACATTGTCCTCAATGTTTCGAGTCTAGGGGTGTAAACACCCCCATACTAGAGACGAAGTCGAATGCTTAATCTCGAGCATGGAAAGGGTAAAACGAATAACCTAAAAGCCGTTTATGAATTATGCTAATAAGATAAACGTTAGAACATAAAAGGATATCATCGGATATCGGAATCTCCAAGGGCAACGATCGAAGCTCGAGTGATCCATAAAACGAACACGAGAGGCTTCAATGATGACGATGAACCTAATAGATCACAATCACAAACAACCACGAAACAAAGGTAGGAAGAGCACAAGTCCCCTCGTTATATTAAACAAAGAAAGCAATAATATGTACAAGGATAAGCATGAGAATCCCCCACGAGGCACCTTGTTTTTGATAACCGAGTCAAAAGCTCGACTCAAATTCCCATAAATGTGATCATTTAGGGATAATCTTGGTATGGTCATTTTTGGTGGGGCTTACATGATGAACAATGCCCAAAAGTACGTGGAGTAGTTTAAAAACCCGATAAACGTATACCGGGGGTCAAAGATAGCGTCTTCGTTTTTGGATGAAAGACGAAACAACGCCACTCCAACACAAACTAGAACCTCAAAGAGGTAGAAGAAAAGAGATAAGAAATAGAAAGGTGGGGCAATGGGTAGGGCAACATAATGAGCTACTCGAGGTAGACTCACACCAAGCAAACGAAAAGATTTTCCATTTATTGCATCGGTGGAAGACCGAGATTTCCCTTTACAAGCAATTCAGGGATCGTAAATCTCGTCCTCGGTGGAGAAATGGGAGGGAACATTTGGGGCTTCCCCCACACTAAAACCACACCAACCATCGTCAAAAGGAGTAGACGAGGTGGTAGCACTCATGAAACGCGGTGATGACGGAGTTAAACATGTAGAAAAATCTTTTAAAACATTTTTAAAATCATTTCCTTTTTCATCGTTCAAAAACTCTTTATGAAAACCCGATTTGATAATGTCGAAAATATTTGGCGTGTCAAATTGAAAATTAGTCGCGCTAAAAATTCTCATTATTAAGTCGCGGTTAGGGGGTGGTGGATTATATAAGTTCTCAAAACGTTTGTCAATAAAGAACACCGCCCCCTCGGGGTCTACATACTCGTCATCCTCATGAATGTCGATCTCATCGATTTCTTCATCAAAGATAGGCTTGTCAAACCAAGGTTTGTCATTCCCCTCCTTGAGTATCTTAGAAACTCTCTCGAAAAGATCACGATCAAGCACGAAACCATCATTCTTTTGTGGGGATCGTTGATAAGTTAGATCCTCACGAATGTGGTAAACGTCATTCTCAAATGAGGAGTGTTGATTAGGTAACTCCTCGAGAATGGGATTTGTGGTCACATGAGTTGGTTCGTCATCGAAAATAAGACGTTCCAACTCATTGAGTTCATCCTCGATTTTGGAAAGATCGACTTCACTCGTAGGTGGAAGTGAAGGCATAAGAGCTAGCTCTCGTTCAATGATTTCCTCAATCTCGGGATCAAACTCATAATCATCGTACTTCACATGCTTCTTCTTAGGAGAATCAAAAACTGCATGTGGGTTTCGAATTACGTGATCAAGCTCGGCAAAATCGCCATCGTCATCGTCAAAGAAAGAGTCGATGTGAGCACTCACAACCATGGACTTACAAGTCAAATGACTATGCTTAGGTGACTTTTCTAAGACGAGAGGATCGATGTCGATAAACCCTTTAGCCTCAACGGGTGTTGGGCTAGGCAAAGGAGGCACTTCGATGGAGTTAGAAGTTGAAGCCTCAAAGTCATGGTCCTTCGAAGGTGGTGAAGACGAACCCATTTTGGTCATTGTCGTGATGGCATTAACGTCACCCTTCGGAATTGATGGTTCACTTGTTTCGCTAAAAACATCCCAAAGTGAGTTTTCATCCATGTATTTACACATACCCTTTTGAATTAGGTACACGTATTCTTTATCATTAAAATCATCATCTTTAAAACCGTTTTTCTTAATTCTTTCAAAACATGCATCAAGCTTCATTCTTTCCGCTAAAGTAAACATTTTGAAATCATTAGAATTTGAATCATTAGGTTTTGAAACCTCGGTTTTTTCATTCTCATTAAATCCTTGGGATTTTCTAGCGAAAAAGTCTATTTTCTCATCCCCATATCTCATAGTAAGTCTCCCCTCGTGAACGTCGATTACGGTTCTAGCCGTCGATAAGAATGGTCGGCCTAAAATAATGGGACATTTAGGGTCACACTCGTAATCGGATATAACGAAATCCGCGGGAAAAACAAACTTTCCAATCCTAACATTGACATCCTCGGCTATTCCAATTGGTATTAAAGGTGTACAATTTGCAAGCTCGATTGTCATGTTTGTGGGGGTAAGCGAAGGCAATCTCATCAATTTCCAAAGAGAATGAGGCATGAGATTGATGCTAGCACCTAAATCGGCAAGGGCTAAACATCCCTCAATCTCGGAAAAATCACAAGGTAGTAGAAATTGGCCCGGATCCTTTTCCTTTCTCGGCATACGCTTTTTGGGTTTTTTAAGAAGGATCGATGCACAAGTTTCTTCAAGGGTTACTTTGGTAAGGTCGACAAAGCTCTCTTTTTGAACCGTGGATGGAATTTGAGGTACACGAGCGTGTGCACTCTTTTCCTTGGTCGCCACGTTCACCCCATCGACATCAGAACAAGAAGGCGTCTTAGAAGTCGAGGGTTGAGAGGGATAAACAACACGGAATCCTTCAAGGTTAGGGGTAATCACACGACCTTTCTCACGAGACGAGGCGGCTTTACATTGTTCTTTCGGATTAGCAACGGTGTCACTAGGTAATGAATTTGATGACGAACCCAAGGCTTTGTTCATAATGGCCGAAAACATCTTTTTAATATCAATTTGCCCTTGCTCAATCTTCGTGTTTTGCAATTTCAAAGTATTTGTAATGTCGTTTTTCAGAGTACCAATTTCTCCCTCTAATCGTCTCATATTAGCCTCATTCGTTTTCATGTAGTTTTGAAAATCGTTTGACGAACTATTTTGATTAGAATTAAAGTTCCCTTGGTTTTGATTACTTCTTTGAAAATTGTTTTGATTACCACTTGAAAAATTGTTGCCTTGATTGTTGTTGTTTGAAAAATTCGAGTTTTGGTTATTGTCTCGATTTTGCCAAGTTATATTACGACCTTGATTATAACCTCCTTGATTTTGATTCGAAAAATTTCCTTGTTGATTGTTTCCTTGAAAATTGTTTCGATTTTGAAAATTGTTGCCTTGGTTATAATTGCCTTGTTGTGATGGACCCGCGTTATTTTGATTTTGAAAATTGTTGTTTCCATTTAACGCACTCACATTCGACGTTTGGCCATCCGTAGCCGCACACTCGTAATAATTATGAGGTCCACCACAAAACGTACACGAAACCTCAACCGCTTTCACCATAGCGGGAGCGTCTTTCTTTTGCATCTCAATGAGATAAGACGTAAACACATTCGTCAACTTGTCGACTTTTGCATCAACCCTCTCAATGTTGCGATTAGAACTACTAACATTGGCGACATTGGCAACACTCGGTGCATTGCGGAGTTGGTAAACCTTGGATCGGTTTTTGATAATTATCAAAGCTTCTCTCGGAGTCTTACACAAAATGTTGCCACCGGCGGCGGAATTCAACGAGTCTTGTTCGTGAAAATTAAGACCGTTGTAAAACGTATCGATTTGGTGCAACTCGGAAAAACCATGGTGAGGACATTGCCTAAGCAATTCCTTAAAACGATCCCACGCGTCTCTAAAAGATTCATTCGGTTTTTTCTCAAATTTCGTTATTTCGTTTTTGAAAAACGTTGTCTTAGACGGTGGGAAAAAATAATTAACGAACTTGGAAACGAGATCCTTCCACGTAACTATGGAATTAGGTGGCTCTTTCTCATACCAATCCTTGGCGGCACCATCGAGCGAGTACGGAAAAAGCATAAGCTTGACGACATCGGTGTCGACGTTCTTAAACTTGCTCGTGGCTAAAAGACGATCAAAATTCCGAATATGGTCGTGAGGATTATCGGCTTCACGACCTCGAAACTTCGTAGCTTGGATCAACGAAAGCATTCCGCTCTTGATCTCAAAATTCTCCGCTTCGATAGCGGGAATTACGATCGCGTCTCCATAACCCTCGGTGGGCGCTTGGAGCAATTCCATCATCGAACGATTATCGGCCATCTCCTCTACGGTTTCTTCAACAACGATATTAGGAACGTCGGTTTCTAATTCTCGTCTACGTCGTCGATTCCTTCGATTACGATTGCGTCGATTTGAAGCTTCACTAGAATTGGAATAATCCTTCGATCGAGTGCGCATGCACTAAGCGTAGAATGGGTGGTAGCAAAGAAGATTCTTTTTGCGGTTTTTCGATTTTTTCAATTTTTTTGGTTTTTGATTGGTTTTTTAATTTTTTTGGATTTTTGAATGTATTACGTAGACACAAATCTACAAATCTCCCCCCGAATCGATCTTCTCGATTAAAGGAGCCTCAAAGAATGAAAACGATCACGTGGAGTGAACGTTCTCGATGACTTTAGAACGTTGGTGGAACACCAAAACGTTCAAGAGGGTTTAATCTTGAAAACACAAGCAAATATAATATACGTGGATAATACTTGGGCGGAAAACCCTCGATTAGCCTTCTTTCTCAAAACACGCACAAGCAAGCGGAGGAAACGAGGCGGCGCGAAGCACTTAAGAGCCTTTTTCCTTTAGGTCGTGAAATACAACCGCCTTATACCCACCTTATAGTTTGTGTTAATTGAAATTAAGCCTCACGAAAGTAATTATCTATTTTGCCATTAAACTTTTGCTTTGGATTCGAATACAATGATCGAGTGATGAAATCCCGAATCAAGGTTGTGATTTCTCACGTATTTGGAGTACTTGTATATTTATTTGTTCTTACGTAAATACGATATAGTAATAATATATTCACAAGAAAAACGAAAAACGATATATCTACAATATAGTAAAGATTGTTGTGTGTTTAATTTAGGAAAATTAAACACGATTTATTTGGATATTATACTATAATAGAGAAAAATAACAAAAATGAGTATGTACGATATTTACGCTTTCCAAAAAACGAAAAGCTAAAACGCACTACTCACACAAACACGATACTAATAATAATGGCACACAAACACCTCCCCGGCAGCGGCGCCAAAATGATATTGAGTAAAATACGTCTTTTAGGAAAAACAACGTATAAGTGCGGCAAGTATTAATCGACACGATTTAGGAAAACCGTGAAGACGAATAAATTCCAAGTTCGTTCTCGAAGGAGGTGTGTGTATTAATGTGCCAATATATAAAATAACAATGTTTGGATTAGTGACGTTTTTGGTTTAAAGAGAGAAAAAGTAAAGACGAGCTACGACTACGAATTAAACTACGACGTTGACGTAAAACGCGAACGTAAATACGTAAAACGTGACGAAATTAAAAATTAAACCTAAAAATTAATTAAAATATTAAACTAAGTCTTAAATAATATAAATAAGAATAAAAATCCAACAAATATATTTTAAAACCTTTTATTAATTAAATATTCAATTTTTAATGCTAATTAAAGCCCAAAAATTAAATATAATTAACAAAATGTCCAAAATATTAATTTATTGAACTAATAACTAACTTATATTATTTAATGACTAAAAAGTATTTTTCCTAAATTTTTAAAACTATTTTTCTATTTTAAATCACTAAAAACTATTTTTAAATTAAAATAATCCTAAAAATAATAAAATAATGCCAAAATTAATTTGATAATTTTAAAAATCCTAAATTACCCTAATGAACAGTAGAAAATTGAAAAAGTTTGAAAAATGTAAAATCTTGCACTAAAAGACAAAACAGTTTATTAATTAAACCCTAATTAAACTAATTTAATTATAAAAAATAATTAAAAAGTGAACAGTGACTAATTTTTAAACTAAAAATCTTAAACTAATTTTCTAAGTCTAGGAAAAATTTTAAATCTGAAAAATAAAACTTTTTTACACTACAAGACAAAAACAGAAATCATAAAAAGTAATTAAAAATGCAATAAAACCTAAAAAAAATACTTAATGAACAGTAAATTAAAAAGTAATTAAACTGAAAAATCAAGATTAAAATAAGAAAAATATTGAAACGTAAATTAAACCCTAAAACCTAAATTTGGTCACTAAAGACAAAATTAACAAACTGTGATAGTGACACTTGTGTGTTTCTGTCTTTTAGCACAAGCAGTACAAACAATAGCCTACCAGTGGGAACTTGGTTCCCACTGCTTGTATTAAAAACGGGTCTGGTGGATTTTCAGCTTAGGAAAGCTGTTGCTTTGACTTTTTCTTGGACAAAGGGGCACCCCCCCACTCATGGAAGTGTGGGGAGTCAGATTCAACAAGAAAACAGGCAAGCTCAAAGCAAATATCACACTCAATAAGCAATTAAAGTTACTGATATGGCAAGTAAATGACTGATGAACAGTGACTGATTTTTTTGGCAAGAAAATGGATTTTGGCAGCTGATTACTTGCACACAAACCAAACAAATTACCCACAAACTATCTAGAAACCTAAATGTTACCCATATCTAACAGATTACAAGCTTACAAGGCACTTTACTCTAAAATGAACACAGAAAAAGAACTTTCAGTTTTTAAGCACTATGAACCAATTTTAAACATGCAAACTCTTATAAAACCTATTAATATGAATACCACTAGTTATTATATCACAAGAATACTTAAACCAAGTGTGTTTAGGTTGGTTTCAAGCCAACAATTTGTTAACAGCTGTCCATAAAACCCACATCCAAACACACCCTTAATTTCTGAAATGGAAATTTAACAAAGCAAGTGTATTCTAATCCTATCAAAATTAATCTATTACTACACTAACATGCATAATAAACACAAAATAGCATGAATCCATCAATAAACCAGCATACAAACCACTCAAGCACATAAACATGTAATTCCACTCAAACAAGCATAAAAAACTTTCAAAAGGGGTTCAAGCCGTTCTACCTGGCTGATGCCTTCCTTTTGGGGGTCTTAAAGCTTAAAGGAGCTTATGCTTATCAGTAGAGAAGCCCTGTTGGGGTTCAACAACAGAACCAGGGCATATATGTCTTCAAGCAAAAAAGTAGATAGGTGTTGATGCTTGTTTCTTGCAACCTGCACACTCACCACAAAACAAAGAACAAACAGAAAGAATGACTTGTGATGAAAGCCAATAAGCTATAAACAAGCTTATTAAGAAAGCTGTTATAGCTTATTGCTTAAGCTAAAAAAAAGAAGGAAATGAAAACAGATTTTTTCTTCCAATATCTTTTTGAACCAACCCTTGAAACCTTTAAAGAAAACTTTTGAAAACGTTTTTAAACTAGATTAAAATTTCAGAAAACCAAACACCCAGTTCCACTTTCACTTCCCTGGATTGTTGGTTATCTAAAAAAAATTTTAAATCCTATTTAAGAATTTCTGAAAAACTGAAACTTTCTTGAAACTTTTTTACACTAATTTTTGCAAGTTAAAAATAAAGCTTAAACTAAGAAAAACAGATAAAGGAACTCAGTATTGCATAATTTAAATTCGTTTCATTTTCATTAATTTGAAAAAAAATAATACAAAGACTGGAACAAAGAAATGGGTTCACAGGCGAACCATTTTATACTACTCTATAGTACATTCTAGAAAAATGAAAACCCTAGCATCTAGAATTCCAGGAATGCCCTTGGTTTGATTCTTGGTCAAATGCATCATGTGAAGTTGTACTTGGAATGACATCTTGATAAAGTGATCTTGGCCACTCAATTTTACTTTGGGACAAAGGCACTCTTCATGTACGTTGGATTTCTGTCTTGATTCGATTTTTGCCAAAAGAGGGGGAGCAGGGGAACATTGGTGGGGTCCATGGAGGTCACGGGGTACAATGTTTAGGTGTGGGATGGGTTTAGTTGGAGGTTTATTAGGGATCTGGAGTTAATCAATGAGAAACCCTTTGATTAGAGGGGAATTGGGATTAGGGTTTATATGGATAAATTAGGGGAGATTAGGGGAAGATGATGCACAATGTTTGTTTCCCACTCAATTTTAATATTAAAAACCCGGTTTAAAAATTTAATTAATATAAACTGGGTGGTTTGTGACGTGGTGGGTAAAATGGATTTGATTGGTTGAGGGCTGGTTAGTGGGGTGATGGGTATTGGGCTGGTCGGGTAAAATGGTGGGTTTGGGTAGGGTAAAAACGGGTTTGGTAGGGTATTTGATGGATATGGGTTAAGTTTGTCCATGATTGCCCCCTGATCTCTTCAAAAACTATCAAATGAAGTCTTAACAGCTTTATTTCTTCATTTCCTTTGTAATATCTTTCAAGCAATTGTCAAATATGGCACAATACTTTGCAAATCTTTGTATCAAGGACCATATAAGCATTTTCTTCATTCTTTAAGGGCTTAAATGGCATAATCTTGAAATATTAGGGACCCAAATGCAATAATAGGATTTTGCAAGGGTATAATATGACAAGTCTTCAAAAGTTGAGGGGCCAATCTTGCCAATTCTTCAAACTTCAAGGACTTCAAAGGAAATTCATGATTCGGGTCCGGTTCTTTGTGGGGCTTCGTTTTCCGTGCTCGTTTTTGCTTCATTCTTGTAATCTTTTGGTGAATTCACGATATCCATACCTAAAATACACAATGAACAAATACAAGCACATATATGGGTATTTTGATGATATTTTAAGCGTTTTAAGCCCGATTTGGACGATGAGACTATGTATAAATACAGTCTCATCAATTACATAATCAAAATAACAAGAGGATAGGAAGAACAATCTCTATACCACCATTAGTGATGAAAAGATGAGGTTTTTGATGAACAAGACTTGGTTTTGGGTAACCAATCTTATGAGATATCAACACCACTTCTAGGATCACCAAGTATTTGTAGATTCCTCCAAAAATCATCCCTTGTTCTTCATGAAAACTCCTTGAGAAATCAGCCCCGAACTCCCTTGAAAACTCCTTTTTACATGTTAAGATCACCTCCAATCTTCATAACTTCAATGGGTTTTCATCATATGTAAATTATACATATGATTCAATGGTTAAATTTGATCAAATGAGGGTTGTTTTGGTTGAATATTGGACGAAATAAGAGAGAGAGGAGAGTGTTTATGGTGGTTTGCATGAGTTGAATGAGAGAAAGTGGTATGAGTTGCTAGTTTTGGTGTAGTTGTAAGCTTACTAGTTAAGCTAGCTTACAAGTGTTATCTTGTTAGCTACATTTTGCCACATATTGTGATGTGGTGGCATAATTTAGCCATGCCATGTTAGTGGGGCGGGGCAAGATTTATCTTGTCTCATCCCACTAATTTATGGGTATTCCTCGATTCTAGTTTCCTCGATTTGCGTGCCATCGGGTCGTTTTACGAAAAACGTTTTTATAAATTATAAATCAACGGCACAAAACGAATCAAATAAAAATTGTGTCATCAAAAACGGAGTTCGAAAACGTAAATACGTAATCCTAAGGTTTCCGGTTTAGTCGTAAAGGACGTTAAAATAAAATCGTAAGTCCCAATCTCTTCTCGTAAATTTGTGAGTTTATGAACCACAACAAATTTAAAACTCCAAAATAATATTCACGGACAAATTTATTTTCTGAAATGTCGGACTGTCACCAAAAACGGTGTATGTAAACGTAAGCACGTAACGTTGAATTCTCCGGTTTAGACGTAGTCGACGCTACTTCAAGACGTAAATCCAAATTTCTTCCCAGAAATAAGTGAGTTCATAAAATAATATTTTCAAATAAATGTTGAGAATAAAATATCAACCATAAATTGACGGATTGTCACACCATACAAGTTAAATTTTTTATTTTTTTTTACTTTATTCAAGTTTCAACCAATTTTATACTCAATTCAATATCCAACCTCATTCTCCAATACTTTCAACCTTATTTTTAGACCTTAATAGGGCAATGAAAGTTCGATATGGACAACACTTAATTTCCAATCCTATATCTCTTACAACAACGATTATCAAATGAGTCACTAGTATGAGATGACTCATACTTTCAACTAGACTTCTCGGAAAGGTATTAGTGGCATGAGGCTTTTGGGTAATGGTTCCAATAACAGCCTCAAGTGCAACATTCACCCTTTCGATTTCAAATTTAAGAATTGGATGACAACAAATCAGATGACATCTTTCCAGGTGATAACGTTTTGTCAAACTCCACTCTATAAGGAAAGATCGTCATGACATCGATATCAGATTTAATCTCGCCAATTCTTTTTCAATATCACAATCAACTAATATCTACATTTCTACGAATATCAACCATTTGTTGGGATCATAAATATCCACAACTTGGTTTAGATCTAGGATAGCTAGAATTCCTACGAGAATAGCTTCGATTAATTTACTAGGGGATTTAGGGTACATTGTGACAATCTACGTCGTATAAATACCTCGTATAAATATCAAAATAATCATCAAACAATCATGTAATAAAATTACATCATATATATATATATATATATATAATCCAAGTTATATATATATATATATTAAAATAACACTTCTCAGTCTGGCCTTGTCGGTAACTCGGGAATTCTTCGGCACCGTTATAGTCAAAAGATTTTTAGACATTTTTAGAAAAATGTTTATAGTTAAAAGATTTTGAAATGTTTTATTCAAAACCTTGGTTTTAAAAATCTTTCGTTCTCTATAACGAGAGCTCTGATACCAAACTGTAACACCCCCAAATTTATACAACTCAGTACAGCGGAAGACTAGTTGGTGTTACGGGATAGCACATTACTCACATCATAGACAACGCATAAAAATCGCGTCGTTTAATAATAAATCATTCCCATTCATAAGCATCAAAGTTACATCGGTCCCAAGTCATATTATTTCATAAAAAGTTTTACAAAGTATTTGAATGGAAAATATTGTTTAAGTGCGGGCCATGAATTCTTGTCGTCTTCCCGAGAATTACCTTCAAGTACCTGAGATAAAACATGTTAAAAGAAAAGGTCAGCGATAACGCCGAGTGAATTCATAGAGTTTAATAAAATCCATCAATATAATATCAGTATAAAGTTATTACTGAAAATCATTTTGTACAAATCATTTTAATAAGCCATGAAATAGCCAAAGTCATTTTATACAAATCTTTATCAAAATCATAATATAGGCATTTGCCTTAAAAATCATTATACGAGCCAATATCGTAAATACATCATACAATACGTCTTATGACGTTGTATGAAAATAAAAACCGTTATATGAATATGGTTACTAAAACCAAAACACAAACATAATATCAATAGTATGACCCTGTATTGCTAGTCAGGCAATACATCGTAATTCGGAGCGTCTAGTAGTATTTCGTTAGTTTTGGATTATTATAAGCCGCATGACATTGTTACCTTACTAAACCAACAAAGGGTAGCTAACCCGATACCAATTTTGCCCATCTAAAGTAGCGTGTCGTCACAAAGGTCACGCTATGGAAATCTTCTCATACATAAATTCGCTTACCAATCAATGTGGCACGACGGGGATCAACCGTCAAGGCGCGAACTGGGGTGATCGTCCCCAAATAGTACTATTAAATGCATAAGCGTCTACCAAATCCTGGTAGTTCACAATTCATGCTAATGGGACTTTTAGTGACATAACCTAACTTTAATAATCCATTTAATTTCATCTATCGGGTCCTTTAATCATTTATCGGGCCATACAATCGGGTCATTCAATCATTCGGGTCCAAAATCAATAAACAAACAATCGGGACAAATGGCGTTATAAAAACTAACATGTTATCTCCCTCGCGGGTTTATAAAACATTTCATAAAAACATTTAAAAGAGTGCGAGGCTATGAACTCACGTTGATGTGGGAAGGCGGGTTATCGGCAACTCGGACGTACGGTACGTGCTTCAATCACGGAAACCTAAACAAATAATACTCGTCTTAGACTCATGTCCAATGAATTTATAAAAATAACAATTATGTATACATATGATGATTATTTATATATGATGATCAAGTGGGTTTACATATTCTCGTTTACTCATTTTAGTGTTATGTGTCGGTAACGTTTATACTAGTTTACTAGTTTTACCTATTTACGTATTTTAAGTCCAATAAACTTATTATAAGTTCTTTAACTTGTTTTAATCCATTTTATACTTATATTATTAGTATATATACTTTCCATGTTGGGCCCAAATCGGTTAAGCCCAATAATAAGTTTATAAGTGTTTTAGTCCATTTTTGTTGTATTATAAGTCCAATAACGTTAATTTAGTCCGTTAACGTCCGTATGTCCTATAGTTCGGTTCTATCGGTTTTCACTTGTTATACATGTTTATATATCAGTATATAAGTTTTATAAAGTTTACATTAGACGGGTCCAACCATCTAAGTTTTATTAAACAAAAACGTAAATTTTACGGTAATAGCCGAAAAAGTCGTAAAAATCATGTTTATAGTTTTATAACTTATAAGTATTATTTCACTACCATTTATATAAGTTATTCATTCATTTACCCTTTTAAATATTTATATAAATAAGTTTTATAAGTTAGTGGGTTTTAATTTATATTTTATACTATTAAATTTTGAGTGCTTATATAATAGTATTATTCTTTACTTTCCAAAAATCTGATTTTTATCTTCACTTTCACCAAAACTGCCATATCTTGATTTCTATATGGAGATAGAAGCTCAAATTTTTATCACATAAACTACATGATATGTGCTACATTTAACTCTTTTATAGCTACTGTTGAATCATCCTCTAAGTATTTTCTAAAAATCTTCCAAAACAGTGAACTCAGATTTATACCTTAAACTTGTTTTGATCATATCTCGCTCATTACAATGATTCCATTGCATGGACAACTCTCACATGTGTACGAGACCCATAGCTTACTGTAAATGGATTATACTTCATCATTTTATCAGTCCATGACCTGTTTCTTTACTGTTTTATACAGCCAACAAATTTAACCAAGATTTTAACCTTGTTTCTTATGGTTTTTCACCTTTTTAATCATGTTTATCAACACCAAATCCCCACATAACATTTTTATCATCATATAATCATCATATACATATACAATAGGAAATAAAATACATGTTTACATAATCAAAATAACAAGAAGATGAGGAGGACAATCTTTATACCACCAAGTTGATGTAGGTTATGAGTTTGACATGGATTTGGATGGAGAAACTTGTGCATAGCCAAGACCATCTTCAAGACCACCATTCTTCATGTATACCTTGTGGAAAATCAGCCTCAAGACACTATGAAAACTCCTCCTTGGATGTTATAATCACCTCCATTCAATAAGTCTTCAAAAGGATATCATCTTATGCAAGAATAACATAAGATTTGTGGTGAAATTTTGATCAAATAAGGGTTTTGTTTGAGTTGAGGGACGGCACAAGCAAGAGAGAAAGGGAGGATTGTATGAGATTTGCATGGATGGAAATGAGTTGCTAGTTTGAGGTGCTAATGGTTTTGACTAGTGTTAGCTTTCTTATTAAGCTTAGGACAAGTGTAGTAAAGTTAGCTTAAGGCTTGACACCTAAGGGTGTTGGTGAGTTTTTGGCCGCCCCATGTGTGCTAGTGGGGTGGGACAATGTATTTTGTCCCATCTCACTAGTTTACAGGTATTCCTAGATTCTAGTTTCCTTGATTTGCGTGCCCTCGGGTGGTTTTATGAAAAACATTTTTATAAATTATGAATCAACGTCACAAAACGAATCCAATAAAAATTGTCTCATCAAAAACGGAGTTCGAAAACGTAAATACGTAATCCTAAGGTTTCCGGTTTAGTCGTAAAGGACGTTAAAATAAAATCGTAAGTCCTAATCTCTTCTCGTAAATTTGTGAGTTTATGAACCAACACAAATTTAAAACTCCAAAGTAATATTCACGGATAAATTTATTTTCTGAAATGTCGGACTGCCACCAAAGACGGTGTATGTAAACGTAAGCACGTAACGTTGAATCCTCCGGTTTAGACGTAGTCGATGCTACTTCAAGACGTAAATCCAAATTTCTTCCCAAAAATAAGTGAGTTCATATTGTAACATTAAAATAATGTTTTTAAATAATATCTGAGAATAAAATATCAACCATAAATTGACGGATTGTCACAAAAATGGTGCAATGTGATTGGTTCTGGCGTGGTGAGTGTACAATCTTGTTGTGATTCTCCATTAATTGCAAAACAGCTCATTAAATGGCCTTTGACTTGAGTCCATGATCTGTGTGATATGAATGGAGTAATATGATTGGTTGAAAAGCTTATCACATGGATTCAGCTTATATTAAGTTCCAAACTTGGCAGAATTAGCCCCTTAGTTTTGGCAGATTGCCATTTTGAGCTAACAGCTTCATAATCTTGACATCCTTGGCCCTTTGACTTGGTTGACTTTCATCTAAGGTCCTTTGACTTGCTTTGACTTTGATTTTGACTTCGTTGATTTTTCAATTTAAGTCCTTTAACTTTGGCAGTTTGGCAAGAAAGGTCTATTGACTTTGTAGACTTGTCATCTTGAGTCCTTCTTTTGTATTTTCTTTAATATAAATACCTTGGAAACCGTGTTTGCATCAAATTTGGATCTTTTTACCTACAAAAGCACAAACAACAAAGAATACCCCATAATGCTGCTTTTACACATACAATCTATTGTAGTTGCTTTCATTGTTCAACTATCTGCTTTTACACATAAAATCTGGTTTTTTCTTTGTGTTTTAAGGTTTAAGATATTATAATTGATATGAGATTTCACTCATATCACACCCCACTTTGACAAGTGGACCGTTACATGATAATTATGGCGTGTCATCAAAGCATGCAAGGTAAATGTCTAAAACAATAAATGACCATAAAGGAAACCAGAATCAAATTTCGGTCCCAAAACATAAGCTCACACATGCATAAGTAAAGAATGTAAAGAAAGGACTAAACAATGTCAAAGCAAAGCATAGTATATAAGTGCATAAAGGATGAAGTCAATGGAAGCCTCCATCCAAATGCATGTACTCTTGATTGTCTAGTTCTGTCCTTTAGTACCTGCCGTATGGGAACATGAAAAGAAATACGGCTGAGTAATACGCTCAATGAATTGATATATAGCATGACATGAATAATTGAAACATAAGTAAAGCATGAAAGTGAAGCGGAATAATGTAAGTCCTGGGAAACCTAGAATCATGTATATAACTGGTTTATATCTGAGAAGTCTTATGTCCATGTTTATACTGAAAGTCTGCTTTTTAATCATGAAAAGTGTAATTTAAATGCCAAAGAGCTCATATAGGTCATGAAATATATTAGCGTGCATGAATACATAAAGGGGTGACCTTATTGTTCCTATAATTATTCACTTCACCATGGTTGATTATATGATTAAACAAGAAATAAAGATAGAAAAATAGATGGATTCTAGAGAGATAAAGTAGTGAGAGAAAGTAGAGAGAAGGTGGAGAAAACTAGGTGAAATTAGATTAAGAAAAATGAAATGCCTTGCCCACCCTCCTAACATGCTAGGAGGGTGCTTATATAGTCCACCCACATGCGGGCTTTCTTTTGGACTATATTTGTTTTGGGTCGGGCTTGAATATATGCTTAGTACCTTGAAAGAGGCCTTTTAAGCTAACCATCAAGCCCGTAATGTCACGACTATTTTAACTAACTATTACAACGTTCTAATAAATATTACAATATAAACCTATGACCGAACATTCTTGTTTGACTCAATATTTTGAGGCTAACAATCTCCCCCAATGTGAGGTCATTCCTCTTTGATATTTGGAGTTCAATGGAGATTATGAATTTCGTCATAAATGAGTCTTGAACGTGTAATAGTAGTCTTGTTCCTTCATGCTGTGATCTTTGAGCCTTTGTCATTGTCTTTCGAATTTGTCTTTTATCTTGAGATCTTCAAATTACCCTTGACTTCTTATTGCCATCTTACGATCTTGTGTCTTTATCCACATGCTCATACTTTGCACAATCTTGAAAGCTTGCTAGCAATCTCCTTTCAAGAGGGTCACTCCTCTACATTAATTGATAATGAAGATTTTGATCGTCAGTGTTGCGGAAGTATTTATCTTTCTTGATTGTTGAATATGTCTTTGGGCATGAGTAAGTGGTTGTGAATCTTTGACTTTACTGAGTACACCGTAAAGTCACCTTCATGAGACAAAACATAGACATGGACAGAATGGCTTTGACATTCGTCCTAAATCGGTAGCGTTTTACCTCCGATCGGTGAAGAACATTATACGATATTAAGTATCGTACCCATGATTAGGTAGATTCAATTAAGAATCTCCTTGACAGGGTCTCGCGGCTGTACTAGCCGTTCTCTTTACTCGCCTGTCTCAAATCAAGACTGCGAACATAAAGAGTGGATCAATTGGATAAATATCCGCTTGATTAAAGTCGTCAATTGAAATACCTGGAACAAGTTTGATTCATTAAGAATCTTACCATTGTTTCTTTCTAGTTGACACAAGCTTGATTCATAAGAATCTCGCAAGTTACCTTCCGTAACGCTGTTTAATGTTGATGCTAGAAGGATTTCCATTCGTCGCTGTGAATATTAACAAATATCACTCTGAATGTTCTGGAAAGACCATAAAGATATTGCGTAGAAACCTGAAACGAGTTTGAATCGATAAAGAAAAAAACCACTGTTGCTTTTCAGTTTTACATATGTTCAACTCATAAAGAATCTTACACATGACCTACCGCAGTGCTGTTTGATGTTAACACTGGAAGGATTTCCACTCTTCATTGTGAATACTAGGCAGTACCACTATGAGTGGTCCATTAATATCGCAAGGATATAGCGTAGGACTGTCTTGATCTTCATCCATGTGTCCTAACGAGATTTGATTGATCTCTTGGCTCTAGACTTGATTTGTGTACTTTTAGTAGTCAGAGGCTGGAGCAGATGACACCTATTCAATATCAACTATCTCGGAGTGAGAAAGTCAATAGAAGTCATGTTGATCTCCGTGACAGTAAAACAAACTTCTTTTGAGAGAAGCCTGAGTCCGCTGGGGAAGGGTTATGCATTACATCACCGGGTCCATGATGCGTTGTCTTCATGATGTGTTGACCCGGTTTCTGCCTAAGTTGTATGGAGGGCTAATTTCTTTACACCCTTTATCCTTACATTTCTTTTTCATTCTTCAACCCCTTCAATGCTTACCAAGACATCATTACTAGCACCTTGTTGTGATTGTTCCAGTGCTAGCATCAATACTTAGTCGGCATTCAACTACGTTCACATTCTACTCCATCTTTCCTAAGGACTTCTAATAATCTATTGGATTGTCCCTGGGAAGATCCCTCCGGTTCTGGTTGGATCATAGGACTTAAACCTAACCACCATTTTGACACCAATAACGTCGTGAATTAAAGATGTTGTGGGAATTTGATCGTAACCATGAGTGCTTGAGTCTTTAGATCATATTTTAATCACATTTTCTCCCCTATCTCTAATATATAAAATCGTTTGATATTAGAGATACCAAATTTGATTAAAATATATTGTGGAAAATAGTCTTGAAGAATTTTCGGGAGAAAAATGTGTCAAACATAGCATGAATTTGAAACGCTCCCCCTAAAAAATTGATCCAATGGAATTGTCATTACGAGGATATGATCCACATTAAACTTTTGAGGATAGGAGTTGTTGAAGACACAATTTTTAAAAGATTTTGAATATCATTGAGAAATTCTTGAAAAAATTGTGTTCAACGCTTTTTGAAAAATCAATTCTTTTTGGCGAAAAGGTTTTTCTAAAGCATAAACTTGAGTTCATAGACTTTGAATGTCTTGACGAACCCACTCAAGTGTAAGAAGATTTAACTTCTTTTGCTGAGGGTAAGGGCACGAAATCGTACACTCCCCTGTGAATATAGATCCGGGTTGCAATCTGAAAGTGATTACAAGTCATTGTGTTGAGCTCAAAACGTTAAATGTTTTGGGACATGCTCAACCCAAGATAGATTGCTCTACCCGTTGTTTGGAAATATTTTCCAAAATAGACAATTTCCTTTATTAAAAGAAGAAATGACATGTTTTGAAAAATATTTACAACTTTCATTCGAGCTTTATGTACACACCCGTGTCGTTATTGAGCGACATTTCTAGGTACGTCCATATTATCGATACTGAAAGACATGTCGAGAAGAATATTTTTGTATTTTCAAAGATTTTTAATTTTGTATTTTGCTTTTTCATTAATATTTACAAGTAGATGTTTGATAGATGAATCAAGCAGGCTTCTTTGCCAGAATCTCCAGTTCTGCTGGAGTCAAACATCTCATACCAATTTCCCTAACTAGATACGCAAACCTCTCTTTCGAAAGAGCTTTTGTAAGCAAGTTAGCTAATTGGTAATCAGTTCCAACAAAGTATAATTCAACAATACCCCTTTCAACTTGTTCCTTAATGAAGTGATATCTGACATCAATGTGCTTCGTGCGGGAATGCTGTACCGGATTACAAGAGATGGCTATGGCGGATTTTGAGTCACAGTACATAGGTACTTTATCAAAGTGGAAGCATTATCCGTGAGTTGTGTTCTCATCCAAAGAACTTGAGCACAACACGCAGATAGAGACACATACTCCGCTTCGGCTGATGATAATGATGTGCAATCCTGCTTCTTGGAAGACCATCCCACAAGCTTATCTTGACCTAGAAATTGTGCCCCACCAGAAGTACTTTTTTGTGTATCAAGACACCCTGCATGATCAGAATCTGAATAGGCCGTTAGAAAGAAACCAGTTTCCCTCGGATACCAGAGTCCTATGTGAATGGTATTCTTAAGGTACCGAAAGATCTATTTAACCTCCTTGAGGTGTTTTTCAGTGGGTCGTGCTTGATATCGTGCACAATAACATGTAGCATGTGATATATCTGGTCGGCTTGCTGTCAAGTACATGAGGGAGCTAATCATGGAACGATATCTCGTTTGATCTATGGCATCTCCCTCCAAATCAGCATCTAGGGATGTGGTTGATAATGGTGTTCCAACGGGGTCACATGATGTCATACCAAGCTTTTTGATTATCTCTTGACAATACTTAGCTTGGTTAATAAAGATACCACTTGGGGATTGGTGAACTTGAATTCCTAGAAAGAATTTTAGTTCACCCATCATTGAGATTTCAAATTTGCTGTGTATTACTTTTTCAAACCATTTTTAAAGTTTTAGGTTTGTAGACCCAAAAATAATGTCATCAACATAAATCTGCCCAAGCAAAATGTCATCCCCATATTTATAAGTGAACAAAGTTAGATCAATGGAACCTTTTGAGAAACCTTTGAATACCAGGAATTTCGAGAGCTCATCGTACCACGCCCTTGGAGCTTGCTTGAGTCCATAAAGTGCTTTGTGGAGACAAAACACCTTGTCAGGATAGTGAGGATTGACGAATCCTTCCGGTTGTGTGACCTAGACTTCTTCCTTAAAAGGACCGTTAAGAAACGCCGTCTTTACGTCCATTTGATAGACAATGAATCCCTTATGTGCAGCATAAGCAAGGAAAATCCTGACCGTTTCCATACGAGCTACTGGTGCAAATGATTCTTCAAAATCAATACCCTCTTTCTGTCCATATCCTTTAGCCACTAGCCTAGATTTATTCTTGATGATCGTGTTCTCTTCATCCATCTTGTTTTTCCAGATCCATCAAAGATTTAATCGTATTACATCGTATGGTCTGCCAACAAGTTCCCAGACTTTAAGTCTTTCAAATTGTTGAAGTTCATCCGTCATCGATTCAATCCAAGCACGATCAGCCATGGCTTCTTTGATGTTTTTCGGTTCAACTGAACTCACGGCGAGTGCGAACATACAAACATCGCCATCGGTGTTAAGCTGTCGTCTTGTGCCAACAGGCTGTGAAGGGTTGCCAGTTACTTGAACCAAAGGATGATCTCGGGTCCAATGATGTGTTGAAGGATGTCGTTGATAGAACATATCCATATTTGACAAATCAACATGGCGAGTAGAAGACTCTCCAGTTTCGTGTACCGGTGTACCGAATGGGTTGATAAATTCGTCTTCGTCAGATAATGCATTGTCTGCTTGATTTGTGTTCTCTAGAGCAATGACAGTAGTTGTGGATGTTGTAGGAGCGTTTGTTGATGTGATATTCTGAGGAGGTAAATCTGCAACAACCCGTGTTGAAGTAGATGAAGTTGTATCCTTTTGTTGACGATGATCGGTATCATCATTCTTATCATGAGTGACAGCGGAAGACTTTGATACAACTTGTTTCTCGCCCGTGAAATATTCATCATACATAGGTCCATATAACATTTCCAGCTCTTCAATTGTCATGTTGACTGTCATATCAGCTCTTGGAACATTTCCTTGAACCAGCTTTGAACTAGACGGTTCATTGTTGTGGTCTTGAGTTTCGAGTTCCGTGCGTTTGTGAACGGAAGTCGTTTGTCGTTGTGTATCGGGACATAAACTGTTTTGTTCAAGTGCCATTTCTTGTAATTCATCAAATCTGATATGAATAGTCTCGACTATCAATTTTGTTCTCTTGTTGTAAACTTTATATCCCTTAGACTGAGTTGCATATCCCAAAAGAATACATGCATCACCTTTCTCTTTCATCTTGTCTAAATTTTCACCATCTCGATTAATATAACACGTACATCCAAAAACATGAAGGTGTTTGAGTGAAGATTTTCGATCATGAATTATGTGATATGGTGTCTTTTCGTGTCTTGGGATAATTAAGGATCGATTTTGGGTGTAGCATGCAGTTGACACGGCTTCGTCCCAAAAGTATAGTGGAAGTTTTGAAGTAGATAATAATGTTCGAGCAGCCTCAACTAAAGTACGGTTTCGTCTTTCAGCAACGCCGTTTTGCTCAGGTGTTCGAGCAATAGATGTTTCATGTTCAATTCCTTCGGCTTCAAAATAGTTCCTCAGAGTTGAATCCAAATATTATGTGCCTCTGTCAGTACGAATCACTTTTATTTGAGCTTGAAGACCACATTGTATCAGTTGAAGGAAGCTGATGAGAACTTCGGGTGTTTCATCCTTGTACCTAAAGAAGTGAGTCCATGTGTACCTTAAGTAATCATCGACAATTACCATAACATATTTCTTCCCATTGATACTATGAACACGCATGGGACCACACAAATCTATATGGAGAAGATCTAACCGTCCTTTAGAGCTTGGTGTAGTCTTTGTTTTGAAGCTACTTCGTTTAGCTTTACAGAGCTCACAAGAAGAACAAAGATGATCTTTGATGAATTTCAAACTTGGAAGGCCTCTCACAATATCTTTCTTGGAAAGCAAGTTGATGGTATCAAAATTAAGATCAGATAAAAGTTGATGCCATAACCAAGCTTGAGTCGTTGAAGCTTTAGCCATGAAGCAAATTGGAGTTGATGAAGTTGTATCTTGAAGTGAAATAGTGTAGAGGTCAGTACCCCGTGTACCGGTAAGTAAATCATTCCCATCATAATCACGAACAAAACATGTCTTCTTCCCATTTGATCGTAATATTCCCCTGAACCAAATCTCCATATCCTAGGATCGGTGCAAATTGATCATTTCCGAATCGGACCGTACCTAGGAACTTCTCCACGAAGTTAATTAGAAGCTTGAGATTCCCCTTCATGTGCTTCGTGCATCCGGAGTCCAGTATGAAGAGAATTATTTTTATCACCTGCAGAAGAGTTAGAACACGATGCATCATTTGCTAAATTGGATACCACAGTAGTTGTGATTGTAGAATCATTAGTGTCCTTAGCAATATTTAAAGGCATACTAACACTCGTTGTCACATTTCTCTCATAACTTTAGGCATCCATTTATATCTTGGAGGACATTGATTAGCAAACCACCATTTCCAAGACATGCTAGCAGACTCATATAATTCCTTAATTCTGCTTCTAGGGTTCTTAGTAGTGGAGTCTGATGAATTACTTTTCTTAGTGGGGGTTGCACCAGAATGGTTCACTTTGTGTTTGGGTTTACTAGCCCTAATAGGCATCACAACTTGCTTCTTAGGTCTAGTTTCTACGCCTTTGACATTATTCATAGCACACATAGTATGATTAGCATTAGCACACTTTCCACATTTGACACAAACAAATTTCACATTCATAGCATTTAAATCATTCAAATCATTCAAATCATTCAAATCATTCAAATCATTCAAATCGTCATTACATGCGATTATAGACTTTTTATTCTTAAAAACATTCAACTTCCTAGTTGTTCTTCTACTTCCTTCATCTTCCCTTGACTCTTGTGTTTCCAGACCTTATCATTCACTTGAGTGCTCTTAAGCTGAGGTCGGCTAACACTAGCAGTGGAGACTACTCCTATAGTAGAAGACACACAAATATTAGTGTTTCTAGAAGTCTAAGGTGAGTTACTGACTTTGTTTGTGGGTTTAGTGGTCATTCTATACATCCCTGGTTTAATCACATTATTGTGCTTAACGCTTGGTGTTATAGCATTCCTTATGGGTTGAGTATGTGGTAACCTTTCCTTTCCATCCATCTTGGGGGCAAACACAGGTTTTGCAAACGAAGAATTTGAGAAAGCAAATGGTTTTCTCAACATAGAGGATCTATTTACTCTAGAGGCGTTGGGTTGTCTAACAACAGGTTGCTTAGCACTAGGTTCCACAACTTTCCCACCCATCTTAGCAACGAGTTTCTTCAACTCTGCTATTGCTATGTCTTTTTCTTGTAACTGAGCTTTCAAATCCGAAATATCAAGACTTTTTTTCGTTTAATAATCGACATGACTCGGATAATTTTACTTCTAAAGGTGTATCATTTGAAAAGCTGCCAACTTTCTTTTGCAAAGCAAGTTCAAGTGAGTGACAATGTTTTTGAAGATAATCATATCTATGTTGAAGTAACGAAAACTCTTTTTGGTCAACTTTATTCGAAAGCTCAATTTCAAGACGTTCACATTCTTTAACTTGATCAAGATATTTGCATGCAACATCAGAATATTCATCAATATCAGCACAAGATGTAACACAAGCACACATAATATCTTTTGAGAGACATTCATGTAAGAGTAGATCATATGCTGTAGAAAACTCGTCTCTTTCAGGTTGATGGTCGTTCACTTCTTGTTCAAGAGATTCCACTTATTTCAAATCATCAAACAATTCTTGCTTAATTAGTGTTTCAAATTCCAAAATATGTTTTTGCGTTCTTTTCGCAAGCGAAATCAAAATACTTTTCACAAGCACAGTTATATCTTGAGGAATTTCTTTGTCTCCTTTCGAAAGTTCACGTTTTTTCCAGTCATCATTAACAACCTTTTTGAAATTTTCAATGTTACACTTGAGAATACTAAGTGCTTGCTTACTCTTGCTTACAGAAGCTTTATATGTCAAATAGTCAATAAATTTTGAAACATTAGTTTTCTTAGTGGCAAAAGCTTGTCTCTATTTAATTCTTATTTGTTCACATTCGAAAAATATTTGCTCACGAGTTTTCTGTGTTTGCGGTTTGAAAAGACCATAAAGACTGTTTTCATAAGCATAATTATATGGTTTAACGAATTCTTTATTAACTTTTGGTCTACTCTCTTCTTCCAAATCGTCTGTCTCTTCACTATTGGGCCTAACAACAAGACAATCAAGATCGGTCCATTGGGACTCATCAAGATATTAGTGCTGATTCTCAGATTGAGCATGCTCAAGGTACTTAGGATTTGCAAAACTAGGTCTATCCTTGAAAAATGAATGAGGTGCCAACATTCTCATGGTTTGAATTGATTGATTAGTTTTGTAAACAATTTTCTTGTAAAAATCAAGTTGAGTTTCAAGTTCCACCATTTTGTTGATGTCGTTCGCTTGTTTAGTTTTGAAATCCTTTTCCATTTTTTCAACCATTGCTTTCTTTTCATTAACAAGTTTAGTTTTATCCTCTTGAAGAAAACCATTTACATGAGTTAGCTCATTGACTTTAGTGGTAGCAAGATACGTTTTGTGACGTTCAGTACTCAAAGAGGTGTTATAATTACGTTTCTCTTGTTCAAGAAGCTTAAGCGTTTCGTTATATTTTAGTTGAAAATCGTCCTTTTTAACATTAATTAAACGCCCCTTGTACCCCTCAATCTCATTGGTCTTTTGAAGAAGCTGAGTTCTATAGCTATCAATGGTCTCACTAGATTTAATTAGAGCAGCTTTGCATTCTTCAAAATTTTGAGTGCGCGTAGCGTTTGCCTTCTTTAATTGCTTTTGACTCTTTCTAGTTTCTTTGACATCTTTTTGTAAAGAAGCAATTAAGTTAGCAAGCGCAATACGCTCCTCGTCATCATCATACTCATTTGCATGTTCATCATCCTCAAACTCGTTATTGCACATGTCTGATGAATCGGGTGTGGTATTGCTATCAACCGTTTCCATCATACATGTGTCATTAATGGCTTCGGGTAGCTCAAAATGCTCATGAATATTACCAAACACATTATATTCCTCTTCAGTGTGTACCTTATCGATTGGCTCAGTATCAAAGATAGGACCATTGTCATCTTCAGTGACGTTGAGAACTTCTTCACCCTTTGCCATGTACGAGGATTGTGCTTCAAGTTCTTGGTCGGAGGCTTCATCATCAGTATCATCAAGCATTGCTCCTTCCTCAGCCGACAGTTTAACCCCAGCTTCCATCTTCTTGCATAGCAACATCTTTTCCTTATGATAGCCAGAGTCCATAACCCGTTTTGGCTTCCTACATTCCTTTGCCATATGCCCATAGCCTTGACAATTAAAGCATTGAATCCCACTTTGCTGAACCACTTGAGTACCAACAGTTTCCCTATTCCCAGCAGTAGTAGCAATCCTCTGAGCATCATACTTAGCAGTTTGTCGATCATACCGTGCAGAACCCTCAACATGTGTTGGATTACGTCGATCATACATTGGAGGAATTTCATCACGTTGACATGTATCATACCTTTGAGGACTCTCAACATATTGGTTCCTTGTATTTGATGATGTTCAAAGATTGTTGTTTGTGGGTTTGAAGATTTTCTTGTAGGTCTTCATAATGAAAGCAATTTGTTTCTTCATCTTCCTATCCTTCTGAGATAGTTCTTCATCACTATCATCTTCAGATGATGGATCAGGTGTTGGTGATGGTGCTCTTGGTTCTTTGTATCGTGATCTTGTGGGAGCCGAATACTTAGATGAAGTGGAGTATCTTGGTGAGGAGGATGTAGTGGAGTACCTTTGTGAGGATGATGTAGTGGAGAATGACCTTGGATCACGAGAGCGATGATCTTGAACTTGTTGAGTGGTAGACACCAAAGCAAGTGGATTAGCAGTCTTTGCTATCCTTTCAGCTCGAAGTTCATTCGCCTCATTTTGAAATTGTTTCAAAATGTCGAAGAGCGTGTGATAGTTGACCTCGTCTAACTTACTTTGTTGTTTCACCAATGTTACGAACCGTGTCCACTATGGTTGAAGTTGCTGTAGAAATTGCACATTGACTTGCATGGTGGAGACTTGCAAATTGTTTCTTGTCATGTCATTCATCATCTTATAGAACCTTGAGTAATATGAATCAATTGATTCCCTATCCAATGAAGTAAACTTACCAAAGTTCCAGAACAAGTTAGTTTTGACATCTTGCTTGTTAAGTGATTCACCTTATTGCAAGCGTTCGATGGCAAACCACATCTCTTTAGCAGTAGAGCATGCATCAACCGTTGAATAAATATCATATCCAATCCCACTGAGAATCAAATATATTTCTTCTTTCTCTGCATCAATCCAAGCACGTTTCTCGTTCGAAGTATTCTCATATGTTTCCTCAATTGTTTGCTCATCGGAACTGGTCGTCGAGTCGGTTGCTGGAATTGCAGGAATGGTTATTGTAGTGAGAGTATAGGGTCCTTCTTTGATGCAACGTCGAAGAACATCACCATTGGGTTTAGTGTCAAGATATCGAAGGAATCGTGATTGCCATTGTGCATATCGACCAGTTACAAGCATTGGTGGTCTCTCTTTGTTACCCGCCACCATGATGTTGTTGTTTGTCACACAATACTCTTGAGTAGAATCCATGACGAGAACTTTGAAATTAATGAAGTGAAAATGGATCTTAAAAAGATGTGTTGTGATTGTTGTTGTGAGAAAAGATGTTAAAATCCCCTAAAAATGTTCTCAATAATCAAAATTTTTTTAAGTGTAATAAATGTTAACTTCGGAATACCTGGATATGAAGTGTGAACTTCAGAATCCACTTCGCAATAACTTCAACTTACCCACTTTGCAATAATCAACTTACCCACTTTGGAATACAAAAACAAAAACAATCTTCAGAATAATCTTCACTGTAGAACTTCGGAATGATTCTTCTTGGGAACTTCGGAATAATTTTCCTTAAGTACTTCGGAATAGTTCTTCTTGCGAACTTCGGAATAATTTTCCTTAGGTACTTCGGAATATTTCTTCTTGGGAACTTCGGAATAATTTTCCTTAGGTACTTCGGAATAATTTTCTTTAGGTACTTCGGAATAATTTTCCTTAGGTACTTCGGAATATTTATCCTTTGTACTTCGAAATGTTAAAGTTTTGCACTTTGGAATAATTTGAAAGATCACTTCGGAATCCCAAAATTTTATATCACTTCGGAATCGTAACAAAGAAGAACTTCAGAATTTTTGATGTTGAGTACCTCAGAATATATGAATTGTGAGAACTTCGGAATATTAGAATATGGAGTACTTCGGAATATTGATATGCTTCACTTCGGAATATGAAATTTGTTGAGAACTTCGGAATTGTGAAGTGATGCACTTCGGAATTCTTGAAAAATATCACTTCGGAATCCCAACCTTTGATACTTCGGAATAACACACAAACTATTAAGTTCAGAATCTTGTTGCAAGGTCACTTCGGAATAGTCAAGAATGTACTTGGGAATTCTGATGAAGGAGCACTTCGCAATACATAAACCCTCTTTACTACTTCGCAATATCCCAAAAATTCCAAAGATAAACAATCTATTGGATACTTTCCGTGTTCTTCACTTCAAATACACCAAATTCGTGATTTTAACCCAAAAATCGATCCAAACACCAAAAGAAATTCGCGTTTTTACCCACGAAAATTATACCAAATCCCTACCACATGTATATAGAAGATATATATGAAGATTTATAACCTGAAAAAACTAAATTTTTTTTAATTCGAGATGATTATTGATGAAATCATACGAATCAAGTTTAAAACCAAACAAACAATCACTAATCTACCCCGTGGCAATGGATACCAATTGTTGTTCCTATAATTATTCACTTCACCATGGTTGATTATATGATTAAACAAGAAATAAAGATAGAAAAATAGATGGATTCTAGAGAGAGAAAGTAGAGAGAAGGTGGAGAAAACTAGGTGAAATTTGATTAAGAAAAATGAAATGCCTTGCCCATCCTCCTTACATGCTAGTAGGGTGCTTATATAGTCCACCCACATGCGGGGTTTCTTTTGGATGATATTTGTGTTGGGTCGGGCTTGAATAAATGCTTAGTACCTTGAAAGGGGCCTTTTAAGCTAACCATCAAGCCCGTAATGTCACGACTATTTTAACTAACTATTAAAACGTTCTAATAAATATTACAATATAAACCTATGACCGAAAATTCTTGTTTGACTCAATATTTTGAGGCTAACAGACCACGTCATGCAATTAAAGGGGCTGCCTCTACTTACACTTGTCTGAGTGGAGGGATCAGCTCCATGTGAAGGATGTAGAGCACACACCGCAGTCACCGTGTAAATCTGATAAACATTTACTAGGATGCACCCATTCGCCCCACATAATAATAATGATAATAATGGCCAACACGAAATGTGAAGGGATGCCAAGAGCAATCACTCTCACCGCGGAAGAGTCATAACACCGTTGCCTCAAGTGTTATGGTTATGGTACCTCTATAACTAGGTGAACATGGCATGCGTGTATATAGCTCAGGCAATTAAAAATCATGGCATGTTTTCTTGTAAAGTTTAATACATCTAAACTACCGAGGAACACAAATGGCAGCAGACGGGAAATCTTAATCATGGATATTAAAGGAATGTCCACACTAAAGGACGGAATATCCGTACATTATGTCTAGCAATGAAACGAGGATGAAAGATAGAAGGAAATCTACTCCGACTTCACGCGTGCTACATAATCAAGGATGTGAATAAGTCGTGTATTCATTAAATACTGAATGCTTATTATATACTTTACTTGTTCTTGTCTTGTATTACTTGTTCTTGACTAGATTTATGTGTTCATAACTTGTTTACATGTTCTTAACTTGTTTTACATGATCGTGTCTTGTTTTACTTTTTCATGTGTTATACATTATTTCTTAGTGTTTTCATGTGTTCTTGATTAATGTAATTCGTGTTTCATGTGTTAGAATACTTGTTGTTTCATAATGAGTAACTTTCTAAAAATAGCAGGTTTCTATATATAGTAACTTTCCAAAAATATCAGGTTCCATATATAGCAAATTTCTAAAAATAGTAAGTTTCCAAAACAGAAGGTTTCCATATTTAGTAAGTTTCCAAAAGTAGAAAGTTTCCATAAATAGCTTGTTTTAAAAAATAACGTGTTTCTATAATTAGTAATAAGCTTGATAAATAAGATAGTGATATAAGCTAAAGTTTATTATATAAGTCATGATAAGTTAAATGTTATTATATAGTAAAGTTTATTAATTAATAGATACTTTAGGTTAACATGATAATTATTAATTAATATTATAATAT